>VWZP01007456.1:634852-948105 GCA_013396995.1 Dicaeum eximium | reverse complement strand
CCGCCGGGGGATGGGGGGCGCCGCCGAGCCGGCGAGCGGGATCGGCCGCCGCCATCTTGGGATCCCGCGGGGATCCGCGGTGCCGGGGGGGATCGTCCGCCCCCTCGCTGCCCCTGCCCCCGCCCGCCCCGCCGTGGCACCGCGGCGCTCCTAGGCCCGGCCCCGGAGCGGCGGCGCCCGGGGACGCGGGTGTCCTCTCCGGTGGCTGGCGGTGCGGGCTCCCTCTGGCAGCAGCGGGCAGGAGAGGCCCCGGAGCGGGCGGTGGAAGCCTTGCGGGGTTCCGAGCTTCACGAGGCTGCCCTGACGCCTGGCCTTGTCCCACTTTTGCCGTCGGGCGTCTTGGGGCCCCGGTGTCGGCGCGGAGCTGGAGCGGCTCTGCACCAGCAGTGCCCGGCACCCGCGCCCTCGCCGCGGCGCATCCAGCCCGGCAAAGGCTCCCGCCCTTTCCCCAAAGCTGTCATGGCTCGGGCAGGCTCTCGGAACGTAAACAGGGAGCTCGCCGCTTTGCCGGGAATGGGAGAAATGGAATGCGTGCCTTTCGGAAGTTTTATGTGTGCTGTGTGTTGCGTGCCGACCGCATGGCTGTGACTGCTGACGTGCTGCTGTCAAAATAGGTCCCAGCTAGTGCTGGTACCGTGTGCGTCTGTGGTTTTCTCTCGTGAATTAGATGTGAAAGGAAAGGCTCTGTCACAAATGAGTGGTCGTTCAAAGACAAGGGCATAAAGAAAAGCGTGTCAGAACACGTAGTTTTTTTGATGCTATCTTATACCTGTAAAGGGCATTGAGAAAAATCTCAGAACCTTTCAGATTTGGAATCATCGGTATTAGATTTTTTTTGGAAGTAGTTAATATTATATGAACTTACATTTTTAAGTGTTGTGACTGGTGTCAGCACACGTACGTGCCTAATCCTGTACATTCTGTTTTCCACTTTTAGTAGGCTCATTTTTCATTGTTTTAGAGAACAGAGTGGAATTTATGATGTTGTAAAAATCTTCCACAGATAACTAGAACAAATGAATGTTTGTATTAGAAAAGAACACTGTATTCCCCCAAAATACCTTTGGTCCGGCCTAGCATTTAGATAAATTAGCAAACTATACTTGTTTTATTAATCCATCAAATCAGTTAAACCCCAACATCTGTCTAATTATGCATATTAATTTCTTGATAGCTTCAATTTCAAAATTTTTTTAAATTGCACCTTCATACACAGTCAAAACCATTGCAGGAACTTGTCATTTTCACTTGGGTTTTGTGTTGTTAAAATGCTGCCGGTCTGGCTGCACTCACATTTCAGTATGCTGTGTTCAGAACAGGTTGATGCAAGAACAGGTTGGCGGAAAATGCATTATTTTAATTTTTTTTTTAAAATTAAAAAAATACTGTGTGTAATTCAAAGCCTGCAAATGTTGAGGTGTCTTTGAGCTGGAACTAAGCTCTATTGATGTGATATGAAACAGTGTGTTGATAAAATAAATGCTGGATTAGAAATTCTGTCTGTGTGAAGCTGTTGTCAGTCTTTACTGTGCTGTGTGTGTCAGTCTTTACTGTGTGCACTCAGAGCATGAAATGTGTATTCTTTAGGCATAACTTTGGTTTCAGGCTAATGCATATATTAGGAAAATTTCTGTAGAGCAGACTAAGCAAAAACAAAATATGAAGCATAATGAGACTGCAGCACTCTCTATTACTGTACTATTGCAGTAATATACTACAGAAAGTGCTGTCAATTGAGAGAGCATTGAGTGCACTCTCCAGAAGTATTTTCTAAGTGCTTATTATTTAGAGGTGTTTAAGAAGGTTTGTGGGCCACAAACTAACCCAGTTCTAAAGTACTGTGTTGAAGAATCCAATATTGGCAGTAGTGAATTCTGAGTGTCACCTTTTAAAAAGTAATTGGTTAGTAAGAAAGAGAATATATGACTCAGAATAAATGTAGCATAGCGTAGGAAAAGCATAAAACTTTGTTAAAAGAATAAAACTACATTTTTTCAGTGCAGCAGGTTATTCAAAGTTATTTTATTGGTACAATCATCCATTTTTACTATTATTAATACTGTTGATGTATATGTAACAGAGATCCAGTTAAGGTCTAAACATTTGAATTGAACAAGTAATTTTGTTGGTTTTCTTGCCTCAGGAAGTTATAATGGATTTGTTGACCTTTAGGGTAGCAGTGAAATGTGATAGGGTTTGCAAACGACTATTTCATTAAAGGATGTGTAGTATTTATCTTAAGGTGTTATTAACAAAGCTTTGAATTCATCATTGCCCGATGAAACTGCTTTTTTTATTAATATAACCTAATTACTCTGTCAGCAAAAATAAGGTCTGTAATACATTTATCTTTGAATTTTATTCAGCACAATTCAAAGGGAGTTCTAAAGAACATGTCTGTGGTAGCTAACACATTACATACTTCCCTTGGTGTCCGGGATAGCAATCCTGTTTTTATAGTGCTTATAGTCCTAGAAATTTCAGTCATTAATAGTGTTTGGGTCATGGTTAATTCCCTCAGTCTCCCTTCATAGGTGGCTTTCTTTGGGTTCTGAAAGTATCAGGAATATCTTAAGAAAACCCACAAAACAAAAAAGTACTTTTCATGGTGTTGTGCAAATGTGACAAGGGGAAAAATTGTACTTAGAAGTGATGAAACCAAGAGGCAGTTGATAAACTACATAATATCACTTTGAGACACTCAGTATGGAGCACTGAGAATTTGCCTTGTGACAAAATTCTGGTCTTGTACACAGGTTCTTCAGCCCTATTGCTCCTGCAGGTTGGCTTTCTTTTGTATTCTAATGTATTTTGTTTAACTTCTCAAATCTGAAGTTGTTGGAGTTTATTTAGGACTGGATTGGAAGAATTGAGACACAAGAGGCTTAAAAGCAACCTATTTGGAAGGTGGAACATCTTACTGACATCTTCATGTGACTCATGCATGTAATCATTATTGGTAGCTCTAGTTTAGTGAAGATTATGGAAATCTGGAGTTGGTGCCCTGTGAATAAATATGTTTTTAAATTTTTGTTTTGTAAGCAGTTGTGTAGTTTAATAGCAACATTTGAAGTTTTAAGTTCAAAAATTTGTAGCACTTGTATGGAAACTCCTTCTTCCTTAAGCCAGAGAAGCCAGTTTTGCAATTTTAAGTAACATGGATTTAAGTTCATATTGGATTATGGTGCTTTTAAAAAAAAAACTTGAAAAACCTTCTCCAAGTGTTTAAATCAGTCATAAGATATGTTTCTGCAACACCTAATTGAAAATCAACACTAGCTGATTTGATGAGCTTTGGAAGATTAGTAGACACTGTTCAGAATTTGAATTTCATGTGATTCAGAGGTGTCTAACTAGCAATACAAGGTCATAAAAATGCCTGAATATTCTAAATTGATATCCGTTATTGAAGTTCTTGCTTACCAGTGTGTGAAGTCCAGTTATATTACCTTTGTAAACATCTCAAAATAATGAGCTACTCTTTAGCAGACTAAAATAAAATTTGGAATGTGTCTGTGTGCAGTAAATTTTCTTTTTGATGGGTTGAATTACTAGAAGAGATCAGTGTGACAGAGAAGGTTTAATTTCTGATTGTTGATCTGAATCCTAGTCTAGAATTGTCAGTGTATAAAATCAGCCATCAGCTGGTGTATGGTCAAATGACATTTCATGGGAGGTAGAGAGCACTTCACTCAAGTATTGCAGCTTATTCTGAAATGCAGATTTCGACAGCCTTTTAAATAATACCAAAATATTGCTGTAGATTATTTTGTAATCATTACACTGCTATTGGTAACACTGAAAGCCACGGGATATGTGTTGCTGCAAATCGAGAAGGTGGAATTTAAAGGCAAAAATAGCTCAATGTTAAATGCATCCCCTGCCCTCAAGGTCTGTTGCCAGAATTGGCCGAGGATGCCTTTTGGAGTAGGCAGAGTTTGAAGTCTTCAAATGTGATCTTACTGCCTTACTTGTGTGTATCTTGATTATGTCAAATTTTATGCCTGTTTTTTCACTCTTCAAAGTACCAGTAAATTTGTGATTTCCCAATTTTCTAAGATAGGTTATAAAAAAAAGGTGATTGGGATGTCAGTTTTCTGGTATCTTCATTCAAGAACATTTTTGAAACTGAACAGTGGGAGTGTAGAGGGGGAAAAACTGGTTATAAGTGATTACTAATACAGTTGTGACTTTCTGATACTTTGAAATGGTTCCATTTAAGTTAATATTTTTACTGGCTGAGAATTGCATAATGGCAATAAAATTACTCAGTTTTCAACACGTTGTCTGGCTTTTTTTTTCTTTTAAATACAAGAGCGAGTCTTTGTATTGTTTGCTCTCCTCATATGTATACTTCTGTCCATTGTTTCATGGCTCAAATGTAGTATTTGGTAGTATTTTAATTTCTTTAAATTATGCATATTAATGAAAATTGAAACACAGGATGATTTGTGGGAATGTGTTGAGGAAGAAAAAGGAAGATAATGTTTTTTACCTGGTGTGGCTTATTAGGTGGTATTATGTTACACAGTCATCTCTATCACTGTGCTAGACTGCATTTAAAACTGCCTTGGAAAAAGGGAGTTATATTGATCTGTGAAGTCAGGTGTATTATAGTGTTAGATTATATTTTGGCAGAACTAGTTTGTCATTTGTTATAAGATTCAGTAATGGAATATTTTCCTGTGGTAATAGAGGTATAGTGAAGATTTAGAAGTTTTGTCCTTTACCTGAAAATTATAGGGCTCTGTTTTGCTTAATATTGCTGTTGCTTCACTAAAAATTAAAACACTATCCAAACCTCACATCTTGTCCTTCTAGTGTGTACCAATGATTATTGCTATAAAAGACTCACCTTTGCATTGTAATTACTATAAAGTGCCTGTTCATGCTGCTTGTTGATAGCACAAGCAGGTGTTCTAGATCACCACAAGACATTTTTATTAATATTATAAAGACATTCTGTATTATGCATGGACAATGTACTGTTGTTCAAGGCCAGGTTGAAAAGCAGAAAGCTTGAGAGGATTGAGAGGAGCTGTTTTATTGCATCAGTAAATAGGTCTGAATATTTAGTGCACCGACTGTCCATTATGGAAATATAAATTGTTCCTGTTTTGTCCTGACCATGGTTTGTGAGCGCTTTACTGTCTGACCAACTTCATCTTTGAGAGATGTTTGTTAACCAGGTCTTTGTGACCATCAGTCACTAAAGGGTTTTACATGCTTCCCTTGTAAGCCATGAATTCAAACAGAAAAGGTTTCTGAAGAGAACTTACTGTATTAAAAGTGGAAAACCAACCCTGACTAACTAGGTAGGTATTACACTTTCCAGTTTGGAAGTTGTCAACTTACAAGGCTTGTGGTGTCAGGGGGACCTGGTGAGTGAGTGTAAGCTAATTTCTTTAAAAAGAAAAAAATCAGCAAAACTACTCTACTAAGATAATTTCTGATGTGGTATTTTTGAAAATAAAAATACATAAACACAAGTTAGAATTTTACTAACTTTGTTTTTCTTAAGGTGATAAGACTATTTGGGGTGTGGCTATCTTGGCTTCTGGCTTCTCTTGCGTTTTAGTGTTGTTTTGGATTGTATAACGTTATTTCCTGGCATTTTAAATTATTTAGCAATGTAGATGTCATATTTCATTTTAGTATTTGAAGGTATTTAGAAATAGATGGTTATGTAAAGGAAAACACATATTTTCAGTTCTTTCCTATATGAGCAAGGTCATGTGAATTAAGATAGTTTGCTGAATATTATCCTGATATAGGACTTTGCGTGTTTAATTAAGCATGGAAGAGGAAGAAAATAAAAAGAAAAATAAGTGTTTGCATGAAGTTTAAAAAAACAGATCAGAATTTTTCTCCCCTTTTTTTCTATAAAGGTGGTCTTACTTGGATTAAAATCTTATTCTGACACTTCAGTGCTTGAATTGGTCTGGCCTCATTAGCAAGCAAAGCATTAGAGGAAAGAATGAAGACATTAGGGTAGATGGAACATGGAATAAAATGCAGTGTCTGTTGCGGGTAGAATGTGGCACTCTCATCTGAGACCTTCTCTGTCTGTGATACTGGGGATTGCCCTGACCCATGTGCAGCACCTTGCAGCTGGCCTTGCTGACCCTCATGAGATTCCCATGGGCCCACCCTTTCCCTCCTGTCAAGGTCCCAGTGGCTGGCATCCCTTCCCTCCGGTGAATCCACTGCGTCACTCCCCTGGTGTCGCTTGGTGCAGACCTGCCAAGGCTGATGTCACTTCCACTGTCAGGGTCATTGATGGAGACATGGAGTAATACTGGTCCCAGTATGCATCCCTGGGGGTATCGATACCACTTGTTGCTGGTTTTCACTTGAACATTCCGGCATTGACTGGAACTCTTTGGACAAACCACCCAATTCCTTGTCTTTGGGTAAGAATGCTGGGGGGGACCACATTAAAGGCTGTACAGATGTCTGGGTAGGTGACGTGTAGCTCTTCCCTGTTCATTGATGTCCACCATAGAAGGCCACCAGATTAGTCAGGCCTGATTTGACCACGATAAAGCCATGTTGGCTGTCACTAAGTCCTTGTCTTCAATATATTTTGATATATTTTTGAGGAAAGTCTATTCCATTTTTCATTAATGACCTTGGTATGGGTGGGAGTATGCTGGTACAGCTCACTGGTAATACAAGGTTAGGAGATGTGATAAATACAAAAAAAAATTGGATGTGTGCTAAGAATAAAACATTTTCTTAGAAGTGATGAAAAAGAGGTAAAAGTAGCAACTAATGCTTAATAATGGGTTTGTTGTGAATGTGACAAGGCATGAAATGGGGCAAATACAGTACTGTAATTTTGTAGTGAGGAAAGTATTAATGTCAAGGTTTATCAGCTTTGATGAAGCTTCATCTGAATGCATCCCTGGCAACACTTAGTAAGATAAACTGAACCCAAATGGGAATGATGCAAAGACAACTTTATTAACACAAGCGAAGTAGAATAGCTTTAGCTTGTTAATCTTAGCAAAATGAAGACTGAAAGGGGATCTGATTGCTATCTATAAATACATCAGCAAGGTAAGCACTGGGGAAAAGAAAATCTATGTAGACTAAAGGATAGGCTTGGTGGAAAAATGAATTTGCTTCAAGTGGCTATGAATGTATTTAGATAATTAAAAACTTAGCTGAATCTGAATCATGTCAGTCTGAACCAACCTCCTAAAAATTGTGGGCAAAAATAGTTTTAAATTCATCAGATACCATCTTACAAAACTATTAGTTTCATGTGGACTTCAGAAAGCTTTTCCTAGGTCATGAGTTTACAATGTTCTTGATAGTTTGGTAGACATTAATGGTACACAATTATGTACTTAAGCTAGAGCAGGTATTATGTGTGACATTCCAAGACATACGAATAGCTTGACTGAGATATGTTTAACTTTTTTCCTTTGTAAAAAGGGATATCCATGAATTTAAAAATCATATATGTGGGAGTAACTGCTCTATATGTGAAATAAACCTAATAATTCTAGTCCATAGGGATTTGATGTTAATTTAACATGTTATCATGCTTAACACTATAGTGCTAATAAAGCCAGTAAACATAGTAGACCCACTGAAAGTAAAAACTGTTTGGTTTTGTAATTTGAATGTTCACTAGCCATCTACCAGGCATGTTCTGTGTTATAGCTCAGGTTGGAACTCCAGCTGCTTCTGCGGAAGTGACCTGACTGGTCCTGAGAAGTGTGGCTGCATTAGCTCAGCTCAGTACCGGGATGTGAAGTTGATGAGGAAGTGGAGTTTGTGGTCCTGCCTGATCAACAAGAGCGACTAAATGCAACTTTTGTTTGAAGCAGGTGTTTGTTTACCTGCATAACTGTAGGAAATGAGTGTACTTGGCTTTCAGTGGCTTGGGAAATGGAGACCTGTAGCCTGTGCTTCCAGAGACTGAAAAGTCACCCTGAAACTGCAGTGATCTGTTGGTGTGTTTGGGAGGCAGTCCAGTGTCAGCTAGACCTGTCTGTAGGAGATTTTAATGTCTGATATACAACTGTTTTGACCAGGCTCTGTGTTACGAGCTGAGATTGGATACCATGTAGCAGTCCAACAGCTAAAACTGTTTGTTTGTTTTTCAGTAATTTTCTGGGCTGTTGTCCATGCTGGGAGACTTGGGAATTTGATTGATTTGTAAGGTTACTTTCTTACACTGTTGGGATACTGCTTGCAAGGAAACCAGTGGAAACCAGAAGAGCTTTGGCTGTCTGTTCAATGTTTGTGTCTGGCCTCTCATATCCAGTTCGTGGAGCACACGGGAAAAGTGCAAGGCAAGAGCTTTTGATCAGGTCTTCTGTGGGAAGACTGATTTTCTATGTGCCACTACAGCTGTCGTCTGAGATGATTACAAGTGTTCTGAATACTGCTATAGAGTTTGAAGAGTATCTTGTATGTTGCAATGCAGATCAGTTAGGTGTATCCAGTGGGAGATTTCTTAAATGACCATGCATATGGATTTTAAGCTGCTGGATATTTGAATATTTTAAGCAGCACATCTGGGTTTTTCAGCATCGCTGAAACCTTTTGTAAGCTATAGCAGGTTAAATACAAAGCAAGTTTAAAAGGAAAAAGGAAAGGGAAAAGTTACTTGTTTATTTAGTTCTGTTGATCAAATATGCTAGTATTCTGGAAATCTAAGAACCTCTGTAAATATCAAACTCATTAATTAACCTACCTTCTGCAAGCAAAGAGAATAGTTCCTCCAGCAGGAAGGGATTATAACATAGCCCTTACTGAACTAAATCTATACTGAAAGATTGCATGTATATATTAGTTGCTTCAGGACTTTGGCGGGGGATAATTTGATGGTTTAAATGTTCAAGTTAAGCACCACTGAAATATTCCTACTGTTCTTGTTATTTCAGCAGTGCTTTGGTATGAATAATACTTTATGGTTAGATCCTGAAGACTTCATCCTAGTAGAATTAAGGGCTACTGATTTTAGCATGCTCTTAATATGTCTCTGGCAAGAATAACAATGTAATCAAGTAAAGCTAAATTGTAAGTAAGAAATTCACAATATTATGGGGGTTAAGTTTAAGTTACAAGCATCTCTTTGATGTTAGTAACCAGACAGTTCTTTAGTAATGGCACTCTTTCAATAGGAAAAATATCAAGAATAGACATATATGACTGACTTGAGCGTAGACTGCTAGATTTTAAAGCTTAAGCTAAATACCAACATCCAAATTAAACTTTGGATGAAGTTATTCCGTGTTATAGCATCTTACAACTAGTGATGTTTTGTTGTTGTTAAGGCTAAAGAAACCATTGCCCATATTTAACATTAAATACAGGACAGTCTACATTTAGTCTATATTTTATCTAATATATAAATAAAATAATGCTCCCTTGACCAGAATTCCTGGTAATGATCTGTGGCTGTATTTTACCCTTGAGATAGACACTTACTGCATTTTTACTGTGGTTTCTTGGCTACTAACAACATTTCAGTCACAAGCTGGGGTGAATAAGAAGTTTTGATCCAGAAAAAATATGTAAGGAAATGTTTTGTCTGCTTTGAAATGTCACTGTTGTATTTTTGTCTTTTCTCTGTCAGAATGGCAGGCAAAAGGTTTCAGCTCCCATTTCTCTTACACCAGCCCCCAGTAAGGCGTGCGTGCCAGCGTCTGCACAAGCACCTCTAATAAGATGTGTAGCCATATGCAGGCTCTGCCCCTTTGACAGAAGAGGATGAGCTATTTTAGGATTAAAACATGGGCATTGTCTCAGCATTTTTTAGAAGGAAAAATCTATGATAGACACAGCAGCAGCAGGAATGCTGACAGCATGTCATCGTGGGGAGCTCAGATAAAATCTGATGTTACCCCTTGTAAACAGTGGTAGCCTAGAATCAGCCCTCAGGAACCGTGAACATTGAGGTGTGTCAGCTTTCTTATAAAGCCTCTTTTGCATTCTATATTTTACATGCAGATTGATGATAAAACAACTGTTTCTCAAGTGCCAGAGTAGAACAAGAAGTGAAAGATTCTGTAATGCTATTCTAATATATGAATGTCTTCCTGAGAGCCATGGTTATTTGTAGGTATAATTAATCTCTCACCTTCATCCACTGATTATTCCTGATCATTCATATCCATGTTTAAGTACTAATCCATGAAACCTAAGCTATTATGCTTCACAGACCGTGAATAATTTTAATGTAGGTGATTTGTTAGAGTTGGGATTTTTCTTCCAGTTGGAGCAGGTATTTGAATGGTCATGGTTCTGGTATTTCAAGAGGAAGGAGTTATTTATGTTCATTGGCAATGCATGTTATATATTCTCTTCAGTTTTTTTTTCATAGAGGTCTGAATATTAGTTTCTTAAAACGAATTTATGGAAATAAACAACATTCCACTCACTTTCTTTTGTGTCAGCTATGTCACCTATGCTTTTTTCAGAAAGTACTATAAAATTTGAATTTGAGCAATAAAGTGCTTGGTGTATGTTTTAAGATTAATTTTCTTATCTGATAGTCAAGGTAGTTTTGACTTGCTACAGAATACAAATATTTCTCATTTTTAGATGTCTTTCCTTCAGTACCTCTGGTGGAAGATGGTCTGGTCAAGGAATACTTAAATAAGCTAGACATAGTAAGTCCAAGGACTCTGGTGGAATGCACACATGAGTGCTGAGGGAGGTGGCAGGTGGACAAACAAGCTGACAGGAACCTTGTGAAGTTCAACAAAAAGTGCAAAGTCCTGCAGCTGGGGAGGAACAACCATCCAAGCAGCAGTGCAGGCTGGGATCTGACCAGCTGGGAAAGCAGCTTTGCAGAAATGGCCCTGGGCGTCCTGGTGGCCACCAAGCTGATCATGAGCCAGCAATGTGCCCTTGCTACAAGGAAGGCCAGTGATGTCCCAGGCTGCATTAGCAGGAATGAATGTTGGCAGCAGGTTGAGGGAGGTGATCTTTGCCTCTGCTCAGCACTGGTGAGGCCACAGCTGGTGTGCTGGGTCCAGCTCTGGGCTCCCCAGTACAGGAGAGACCTTGACATAATGGAGAGAATCCAGGGAAGGGCCACAAAGATGATGAACTGCAGCATCTCTGTTGGGAAGAAAGGCTGAGAGAGCTGGAGCTACTCCAGCCTGGAAAACTGAAGGTTTGAGTTACTGATGTATAAAATACGTGAAGGGAAGGTGCAAAGAGAATGGAGATGGGTGCCCATGAGCCGACCAGAGGCAGTGGGCATATTTTGAAACACAGGAGCTTCCCTCTGAACATAAGAATACACATTTTTACTCTGAGGGTGACCAAATAGTGGCACAGGTTGTCCAGGGAGGCTGTAGAGTCTCTATCCTTGCATGTATTCAGAAGCTTTCTGGCCATGATGCTGGGTGGCTGGCTCTAGGTATCCCTGTTTGAGCAGGGAGTTTGGCCCACATGACCTCGAGAGATCTCTCCCAGCCACAGCTATTCTGTGATTGCTATGTCAAATGATTGGAAAGAAAAACAATTATATTTTGGCCTAATTAAAAAATTCCATATAACATTAAACAAATATAGATTACATGGGGCTTTCTTCATTTAACTTACTTTCCTTACTCCATTGTTATATTTGAGTCTGGCAGAATGAGTTGCTGGAGATCTTACTCTGTTCCTCTCAGGTCTATCTGAAAAGTCAGTTTACTTGGTCTCAAAATCTGTCTTGCTTGGTTTACAATATCACTATTAGTTTTTATTCTGCTGACTTGAGCTCATTTCTCATTTATTAGGGCTCAAACTGTCACATGCAGTAACTGAGTTTACTTTGTCTTCCCAACCTGACTGTATTGTGCACCCAAAGAAAATACCCTGAGTTTGTTTTAGTTAAGGTGCATTGAAGTGTTCTGTATGTTTCAAGTGCTCTTGGAAATCCAAAGGTGATGCAGCAGCTTTTATAAAAACAGCGTTCCACTTGAAGCATATAATTCCCATAGTTTTTTGAAGTTAATACTGTAACACATTTTAAAGAGTTTGGATTCCTTTTGCCAGTCTGTGTACTTTTTTTAATGTGTACTTACTTAGTTTTTAGGTGTGGCTGAATGTATCACTTTGCTGTGCCAATTTACAACTTAAATAAACCTTAATTCAGTGCGTGAACTAGAGTGTTTTCTGGCAGAGTTGGCTTAGATATTGGCTTTTGCAACAGCTACAATTCATTGTCTTAAATTGAAGAGGGCAATATGCTTTACACTTAAGATGTTTCATAAAATGCTGTTGGTTTTGTTAAATAATCTATGCTTATTTTTGTACAACTGTACAAGTGATCTGCCTTCTAATTATCAAAGATTCTGTGTAATGTAATAAAATTACAATTTCTTCTTATCTAATTCTATGTAGAGGTGGTATTTTAAGACAGGCTTTTGTGTACCTTTTGACAGCCTTCCTAATTTTGAATGGACCTTCTTGCTGACCAAGCCTGCCCGCTTCTCAGAAGTGCTTTGTTCGCTCTGTACAGCTAGAGATACTGACATGGGTCTCTCACCTTTCCCAGGGGTACCAAGCCTCTGGAGGTTTATCTAAGCTCTTCCTTCCCACACTAAGAAGGTGTGTTCACATCATCATTTTTTCCCTGATGTTTGACCATCTCAGATGGTAGAAAAATGGATTTTGAAGCTGGGACAGTGAAGGAGACCTGAATTGGAAATGAACATGACACCACTGATGAAAAAGATCTCTGTACAGGTCCTACCTGTCCAGTAATGCCTATATTTTGGTTTTATTGCAGCATAACTGGCAAGCTGGGAAACTTGGCACTGTTTCAGCAGCAGAAACTGGCTCTGCAGAATCTGTGGCTCTGCAGAATCTGTGGCATTTCTTCCTGCCCACTAGTTGCTGTAGTCCAAGCTGTGTAGTTGCCAGAGGCAACCCTGGCATTAATGTTGTGATGACTGCAAGATAGCTGAAATAGAAACTCAGCCCATAAAGTTTTTGGATATGTCTGATATTTCTGAGTGTGATTACCCAGGTGTCTGTCCTTCTTTTCTAAGGCCCTCATAAGTCAAAGTGACAGGAAAACTTTTGGCATGAATTGTCACTGCTCCATTCAAAACCAGTTGGAACAAACTGGCATTCTCACAGCCTTCGTGCCAGGAAGATGCTGTAATTGGTGTCTTGAATTTACACTGCTAAGAGAATGGTTGAACTCACTGTCCCTCTGAAGTAACTCTTGACTTCCAGAGGTTATTAGATCGAGATTACAGGTTTATAAAGCAGTGACCTCTTGTCATTAGATATCATGTTACGTTGGTAAATAGCCTGAGGACTTTATTAGTTGAATTATCACAGTTTCTGTGTGTACAGCTAGACATAAGCCTGTCTGAGATTTAAGTTCTTAAATAAAAATCTGCTTGGATCTGAGCGTCATGCAAGCAGCAGGTGAGATGCTATTTTTGAGATTATAATGCTGCCCTGGTGTAGCTGAATATTTACTGAGATGAAGTGGGTGTGCATTTGTCCATTTTGATGCATGAACAGAATGTTTGTATCCATCTTTGCCAGTTCTTTTCCTTGTTTACATACAGTCTGTGTAGTACGATCCAAACCTTCCTGGTTCTTCTGCCCCATCCCACATTTTTCCTCAAGAATGGTGGTAATTTAGGATTTTGCACTTAGGCTGTTACTGCCAGCTTGTACTTCATTTCCCCACTCCTCCAAAGGTAGTGGTGCTTATGTTCGTGTAATAGTGAACTCTAGGATCTTACTCAGGTGTTGCAGTTTCTTTTTTGACGGGTATGTCATACTAGCTTAAATTATATGGCTCCTCTGAAGGGTACTAGATTTTTTTTTTTCTGATTTACTATCCTTCTGTCTGTTCCTGCCTGTCCCTGCTCAGATCCATGCCATTGGTTTGCCACTAAACTCCCAAACAGCTGGGTTCTGCAGGAACAGTGAAATTCAGTAATTTCTTCTGTTGTGCACCAATTTGTTACCACCTATTTATTGAATATGATGGTTGCAAGTCTTGAGAGGCTTTATACAGCTATTATCTTTAAAGCTTTTAGAAACCAGGTGAAAGGTAAAGCTGTAAAAAGCATCCTCTAGACCTTGAAAAAGATTTCAGTCACCTCTGAAAGAAATGTCTGATTCTAAAAGATGTCCCTGAGCTAAAAGCTTTTTTTGTGAATTTCCAGGAAATGCAAAGGAGGTCACTGCATTCATATACCTGGGAAAGAAAAGCAGATTTCTTTTAATTATCTGAGGTGTTGAAACTGACAGTAAATATCAGAGTAATTTGAAGAATATATTGAATCCTATCTCATTATTGCACACTTTAAAAAGGCAGGCATGAGGAGACCTTTCATGTCTCAAAAGAAACAGAATATCTTTTAGTTTAAGAGCTATCAGTTTATAAATTCACTGTTGCTTTGTCTTGAAAGAAGCTGGTTTTGAATAGTATAGCTCCTTTTCTTGATGACTGGGCTTTTCAAAATGAGTCTCTGAACTGTGTCTTTTTTTCCTTTGTGCAGAATGTCCTCAGTAAGTTGTTGAGAAGCAGATCTTCTCAGGTTGCCTAGGGTTGCAATTAAAAAAAAAGTAACCCTCAAGTTTGAAAGCCAGATTCAAGGTGCTGTTTGCCTCTGGGCACCGAAAAAGCAGTGGTTATTAGATGACTAATTGCATAGGTGGTTGTTAGTAAAACTCCCAGAATAACTTCCTCAAAAATGTGTGTGTAGAGCTTGAAAAAAATATATTTGGTGTGTTATGAGTGTATCACCAGTCTTAGAGTGAGAAGAGTATTCAGCTGCCTGGTTTTAGTTCATTTTGTGGTATGGGTAATAGCAGGTTTTTTTGAATCTCCCTCCATAGGTAAAGACAACTGGATCCTGTAAGAACCATTAAAAGATAAATGACAGGAAACTTAAAAGTAATTTTGTAAATCTTGGGGGCTGTGTCAGATTTGCCTGGATTGAGAGGATGGCTTATTTCATTCACTATGAGTAATAGTAATATAGTATACTGTATAAAGTCAGATCAGAAGTGAAGTTTCAGAAAAATAATACCAGTTCCTATTTTGCCAAAAGAACCTCACTGAATGTAAACCTAACTCACATGTATCTTCATCTACATCTCAGTATTCTTGTTCTCAGTGATCCTCTTTTTAGTCTTTATGTATTTGTATTTTGATATTTTGTGTTAGGACTGTTTAATGCTCTCTCAAAATCAAGTATTTGGAATGATTTATAAAAATAAAGGCATCAGTCAAACAGTGAGCCCTCTAGTGTAGTAATGTGTTTGATAGTGGGCAGAGCTTTTTTCTTTAGAGAAGTGCAGACACCTCTATGGAATAAGGTATTCAGAAAAGAATTGATTTCCTGTGTCTCATGCAATTAGTAGTTTTGTTGTACCTTACCACTTGTTCCTGTCACTTTTTTTCATGCAATTTACTCTGAAGTTTGCTTTCGTTGTAGTTTTTTAATGGAAAAGTTGTTGTGTTTTCAATATTGTTAAAATTACAGTAATTTAATGTGTAGTTTTAAAAAACTATAAAGAAGGTTCTTAAAAGTTAATGTACACATGGAATATTCTTGAATAAATTTCATATGAAACACCATTTTTCTAGAGCCCTTGCAGTCTTGCTTTCAGATGACACAAACATAAGGGAGATTAACACCGCTCAGAATGCTGTGAACCTTATTTTTCATGCTGTTACTGTGTGCCATTGCATAAAGGTGATCTCTGCTGGAAGATGTGCTTTTGCAGCTTGATATTGAAATTATGCCTGCTGTCCAGACTTCGAAGAATTCCTATCCTGAAGGTTTAATATAAATAGTTTAGAGAGTACACTGCATTGAATACATAAATATAGCAACTACAACTACAACAGCAGCTATTGCTTTTCTTTTCTGTGGATCACTTAGAGTACATGCATAAACAGTATCATCTTTCTTGCTTATTTTGAGTTTAAAAGAGGACATTGATGCCTTGTTCTTTTAAGTCTGTAGGAGCTCAGAAGCCAACAGAAGTTGAAATCTCAAGAGTAGTGACTATATTTTAGTCTCAGTGTTTTCTTTCTTTGAAACAATTGAAAGAATTCCAAAGAATGTGTTGCTTCTATTCCTGAAGAACAATTCCAAATTTACTTCTGCATGTGACTGATACCTTCTAGGTATTTCAAATATTAGGAATTATTTGGTAAGAATAGAATATACATATATGAACCACTTGTGCCAGCAGCTTGAGTATGTTGTAATATTTAAGAGTTCTTGATTGCTGTAATGTGTATTGTTGTAACTAAGGTGATAGAGCACTCTTTGCATGTAACACAGTGTATGTGCCTAACAGATGTGTGATTTAACATGCTTTTAGCAGTTTGTTGGCAACAACATGTAGTTTAGGAGTTACTTGTACTGTTTAAACAGATTTCTTCTCCAGAGATACATGTATATTTTAAAAAGACCAATCTTTTCTTCAGGTCCCTTTACAGATGTAGTCACTACAAATCTTAAACTACGAAATCCATCAGATAGAAAAGTATGCTTCAAAGTGAAGACCACAGCACCTCGTCGATACTGTGTGAGGCCAAACAGTGGGATTATTGACCCAGGATCATCTGTAATTGTTTCAGGTAAAAACAAATATAGATAGTTGTAGGTTAAGTGTTTTTAAGGCTTTTGATGCAGTTCCTTAATGCTTGATCCTAAAGCCTGTTTGAAGTATGTCAGCTTTTTAAAGCTTTTTTATTTTTAACTAAAAAGGATTCCTCTCATTAGTGTGATGCCAACTTGATATAGAGCTGCAATGATACATGAAAAAATCCTCCATATAGGAATACTTGCCTTTGCCATGTTTATTTGTGGCTCTCCAAAAGGAGGAAAAGCAAG
The DNA here is from genome assembly GCA_013396995.1 of Dicaeum eximium. Lineage (NCBI taxonomy): Eukaryota > Metazoa > Chordata > Aves > Passeriformes > Dicaeidae > Dicaeum > Dicaeum eximium. The sequence continues at coordinate 931,258 of VWZP01007456.1, read as the reverse complement.
TTGAAAATGGGCAGTGGCATTAACAGTACCTTTGCCTCAGACTACTATATTCATGTTTGTATCCTGAAGAAGATTTCTTGGCTGCTCTGATGTGCTTAAAGTGTAACATTTCATAGTTCATTATTGCATTTAAGAAAAAATTATTTTACAGTTGTATCTAGTTGTTTTTCTCAAGAAAATGGGAAGACTAGATACTAGTCCGCAGATTTGGTAAATTATTTTTGTAGGTCATTCTCCTGACCATTTTGTGGTAGAATCTCTGGAATAAGGGGAATTCAGGTTGTAGAGATCACAGTCAATACAGGTGTGAACTCCTAGATCTCCCAGGTCTAGAAAACTGATTATTTTAGAATCCTTGGAGACCTCTGTAGCAAAGCAAAAGAGAGGAATCCTCAGAGCTTTTCAGATTCACATTTTTACATCCTTTGGGAAGTTTAAAAGAAGCTGGAGAACTATCTTCAGGTGATACATCCAAATGATGCAAAGAAGAACGCAAGAAAAGTTTATGTTTGATTGAAACCTTAGAGTAATTTTCCTTGTAGGAGTTTTCTAATCTAATATGATCTGTAGAATAGGACCCTTTAAAACTTCATTACTGCTTACCATGGGCAGTCCAGCATCTGGACTCATGTGGTATTATTCATTGACTTGGGGATGAAAAATCATTTTACTGAGAATTGATTTAAGAGTCAAGTAGTCAAAAACCTCTTTATTTTCATCTTCAACTACAACTTACAGCCATTTTGCCTTACCTGTGTGTTTGATCTAGTATCTGGGATTTTTCCAATGGGTAGTTCAATATTGCAGTCAAGATCTTGCTGGCATTTCTCTTCAGGGAATTTAATGGATGGAGGAATTACATCCTGTGTATTTTTATAGTTACAAATCATCCTTTTAAAGTTTTTAATATTTTGGGTTTTTTAAATGAGTCAGTAGTGGAGCTGTAAACGACATTGTGGCTTCAGGATCTCCAATAAAGGGAAACAGTGTCACACTGCTTGAGTCTTCAGTTGGCATAGCAGGAAGTCTTTGATGTGCCTATTTCTGTGTTACTGGATTCTCATGCAGTTATTCAGCTACAGTAACCTCAGTATGTTTTCAAGTGCCATTGTTTAGTTACAGTGATTCCACAGTGCTTTTCAGAACTAAGTTCTCTTCCCAAAGTGTCAGCTTCATATTTTTGTTTTTAGGCATAAAATTTCTTTTGGGTCGTTTGCTAAGATAAGCACGCAGATCATTTTTCTAGTGACCCACTTTATCTCATCAGTCTCTCAACTGAATGTTTTCAATGCTGAGTCACCTTTCATATAATTAAAAATAGATTTCTCTCACATTGTTGTGCAGAGAGAAATAACTATAGGATACTGTGGGCTGAAGCTCTTATGTTCAAAACTGAATGTTGAGGTAATGTTAGCTGTCTTCAACCTGTTTAATGCATCGTGCTGATTCAAAGCCAAGCCAGTTTTTAAATTCATTGTTGGAGATGTGATTTGACAGTAATTTTAAGGAAGTCCACTGACATTTTTTAATCATTTATTACTTTTCAATTGTGAATCACTAAGTAACCTTCTTCAGCCATGTTTTTTCTTTTTTCCCCCAAAACTACAAACTCCATAAGTGCTGTTTTTCTTTACCTTGATACCCTAAATTTATTATTTATTATCCTGTCATGTATTGTTTATTGTTAACTTGTTAACAGCAAGTGCTTGTTGTTGGGTTTTTTTCATAATATAGTGTGTTACTCTTGTTCCTTCACAGCTTGTTACTGTTACTTGTTAATGTTTTTCCTTCTGCTTTTGTATTTTTCTAGCTATATCAGTATCTCTGCCTTAGCTTTTTCATTGCTATAAAATAGGTACATATACAGATAACTGTTATAGGACTCCATGTAATTTTTCTTACATTTTTTGAAACTGCTTCTGCTTCTCTTAATTATATATAAAGATATACTGAACTGAAATTTCCATTCTGTGGAAGACAAGTGTACCTACACTGTGAAATAATTTATCTCTCCAGTTCACTGAGTCCTCATCCTCTGGTAGATCAAGTTGCAAGTCTACCCCCACACACACATATTTAGATGTAATTTTTTTTGGTCTCTTCTACAGGATCTGTTTGTTCATATTTGTATATGATATGTCTTTGCCTGTAGAATTACAGAAATAATGATGTCAGCCCCACCAGAGTCAGACCTCACAGTCCCTTTTTCTACAACGCCTTTGCATTTTAACTTTCAATGTCTGTTTAATTAGGAATAAATCTAAAATGGATAGCATGCTTGCTGTAGTGATTAGCTGAAGAATCACAGTTCTGTTTTTTCTTTTGGAACAGTAATGCTGCAGCCTTTTGACTATGACCCAAATGAGAAGAGTAAACACAAGTTTATGGTACAAACAACCTATGCACCACCAAATATCACAGATATGGAGGCAGTGGTAAGTAAAGTTGGAATAAAATGGCTGTTGTATTTTTTTTCCTTAAAAATTTGGCTTAACTATAAATGATTCACGTTTTTGGATTTATTTGTGAAGAAGAATTGGATTTTCTCTGAACAAGTGTGACTTCAAACTTAATTCAGAGTTTTTAATACGAAATACTAGGTCAGTTCTTAGAACTTGCCTGTAGTGATCAACGTAGAGGTTATTGAATGGAAATAGTAGTGAGTCTAAGGTAAGGTCAGTTCAGTGTTAAAATATGGGGATATTATATACATTTATATGCGGCTAATTTGAAAGGGATAAACAGATTGAATTTTAGTGAATCAAGAGTATATTCAAACAACAAGCCTGAAGCTGTATGTAAATGTAAAAAGTGTTTAAGTGAAATGTTGAATGGGACTATAATGAATTAAAAAGTTTTCAAGATTGATGTGTCTCCCTATAACATACCAATTGCTGGCTAAACACAGCACAAGTGATAGATTTATTTTCTGTTTTAATAGAACATGTTGTAGCTTTAGTTCTTAGGCTGGGTTGGTCTGATGCAAGATTCAGAAAGAAGATGTGTAGGTTTGTGCTTGTTAGTTCAGACGTAAGGTGCCTGTTTCTGATTTTACTGGCTGGCAGCAATGGGAATGAAGCCCTCAGTTGTCAGAATGTGCCTTTTAGGGTGTATGTGGTATACACATAAGTATGTTCTAAGGTGGAGGTCAACATTGCTAACTCTACAAACTATTTTAAGTAATGCCTGGGTTCACACAGGTACATTTGATGTTCACTTAAGGCAGAGAAGGAGAGGGGAAACAAAGGATAAAGAGGAGATTTTATAAATTGCTGAAATCTAAAAGACCTTTTCAGGTTTGGGCTCTGTCCCCTTATATGAAGGCAAAGACTACTGTGGCATCACTCTTCACTGGAAGCAGTGGAAAACCTAGATTTTGTGGAGCTTTGGAGACATGAAAGTTTACATCTGTGTGCCTTTTTGAACTGATTTGTTTTTCTTCATACGGTCTAGTAGCTCTTGGTTATGTTTGGTAAATGAATTTGGTGAGGATATAAAAACCAACTTCAGAAATAGCTTTCAAATAACTGCTTTCTTAGTGAGTTCAGGTATATAACACTGAGAAACAGATCTTGCAGAAAATTGCTAGTTGTAGTTAAAAGTTACTGTATAACTAATGCCGCTGAAAAAAATATAAGGATATTATGAAAAACCTGAGTATTTGAATCTGTAACACCTATAAGGTAATAGCAGAGGACCTATTAGAAAAATTGCTGCAGACTTCAGACCAGTCTCTAAGAACTTAAGGCAACTACATGAAGTGCATGCTTTGAAAGTTAATTGTTAGTTGAGTAGAGAGATTCCAGCATAGTTCAGTTATTTAAATATACTGAGAACCATTAGAATTCAAATGTTTTTTATAAACAGCTTTGAAAAATTCTCTAGGTCCAAATTGTCACGATATGCAGTAAAAGGAGAAAGTGGTTAAAAGTCTAAAATTTGAAGAACTAAAGAAATTTACTCTAGAACACATGTAAAATCACTAAAATGTGTCTTTCAGTCTTTTATTTAAAAGTGCTTCCAAGGTGGGATACAAGAAGTACATTTACTGAGGCATATAACAGGGCTAGAAGTTTCTTCTCAAACTGACTCAGATGCTACTTGTTTCTCATTGGGTGTTAAGAAACCACTGTATTGTCCCCTCCTTGTTTCATACAAACCTCTGATGGATCCATCCTTGCATTCATTTTACTCTTTTTCATTTCCAGATTTGAATAACCATTTCTAGTTTTTCTTAGTTCACAGCAGTGAGTGTGAACAAAAAGCATTGTTCATAACCAAGTCTGAAAATTGCAGGGAGGGTAAGCATGGCATTCAGCTGTATAGGAAGTCAGTGCTAAGAGCAAATTCCTGAACTGTTGAGATGTTTGCATGAGTCCAGCATGTTAAATAACTGTATTAATTGTTTTCTTAGTGGAAAGAAGCGAAACCTGATGAGTTAATGGACTCCAAATTGAGATGTGTATTTGAAATGCCCAACGAAAATGATAAACTGGTAAGTAAGGAATAAGAAACTGTCATACACTGACTGGTACGATCTTACAGAAATTTCAGGCGTTTTTAAACCTACTTGATTTAATGATTAAATTAATCAATCTAATTTGTACTAAATTAGACAGGAGGGGTCTTCAGTATATAACTTGTTAAGGATTCATAGAATCATGGAACAGCCCAGGTTTAAAAGGACCTTGAAATACTATCCTGGTGCAAGATCTTGTCTGAAAGTGAACACTCTGTCCAACCACATCTTAAAGAACTCCAGCAATGAAGAGCACTGCCAAAAAAGCTATCTTTTTGATATTTTTATACTTTATAGTTTTCACATGCAATCTCAGTTTAATCTTGGGGGGAAGGGGATGTAGGGATTGCTTTGTGGTCTGGGTTTTTTGGGTTGGTTATTGCTTTTTCTTGTTGGTAAAGGGTAATTTATGAGATGAAGGTGTAAGCTTCCTGAGTGTGTGATAAACAGTAAAAAGGTAAAGGTTGAGCTTTATTATCAAGGCACTTAGTTATCTGCTTTCTGGCTTTAATTTTATGAAGTGTGTAAAGTAGTGAGAGAAATGTAATGGGTTATACAAAACTACCTCCTTTTGTACTTTCTCCTAAGAAACTGTCTCTAGGGACAGAGGAGTTTACTCTTTAATTAAAAAGTCAGCTCTTCACAGCCACTCTTGAGGGGCTTTAGGCTCTTCTAGGACCAGCTCTTTAAGGCCATTTTTCTTAGAGTGCAAGAGCTCTCCATCCTCATGTGTAAAAAAATCAAGGGCATCTCATTGCAGCAGCTTTTAGCATAGGCAGGTACTGATGGCACAAGGGGAAATGATTTTCAACTAAAAGAGGAAAGATTCGGGTTAGATGTTTGGAGGAAATTGTTTACTCAGGAGGTAGTGAGGCACTGGAACAGGTTGCCCAGAGAAATTGTGGACACCCCATCCCTGAAGATGTTGAAGGCTGTGTTGGATCAGGCTTTGAGCAATCTGATCTGGTGAAAATTGTCCCTGCCCACAGTGGGGGCGAGGGGGGAGAAGGTTGGAACTAGATCTTCTTTGAGTTCATACCTAAACTATTCTGTGATTGTGTGATTTTTGAGTGGGGCTGTGTGATTTTGAGCAGAGCTGGGAATTAGATTGTTAATTTTAATATTGTTCTTTTCACAGCTTTTTGTGACTTTTCAAAATTAGTAATGTGTATTTCAGATCCTGTGAGACTAAATTTTCATGTTTGTGCAGCACTTTATTTTCCTTCACTAAAAGGTATTATAAGCACAAAACATTTGTGTCACCATACTTCATAGGAGTTTGTGGCATGACCCGTTCTGATATTATTTTGTTTGTTTCTTACTATTGCAGGATTACTTTCTTGCTTTTATTTTTCCCCCTCAAGTTCAAATGCTCTTTGGTGTATTTTATGCCCTCTTTTGGATGCCTCCTGGGTCAGTGTTAAGCAGCTAAAGTATTAGTTTGTCTCAGTAGAGTGTAGAACCAGGTAAACAGTGCAATCTTCTCTTGCTTTTTTAATACTTGAGCTAATCAGAATTGAACTGTCAGTGTGTCTGTTCAGCTTACTGTAAATATAAACCTCATTGAACTATAATAGTAGCTTAATTGTTTCACTTTTAGGCTGTGGATGATTTTTCTCTGGTAAGTAAACTCTCAAATCATTCTTGATGTTTGTAGAATGATATAGATGCAAGCAAATCCGCCCCAGTACTGAATACATCTAAGCAGGATGGACCGATGCCAAAACCACATAGTGTTTCACTTAATGATACTGAAACAAGGAAGCTCATGGAGGAGTGCAAAAGACTTCAAGCAGAGATTATGAAGCTGACAGATGAAAATCGGCACCTGAGAGTAAGTTCTCCATCCATGTTTATACTGAAGTGGCTTCACTTTTCTTGATTGAAAGTCTGGTTTGTAATTAGGCCAAAAGATGTATATTCCAGCAAGTAGATAAAGCTTGTCTGAGACAGAATGTCGAGATTGATTCATAATATGACTTTACCATCCTGTATATAATGTATATTTTGAACCTGTCAGTGATTGAGACTTTGTGATTGTCATGGATAGGACATTGAAGCTGTATAATTTTCTTCTTCTTAAATGAAGTGATCCTGTTTAAGATGATCTTAGTTACTTTAAGTCTAAGTCGAAGCTACTGAATTAGTAGCTTTTTAAAAGTGCTTTATTTTTCATTAGTAATCAGTGAGCTCTAGAGCAGTAACATTGTGTATTACAAACAGCTAATGAACAAGAGCAATTGTTTGGCCAGAGGAGGTAAGCAAACTCTACTTTCTTGTACCTTTATGTAAAGGTGTCATTTCAGTGACTGGTAACTAGTCAATATGTGACTTCTTGTGTCTTTTCTATTGCTTTTGGAACAGTTGTGACAATTTCATTGGCCATGGTAGCCTTTTAAAGAACTTTGAAATAGTATGATACCTCCACACCTGTTATTCTGATGACATTGACAGTAAACAAAGCAGATGTTTCTCCTTAACAATAAGGAATGTTACTTAATTTTGACGCATATTAAGTAAGAGCAGAATGCTTCATTGGGCCAAGGAAGATTTTTGGTATATTTTTTTTAAGCAGAGAGACTAGTGAATTATGGCCCTTATTTAAAATACGGTTTTCTATGTTCATGTTTTAGATTTTGGTGTGATGTAATGTTGTATGTGTTGAGGGCTTTTAAAAAACTTTATTTAAATATTCACCAGTAATTAATGGCCTTTTGGGTTCCGTTTTTACTGTCCTAGTGATGTATTTATGGTTTTTTCCATCTGTGTTTTTTCCTCCCCTCAGGATGAAGGCTTGAGGCTCAGAAAGGTAGCGCACTCTGATAAATCTGGATCACCCACAGCTTTGGCCCTCAGAGATAATGGCTCTAATTCTCTTCCTTCACTTCTTGTTGTAATTGCAGCCATTTTCATTGGATTCTTTCTAGGGAAGTTCATCTTGTAGAAAGAATGAGTGAGAGAAGCATGCAAAAACTGCAGCTTCCTTTATTTTTTTTTGTTTGGTTTTTTTGTTTTTGTTTTCTCTTGGCCAGAAAAAGGTTTGTTTACCTACCACATCATGGGTAGTATGGCCCAAGTGGCCATTCTTGTGTACAGCATCATAACAGGCTTTGCCTTTAATGATCTCGCACGGTTAGAAAACACAATCTGAAAAGACAAACTGTTCAGCTGCTGGACGAAATTGTACATTCAGTCATCAATAGCAGGTATCAGTTGCACAGTCAGTCATTTATGAAAATTCATAAATAAAGAATTGTTCTTTCTTTCTGTGGTTTTAATAAGAATTCAAAAATTGTTCAGAGTCTTGTAAATGTTATTTTAATAATCCTTTAAAATTTTATCTGTTGCTGTTACCTCTTGACAAATGATTTATTAGATTGCTAATCCCACTCATTCAGGAATATGACAAGAGGTATTCTGGGGGAAATGGTGCCTCTTACTGTGTAAATTTTCTCCTTACCTTACTTTGCTAATATCATGGCAGAATTTCTTTCTTATTCCTTGTGAGGCATTGTTGAGAGTTCTTCATCCTTAACAGTCCTGTCCCATAATATTTAACATGACAAAAGAAATAAAATCGTTAACAGATTTTTCTGCTGGGTAGCCTGTTTGTGTGTGTCGTGCTTTTAGAGGGGATTCTTAACAAGTTCATTGTTCATGGTAATTTGCTACTTGTAACAAATGGCTATTTTGAAGTTTATTTGCTTAAGTCTCTGGCTTTGACTGTTGTAATTGAAGCTTGGGAAAGAAAAAAAAAAAGGTTTCCATTCCATTTGTTTAAAAAAATGAACTGTTTTCTGGCTGCTTTCAGCTACAAAGAAGATAGTTATCAAACTTGTTTTGGGACAGAATAATTTGGATATCCAGCAGGTGCAAATGCCAGACATGAATGTTTTCAATATATTAACAATTTGCTTGGATTGTGCAGGAGTGTAATAATCAACCTTCTGTTCCATTTTTGGATCTTCTGGATGCCTTCCAGGAGTCAACATTATTCTTTGATTTCTTAAGGGTACTTAATTCACGTATATTAACTTACTCAGTTTATAATTCTGTCTTAGCAGATATTAAAAAATGCAAATTGAATCATTCAGACACCCGTCATGAATTCCATGATGCAGAAGAGTTGATATTTGCTGAGTTGCTCACCTTTTGCTCAGTTGCTCACCTCTGGGAAATAAAAATGATTTTATGCAACTCCTGGCAGATCTACCTGTTTTAACCATGTATAGCTAAGTTTTAAAAAACGCATATTTGGGGTCTGAAATGCTTCCCTGCACTTAATCTTATGTCTTGCCTCATCTCTGAGTATGTCATAAAAACAAACAGTAGTATTGAAACAAAATATTATCTGTACTTCTGAGTGAGCATAATCCAATACAGGGAATTACTTGTAAACCTGAAAAATTGTGGAAGAGGTATACTCCTGTAAGCAAAATTGTGTATGCTCTTGGACAGCTTGACTTGATGTGGTGCAGCTAAGTGTGTTAGACCTTGGTATATGCACACCTTATGTAGCTGAGAAAAATGTTCTGGGAAAGATGTACGTTATCTTGGTTGCCTTGGATTTCTAGTGCTTTTTTTTTAAAAAAAATTACATCTTGTTCTGTCATAGCTCTCTGTGATAAACTTTTTTTTATAAAATCTTGCACATGTACAAGGAAGATGATGGAGAAAATGCAAATACTGCTTATCTTTTCACTTAAGCATGCAAGCACTGATGTTTCCAATTACTTGTTCCAGTGTCTGCATTCAAGTCTCCTTCCATCCCAGTGACTGGAAAAAACTGTATTAAGGTTTTGATTATTTTGGTTCCGCTGGTTCAGAATGGTGTATTTCTTCTGATTTTTTTTCTCTAACAGAACATTTCCACATCAGACTTTCATAGCCTGTTCAAACTGATTACGTGGAAAATAACGAAAGCAATATTGTGCAGGTTGTAGTTTGCTTCAGATAGAGCAGTCATTCCTGCTTTGAAGGGAGAAAAACCAAACAAAACCCTCTGGAAGATCTTAAAATGTTTACAGCACGGTGTACGGAGGTTTTCAGAGGTGCTAGCACTTAGAGGACTTGAAACCAGGAAAACAGTCATTGCTCAATGCAGCTGACTCAGGTTTCGATATCTGGCAGCAGAAATATGGTAAAAGTAATGATAAAATCAGAATGAAATACCTTTTTTTCATAAATAAGAAAACAGTTGATGGTAAAACTTTGGTCATGGTTTAAGTCATGTTTTCAAGTGTACAGCACTCTTGTAACTAGAGTTCTCAGTAATGCTCTAAGGAGACTGTCTTGGTTTCCCGTAATCCCTTCATAGCTGTATATAAAATGTAATGCTAAAACTATTTTGCTCTCAGGAGTCACTTTGGATGAGATCAGCTGTATTCAGTGAATTATGTAATATGGATTAAATTGCTTGTCTTTGTTCCTGAAATGGTTAGAACTGCTTGCTTTGTCTGCCTGCTTACTCATGTATGTAAGCACAGGGAAATACAGTCTCTCTACCTGCTCCTGGTGAGATGAGCAGACAGTGATGCCCATAAAGTCTTGTGAGGGTAAATGCATAACTTCAGTTAAATACATGTTGCAGGTTGCTCTTCTGATTTCTCAAAAGGGCAAGATGATACAAGTATCAAAGTAGTTATTTTAAAATTTTTATGAATATAGCACTTTAAAAAAAAGAGTAGTATGGTTCAGGGGGAAAAAATAAACATAGCTAACTAGAAGATACAGCTTCTGTAGTAATTCTGGGCACCAAATTTAACCCACTTAAAAAAAAATATATATAAAGTTCATTTAAGAAAAAGTTATTTGTATCAATGCACAAGTTATTTGTGTGTTTCTACTCATTCTCTAAAAGCTGTTGACAAACACTATTGCCCAGGCTTGCATGTTTCTGCTGCTATGTTTGAAGCCAACTTACTTAAAAGAAGCAAACATTAGCTTGGAACTTCATTATCCTCCTGGGAGGAGGGAGGGTGGAGGGACGAGTTGAAAGGTGACATTTTGCCAAAGGGGAAAAGACAAAGTCAGTAAGCAAAACTTATCTTTCAGGCCTTCTTCAAAGTTATTAAAGGTTGAAGTGTTAATAAACTATTAAAAATGTAGCGGTGTCCTTTTTATTTTGAAACTTCTCCCTGGCTCCATTCTGTGTACTGCTGCTAGTGAAGAGGTGTACCTGGTCCCATGGGCGGTGTTACTGCTCTGCTCTAGGTTCGACTGGTAAATGGCAAGAGGCTGTCTTGGGTGAAGAGTCAGTGCTGGAGTGAAGAGCAGGTGCCTCGATCCAGGCAGCACTGGGGATGCTGATGGGTCTGTCAGAATTATAAGAATCGTCTTCACAGATAATTTTCTTTTGGGAGTCTCCTGGTTTTTATGTGCGAATTTACTTGCTGGAGCAAACACTTGTTTCAGTCTGTAGCAAAAGATGGAATGAGAGCTATGCAGTTATGGAGCAACCCTAATAAATATTGGCTATAATGCTGAAATGCCCTGCTTTCCAAGTTTGCAGGTGGGATTGAAATTCTGTAGCTTGTCTTTTTAGCCACATTGCTGTGAAGGCAATAGTTCACTGCCTTGCCTGCTACTCTGGTTCCTGTGGAGTGGCTTTTTGGGGGGTGTCCTGGAAGGCCCACCTGTGTGTAGCACTCACCACTGCTGCTAGCGAGCCTCTGTCTTTGTTGATCCTGGGCTTCTGTGGTAGCTTTAGAGTGTTGGACAAGAGGGGGAGCTAAATGCAGGAGTCAGTTTTCACAAGGGTTTGAGCTCCTTCCTGTGGGAAGTACTGAAACTAATAATGATTAAATGAAGTAGGTTATTTGTTGTCCAGATGAGTTTCCCAGGGGTGCACAAATAGTGTAACCAAGTGTCTGAAGTTGGTCTGTTGTGTTTTCTGTTTCAATGTGTGTTAGGTATGTTGAAGAACTGCTAATTTTGACAGGGCTGCATAAGCAGAGGTAGTGCTGGTGTTGTCACCTCTTACTTTTCTGCCTTGTATGCGACAAATGATCATGTAGAATGGAGGTCTTGTGCAAAGACAAAACAGTTGATTCTTCTCTTTTTTCTGGCATTGTCATTACTGCCAGGGGGTGGTAAGGTCAGGGCCTGTGCCTCGTTTGCTGGGACAAAGGTTTATGTGTTTGTGTGGTGAACTAGGTCTGGAAGCTGCTTTGTATGAAATTACTGTTTCATCCCCTACAAATTATGTTTTAACTGAATCCTGGTATAAGCATCTCTGCCACATTGCAGTGCCATTTTGTTTAAAACTTGGTACCAGTTTATGTAATGTTGGTAGCACTGCCAGCAGAGTATTGAATCTCTGTACTGCAGCTACTCTTTTGCTGGCAGTGGTGGAAGGCTGATGTCCTCCCTCTGCCTTAGAAAAGACTCAAAAGGATGTAGTAACCAGGCACAGAGGTGTGAGACAGATGGCCATAAATTACAGCAAAGCAGTCTGAGCTCAAACACTTGAAATAAATGAAACAGTAATTGAAAGGTGGCTGAAATAATTATTGTTAACTTTTGAATTAGTTGATAAGAAAAAAAGCATTATGAGTTGTTTTGTTCAGTTGTGGTGGAGTTTTTTGGTGGGTTTTTGTTTGTTTGTTTGTTTGTTGGGTTTTTTTTTAAGTTAGACTGCTGATCATCCAAGTTCTGTAAGGGAAAAAAACCCCGCAACAATCAACCAACCAACAAATTGCCATAGTCTAGGAATAATTATTTTAGGATATTATGGAAAGTTTTTACTCATATTGGTGCCAGGCTCACATGCAAAGGTGAATTTAGAGAGACTGCTATTGGGGATTGGTATCTAGGCTTTTCTCATAGTGGGTAGTAGTTAAAGAGCAATCTTCGTGAGTGTCTCGGTCTGCCTTGTCAAGGATGGGTTATCTTGGCTTTTGAGAGGGGGAAACTGAGGCACGTGACTAGGTATTTTAAGCACAGCCCTTATTCTCTAGCATACATGCTGTCCTGTTTCTTGTCAAGTATTCCTTGAGCCATGTCCAAGTCTTCTTTTTTTGTTTGTTGGATTTCAAAAATGCTGCTTCGTTGTGCTTAGACATCTGTAATAGTCTTCTGAAGCAGCTTCCTAAAGACCTAGCTGTCGCTTTGTCTGTTGCTGAAGCCAGGTATTGAACCGACAGAAAATGTAACTGTTTAGATGTTTAAAAGTGGAATGTGCTCACTGGGATTATAATGCCTGACCTCAGCCAAAGATAGTTGAGGGGGAAAAAAAGGAAAAAATATGCTAAGCATTTGGGTGTGTTGTGTTCAGAGTCCTGAAACATAGAAGTCAGTCGGTGTTGCAAAAACCTTCTGTGGAGCCAATGCTGTTTGCACTTATCAAGTAAAAGAAAGCAAACTGTCCTAAATGCGTACAGCTGCCCTGTTAGTGGTGGTATGTATTGCTGCACTGTGTTTCTGTGGCAGGGCTTTGGTAGTGGGGGGCTGCAGGGGTCGCTTCTGTGAGAAGCTGCCAGAACCTTCCCTGGTGTCCTACAGAGCCAATGCCAGCTGGCTCCAAGATGGCCCTAACACTGGCCAAGGCCAAGTCTGTCGGTGATGGTGGTAGAGACTGGGGTAACATGGCTATGAAGAGGAAAAAAGGTCCTGCACAAGAGCCAATTGCAGCCAGAGAGTGGAGAATATGTGAAAGAAAAAGCCCTGCAGACATCAGGGGCAGTGAAGAAGGGGGAGGAGGAGCTCCAGGCACAAGTGCTGAGACTCCCCTGCAGCCTTGGGGCAGCCTGTGGTGAGGCAGCTGTGCTCCTGCAGCCCATGGGGCCTCACGGGGATGCAGAACTCCACCTGCAGCCCATGGAGGACTCCACACTGGAGCAGGTGGATGCTTGAAGAGGCAGTGACCTTGTGGGAAACCTGCAGTGGAGGCTCCTGGCAGGACCTGTGGACCCATGGAGAGAGGAGCCAGTGCTGAAGGTTTTCTGGCAGTACTTGTGACCATGCTGGAGCAGTCTGCTCCTGGAGGACTACACCCGGTGGAAGGGACCTGTGTTGGAGCAGTTTGTGAAGAACTGCAGCCCATGGGAAGGACTCACGTTTGAGAAGTTTGTGAAGGACTGAATCATGGGAGGGACCCCATGCTGGAACAGGGAAGGAGTGTGTGAGTCTTTCTTGAAGGAGTGGCAGAGGCAACGTGTGATGAACTGATCACAGCCTCCATTCCCCATTCCCCTGCACTGTTTGGAGGGAGAGGAAATTGGGAATAAAATCAAGCCTGAGAAGAAGAGGAGGGTGGAGGGAAGGTGTTCTAAAATTTGGTTTTCTTTTTCATTATCCTACACTGATGTGATTGGCAATAAAATAATTTGCCCAAATAGTCTGTTTTGCCCATTACGGTAATTGGTGAGTGATCTCTACCTGGTTTTATCTTAACCCATGAGCCTTTAATTGTATTTTCTTTGGTGGGCGTCTGACATCCAGTTATGGTCAACTCACCACAAGTGCTCTTCCCATGGAAGTGGAGAAGTATTTTTCCTTTGCTGCTTTGATAGTCCAAACACAGATGATACAGACAGCTGCTTCAGAAGAGCCAAGCACTTATTTTTTTAAAACCTAAATGTTTGACTCTTGCAAGCAAAGATGCTCCAGAACCCATCTGACTCAGAGGTTAAGCTCACTGATGTGTTTTCACTTAAAATTAGTAAGTGTTGCTACTACTGCTTTTCAGACTGCAGTAGACTTCTGCACTGGTATGAAGGTTGGTCTGAGGAATATTAGTAATGAGAATAATTATCTCTGTTTCTTAATGGTTGAGAGACATTACTTTAAATCTTTATGTAGTTTATAGAACCATGTTGTGGGAAGGCTTAGGAAGAAAGTCTACAGAAAACAAAACCTGAACCTTGGGTCCAGCCCTCTGGAACTGCAATCAGAAGTACTGAGAGTGCAGCTTTGATAATGAAGTGAGTGGTTCTTAGAAGAAACAGTTTATGTAGTGGCTGTTTCTGTTTTTCCCTGCTTGCCTTAATCTTCTCTGGTTAGTTTAAAACGTTGATGTGATAAATATGAGATACGTGTCCCACACCTCGGGATTGGTTGGTATCAAGTGAAGAAAATGGGATTATGGTAGGAAGCCACTTCAGAAGTGGCTTTGTGATGGCTTTATAGTCCCAGGACACCTGGACTGTTAGAAAGGTCTGTATGTGCTGCCTTCTCTCCAGGCATATGCTGGAAGCTGCTGTGCCTTCTCCAGGCATGGGAATTTCTCTCCAATTTTAGGGTGTAAAGCCCCAAACATGGTGGTTGACCTTGTAAACAGGAGAATGCCATGAGAAGGATTTTCATTTTATTCATGCCCAGGATTGTCCAACCTCAGATTTCCAGTGCAGTCTTCAGCTTCATGTTAGTGCTTTCTGACTGCACTGAATACCTTGAAATACTTTAGCCCTTGGGCCTCTCATTTCACATCCCTGCTTCAAGAAAATGGGAACAGATTGCCTTCCTGATTAGGTGAAATAATCTCTTCATCCTGCCTCCACAGGAACCAGGTTACAATGGCAAAGGAAGGTCAGCGTATTTGTGGAAAAACCTGACTTAAAAGAGACAAAGAGACAAGATTTATGTGACTGCAGCATTTTAATGCTGCTGTTCCCTGTGTGAATTTGAAATCTAGTTCAAGCCACATTTGATAGAGAGGTGTGTGTTTCACAGATACCAATTACCTCCAATTAAAGGAAGATTAGAGTTGGGATGAAAGACATTTAAATTGAGTCTCCCAGCCTGGGCAAGCCTGCGTGGCAAGCTGGAAAGATACCTGTTCTTCTTGCTGCTGTTGCACCGGTTAGTGCTGGCATCCTTGCCAAGCTGTGAGCATGGGCACAGATCAAACACCCTGGCAGCTGCTGGTGGTGGCCCCACTCTTGTCAGCAATGGGGTGAGAGATGAGTGGGCTGGGAGGGTTGGCAGGGACAATGGGGGCAAGAGCTGTCACCAGACTAAGCTCATGGAGGGGGTGTGGAGGTGAGACTGCTTGATCTGCCAGGGAGTGGGAATGGGTGGCCCAAGAAATCTGCTAAGAAACGGGCTGAAAAACGCCAAAAATTGGAAGAAAATGTTATCCTGCATGTTATGTATCCTCACTGCTCTGCTCAGGCACTTCAGAAACACTAATGGTTCAGCGTTTGCAAACAGATCGGAGGAGTCTGCTGTTCAGAGTAGCCAAAATGGGGCTAAAAGTTTCTTGTAGACCAGAGCTTTTTTATAAATCACAGGTTTCTAAATCCACTTTGTGAGGTGTGTAGAGGTTGCATTTGTGGAAGTAGAGGTTCAGAAATGAAGCAGCTCATCAAAAGTAAACCAGCAGTGTATGACAGGGACCTCCTGATTTCCTTGGCTGCTGCTCAGGGAGAGCTGCAGGGAACAGTAGTGTGTGACCAGAGTCCTCTGGTGCTCTGCACACAACACAGCACATTAGGTGAGCCACACCAGCATTAGCTGCCCTGTGGGCAGGCATGGCAAGGGGTTTGTGCAAACCATTTTGTGTGTCTGTGTATGTTCATGCTTACATCCGAGTCGTGAACACCAGTCTTTCTGGTATGCCTGTATATGGGCTGGTGGTTACAGCAGGCTGGCTTTCTAGAGGGATTTGCATTGTATTATACATTTGTAATTGCTTCAGTTTCTCCTAATCAATTTTCTTCCTTCAGCTGCTCCTAATTTTTGAGTTACTTTAAAACTGCTGATTTTGAGGGTGGCTGCATACAAAAACACTTCCTTCCTTCTTGCCAAATTGGAGCCATCTCATCTGAAACTCCTCTGAAGTGTGCTCTGAGCCTCTGCAGGTGTTGAGACCTTCAAAGAGAAACATGAGGCTTAAGCAGCAGAAGGCTCACACAAGGCGAATTCCCAACATCCAGGAGCAATTGCTACTGCTTTTGTGTAGTGCACAGGTCTCTGCTGTAAATGCAAAAGCAATTTTATATTTGAGAAATTTAAATATAGATTTTTTTACAGGAGATCCTTCCTGGTCTAATGCCTGACGGCCCCTAAGTCCTGTATGCTCCTGTCGATGTATAGATACATGGATAGTTATCTCCTAATCATGGAAACTAAAGCACTTGCTTTTATAACAGGGTGAGACAATAATAATGTAAGATTTAAAATGATAATGTANTATTTAGTGTATTTAAGAGTTTATGTAGCTCTTCGTTTTAGCTGTGTGTGATACTTCTCATTAAATATTTCAGTAATTCCCTGGATGAAATACTTTCATATGAGCTGTGTATATATCATTACAATTTTCGGTTGCTACCTATATATATTTCTGGACTGATTTTGAATATGGACAGATGGTCATATGTTGAGGCAATGCAAGACTGGCAGTTTAGTAACAGTATTTTCTTTCTATGGAAAATGCATAAATGCAGAACTATTGGTACAGCTTAGCCTGTGTAACCATTTCCCCTGTATTTCCTTACAGAGTGTAGAGAAGGGAATTGTTTAGTGCATAGGTTCAGCAAGTTTTGCCCTGATCATATGGCTCTGGGCATGCCAGGGAGAGTTCAATGAAGGCTACAGGGGCAAAGCTTCATTTTGGCATTTCCTAGCTTTTGAAAGCGTATCTTCACATTTTTTCTGAGTGTAATTCCTGATTTCTTTTATCACTACTGCTCCCATGGATGGTGCACCCTTCTGGTGAGGAGACAGCACCATGCATCATGTGGAATGAAATTATAGTGTTAGTCTGACCCTCAGGGAAGACTTGTGAACTAGCTTTAAAAGATGGATGTTTTATTTTCTGTGCGCTAAAACCGTGGCCTCCGAAGGGAAAATGGCTTCGTTACTCATTCAGGTTTTTGGGCTTTTTTTGCTGCTTGTGCTCGATAAAGCAGACAGCGCCTCACGGCTTGGCAGCGTTTGAGCCCCACTCCCTCCCCTCTCCCTCGCCGCGTTCCCACTGGATTTTGGCGGGAGGACGCTGAGGGGAACCGATGTGTTCCGCAGGCTCCCGCCGCCAGATGGCGCTGTGCCCCCGGCCCGCGCCGCTCCCGGGCGGATCCAGGGGCCGCTCCCGCCTCCCGGACAGGCCGGGCTGGGCGCTCCTCACCCCGCTCCCGCCTCCCGGACAGCCCGGGCTGGGCGCTGCTCCTCACCCCGCTCCCGCCGTCCCAGAAAGCGGCGGAGTGTCTGGGGGCTTGGGTGTCTCTTGTTAGCAGTGTTGAAACTATTGTTTGTAGTGTTTGCTGGAAGATGCGATTGTCTCCAGAAATGCCTTAGAGAATCCTAGAATGGCTTGGGTTGGAGGGGACCTTAAAGATAATCCTCTTCCAGGTTGCTCAAAGCCCCCTTCAACCTAGCCGTGAACGCTTCCAGGAATGGGACACCCTCAGCTTCTCTGGCAACCTGTCCCACCGCCTCACCACTCTCACAGTAAAGAATTTCGTCCTAATTGTGAATCTAAGTCGCCCCTCCTTCGGTTTAAAGCTTTTAGCCCTTTTCCTATTGCAGCAGGCCTTACTGAAAAGTGTGTACCCATCTTTCTGATAGACCTGTTCTAGGTATTGAAACGCAATAATAAAGTATCCCTGGAGTCTTTTCTGAAGTGAACAGTGCCAAATCTCTCAGCCTTTCCTCATAAGAGAAGTGCTCCAGCCCTGATCATCTTCATGGCTCTTGCGTGGACCTGCTCCAAGAAGTTGTCTTTCTTGTGATGAGGACTCTGGTGCTGGATGCAGCACTCCAGATGCAGGTGGGCTCTCATATTGAGCAGCTAATAAAGCTGATGCCCATACATAATTTTGATTATTTTTTTGGTCTTTGGTTGGCGCTAAGAGCAAAGGAATTCAGTAGTTGGGCAGTTATTAAAATAATAATACATGTGTCTGTCCAGCAAGTATCTGTCCTTTGAAAGTACATTAGTCTGTTTCTGTTATTTTTACTGTGTGTTAATCCAGAAGATCTAATGCCCAACATTCCCAAGTATAAACTTTTTTCTCCCAGCATTTTTCATTTATTTATTTGAAGACAGCACCACCCTGTGCAGCCTGCTTTCTCGTTTTCCAGCAGACCATCTTGGAAATGGCAGTAGTCAAGGAGCACTGTGGTTCCCATGGGAAAGGATGTCTACCTGCTTTAAGGTGGTGATTATGGGCAGTTCCCATTGTTGGGAAACATGCAGGAATTAATTACTGTCCTCAGGGCTTGGTAGTACCTTAGCTAGAATCCATCCCATGGACTGGTCCTATACCCTGGAGCAGACTTGTGAAGAAGATGGATGGGCAGAAGGTGCCTGATAAATAATTGCTCAGGCCAACAACACTTCTGCCTTGGCTGTTGAGGGTATCCATGGTATGATTCCTCAAAACTGTCTCTGCCTGATTCAGAAGTGGAGTTTCTTATTATTATTTATTGCTGGTAGCAAATGGCAATGAAAAAATAAAAGTGATTGCGCTAGAGGAGAAGGCTGCAAAGACAAAAATACTTGTAGAAAGAGTAAAAATTATGGAAAATTAATGAAACAGAATGAACCAGAATAAGTGGTGCTGGGTTTTGTTACCTGTCCTTTTCCATTCTGTCAGGACTGAGTAAATAATGCCAAGTAGAATTTTGCAGAGTTTTGCAATAAACTGCCTGAATTAATCCGTACTCACTGCTTTGTGAGGAAGGGAGGCCACTTCAGAGGCTGTGGGTACTGCACTTGGAGTACCTTGTAATTTTGGGCATATTTCCTGAAAAGAGAACTCATCTTTCAGGGATCTCCTGAGTCACTTAGAAAAACTCAGGAACTGGTAAACTCCAAAGCTTTTGATTGCGGTGGTGGAAGGCTCAAAGAGTGCATTTCACCTCTTTCTGTGCGTGAGGCAGGAGTGAAACTGCAAAGCACTGAGCAAAGACACTTCTGTTATCCTGTGTCTTGCCTTCCCTTCGTGGTTTGTTTCAGGTTTTTCTTTCTTTTTAAGAAGCGTCCTTTCCAATCCCTCCCTGCTCCTTGCCCCAGGCTGTAGCCCTAAAAGCAACTTGGATGCAATAGCAGAGCAGCAATAGTGGTCTGTTTATATCTCACTCAGGAAAAATACTTGGTTTCTGTTGAACCATACCCTTTTGTCCTGACACAGCTGTTCTGACCACACTCTCCTTGCAAGCCAACACCTTTGTTACTCACTGGGCACCTCCAGCCACGATTTTAGTCAGAAAACCTGAAAATGTGCTGGGAACCCCAAATCCCATATATGTATCCCTCAGAACTGTTCCTAGTGGCAGATGTTCTGAAACAAAATATCATTTTTTGTGTATGTAGTAAAAAATGAGCTTTTCTGTGCACAAGTTACTCAACAGTCAGGTTTTTGGCTGTTTCCTTCCAAGACACCTAACAATTTTTTTACACTTAGAAAGTCAACCGAACAGGAAACTAACGTGTAGAGGAGGCAAAGAGTCCTTAATTTTACAGTTAGGCTTTTTTTATTTCAATCAATACTTTAACAAGTGCTTAAATTTCCCCAGCAGTTTAATCTGGAACATAGTTGAGAAGAAAAATATGTTCTATAACTTTACAAAAATAAAAAGATTTTTTTTTTCTTTTAAAACCCCGCACTTATGGCAAGCACACTCCAACTCAAGCCCGACTGACATAATATCCTAAAATACAGACTTCTGTTCATAGAAATGACATTCTACCCCAGGACAGCAGGCACAATATGTAAATGGTATAGAAACAGAGAAGAACTCTTGTTTTGACTTTTCTGATCCCTTTTGTCCTATTTCTTGAATCGAGCCTCTTAAAACAATTTGCCTAAGAATTTCTTTATATGACCATTTCTTCTCTCAGGTGGATCCTTGAGTAGGATATTACTGAAGGAAAAGCTTTCACCTGTCTTGGCAACATTGGTAGCAGCTGAAGATACCAACATTAAAGGATTAATTTTTTTTAAACCTTTTGCATTTCAGCAAGGGACAAATCACCCAGTTTGCAGGTCTTCCACTGCTAAACCACTTGCAGTTTAACTTCTTTAGCAGCCAAGGCTGCCAGCACATGAGGTCAGGTTGGAGAAATAAAATGAATGGAATATATTGTGTCAGATATGTATCATGGTGTTGTGCAGCAGTTAATTTAGTGAGTGATGAAACCAAAAGAGGGGGTAAGCTCCTTGTTCTGTGCCTGCAAGCAAGGAGAAGCCTCACAGAAAATACAGACTAGCACATAAATGATGCACTCTGAAGACTTACAGCTTTGTCCAACTTGACTAGTATTGACTAAAAGAAAAATTGAAAATATACAGGCACGTGGAGGGAAGCTGGTGCAGCAAATGCTAAGAACCCAGATCATAAAATTATCTGGTCAACACTGTAGTGTTTCTGGTCAACACTACAAATAAACTACAGAAGTCCCTAATCAGATTTCATGTAATGCATTGTAAAGACCTTTTAAAAAGACTTCCTTTTTAAGTGTCTTTAAATAATACACTTAAAAGTGTCTTATTTAAATGCTGGGAAAAAAAGAGCATTTATTGTACAATTTGTACAGTGAGTCACATTTTCATGTAGTCTAACCATAAACCTTGGAAAACCTAGACCTTTACAAGTCTGTGATTCAAAACAGCTGAGACGTGAATGTGCTTTTAGAGGTTATAACAAGACATCTTTCTCTTGAAACTGTTGCAACATTTTTGACATTTGGCAATTCACAAAGGAGCCACAAGGCACTAACAAACTGTAGATGATTGCCCCGATGAGTATAGAAAATCGTGCTGTGGAAAAGTTCCTTTGGTCTTTGCTTTCATCCTGCACCAGAAGCTTGTGCAGATTTCGGCTGGGATCGAGCTGTGTGTGGCACTTGCACAGGCAAGAGACATAGTCTGACAACTTCTAACCATGGATATTTTTTCAGAGATAGGACCACATGGGAATGGTGGATGGTGGTGAAAGCAGCTTGTCTTGTGTGATCTAAGGAATGCCACACAATACCCATCCTTAAAAAAAACCAACCTAGCGTGAATTCACTCCTGCTGCTAGATCTCAAAGTCAGACATGAAGCAGGTACTTAGGGGACTTGTTTGTAACAGCTCAGTAACCCAATTAGAGATATGCTAGTGTCACTCTGTTGACTACGAAACTCAACCTAGAGAAAACCAAACTCCATGCTGGTTTGTAACTCTTCTGTCAGAGGCATCCTGTCTCCTTCTTGACCCTCTAGTTAAAACTGTGCCCCCCACCAGCAACTGATCCAGAGCTGGCTCTTCGAGTAGGTTTGACTGCATGGAGCAAAAAACCATCAAGAAATGCTGATCAGAACAGCTGTTGTTCATAGGGCTCAATTCACCACGGCTTCCAGAGCCTTCCAACAGGTTGAAGGAGGATCTGACATCAGATGGATGGATAAACACTTTCTCTGGTGACTAGTGAGCCAACCTGAGCTCCGTTCCTGACTCTTAAGTAACAGTTTTCTGTAACTTTTCATTTGTCTGAGAAAAAAATATGAAATATGTGGTCTGACTCAGCAACACATCTATGATACTGCTCCTTCCCTCTGAATTCCTGCTGTCTCAAAACTAGGTGAACTGATTCTGTTCCAACTCTGAGGAAGTTCACATCCATGTTTCAAGAAATGATAGTAGTCAGTATAAAGACTCACTATGTAAAGTTGAAAGACCTTCACTCAAAACACATTCTTCTCCTAGGATACTGAAAATAATACATTAAAGGTTTTTTTTTTTTTCTGACACAGTACTGGGCTGGGCAGCTAGCAGCTGCTTATACCGTGAAGGAATGCTACAACTTTACTCCTTATGTTTCCTGCTCCTCCTGTGAGCCAAAACGTGTACCTCAGTAAAAGCCACAGCCCAAACACAAGATTAAGCTATGCCCTCAGTTCACTCCCCATTAAAGCAGGGGATCATGGTCCATCTATGAATTTCTAACTCCTTGCTGGCTTTAAACATCTTCCCTACCGCTTCCACAGTCTGCTCTGACTTGGATCAGTGCACAAAAGGATGTATTCACCACTGAGGGAAACCTGAGAGTTTCCAGGGCAGGCTCTAGTTGACAAATGCTCTTTGAGGGCTGTGTCTATCCACCTGCCCAGCACTGTCTCCCCAAACCAATGCTGATTTAAGCTCTATGAAACTGTGGCATGTGTTGGGACAGTTCAGCAAGAAGAAAAGATGTGATTGCATTAGTGCATCTCTTGCTCCTCCCTCTGTAAGACTGGGCTGGTGTTCCTCCATCTGAGAGTATGTTTCCAGCTGCTTTCTTGCTCTACCAGGGACCACAGTGTGCTTGCTGCTGCAACTCTTTTCCCTGTTCTTACATGAGCTCACATGATTAAAAAGATGCTGCTAAATAGGGCTGCAGAAGACATTAGATCCCATTTGCTTTACTTTGCCCACCTGGCTGACCCAAGTACTGCACGTGGAGGAAAGGGAAGTCTTTCCTGCAGCCTTGTACTGGCAGCTTACCTGCACTCTGTGCATCCGACAGGAAAACTGCTGCTGCTGGCTTTGAGGGGGCTTGGTTAGAACTACTCACTAGATACAAAGGGAGGCCTCGAAGCAATTACACAGCTAAGTTAATTGAATGAGAAAATACTAAACCACTGGTTATTTTTACAACTTAATGATTGTAAAAATAGCTTAAATTACTTGGAGTATTTTTTTTAATTAGGGGTATCAACCATTTAGCACTTTTTGAACAGAGGGCTGTTGATTTGCTGATTCTTTCTGTATTATGAGCTGTGAGATAATGGCAAGATAAATCTTTGTGGGTTTCCTGCTTATATACATATCTACATCAGAGCTGTGAAGTCAGAGGGGGAAGCTGCTATCACAGTACTGGCACAACACCGAGCCCTTCCCCAGAGCTAAATTCTGATGAGAAACCGGGCACTGGGGATAAGAGTACCACAACAGTAAGATGGCAGAGATGACTGAAGCAGGATCATAGAGTTCATCCCAGCAGTTTAAAAAATAAAAAAAAAAAAGGAGACCCCCTCCCTCCCCCCAGAAGTCTGCAGTCCTAAAGTGCAATTACTTTTGTGCAGTCGTGTCAGGCCAGGGATCAGACTGGATGAAGTTCAAAGCACAAACATCAAACGAGTGCCGTTCGGGATTCGAGGAGGAAGAGGGAAGTAGGGAAAAGAACAACAGTTCTCAGGCATTCAAGTGCATCAAGAAAATAAACGTTCTTTTCTGTCCGAAGAAAAACAACCCCCAGTCTGGTGGAATCCTGGCTTTGTAGTGATGAAAAAGAAGTTTTCCTCGCTTCTAGCTGAGAATGTCCCAATATGACACAGTACAAATAAACAACAAAGCAAGAGCTGGGGTGCTGGGATATTTTTCCAGTGCCCCGCTGCTATACAGCCTGATTTTATTCTCATCTGGTGACTCTTCAGATCTGGGTACTGATGAGGCGCACTGAATTAAAGGCATCTGGTAGGAAGTGGCTCTTTTCTCGGGCCGGTCGGGGCTGGAGCCGTCGCTCGGTCTTTGGCCGTTGTAGAGCAGGTACCTGCCCCAGGCATCCTGCTCCATCTTGAAGATTTCGTACTCGGTGTGAGGTAGGCGGATGCCGAGTGCCATGCAGCCGTTGGTGTGGGTGACATCCTGCTGAACCCCAACCTGCCAGGATCCCTGTGCTCCACACTCATTCCCGTTGAAGACGTTGAGCAGCGAGGCTGTGGATATATCCATGGGAGTGACTTTCATGTGATTCACTGTGAGGGAGGAAGAGGGGAGCTGTTAGCAGAGGGACAAAAAGAAAAGCAAAGCCAACATGCAGATTGCGGCACGCCTGTTGAATCAAAATTGTCTCCCCTTGTTGCTTCTTAATTTTTCACGTTACAGGTGTGGCCAGCAAATCTAGGAGCATCATTTTATGTCTTTGTCTTTATCTGTGCAAAAATTGCTTTTTGCACAGAACAACCCCCCTCCAACTCAGTTGAAGAAAACCTGATAGCTACGTATCTCAGCCAGAGATTAGGCAGAGCTTTTCATAAATTCCAGACAATCCTTTAGAGATAAAGCCTGGTTGGTTATACTAGGAGATAGGGAAAAGAGGAAACAATAAAACTTTACTCATGTTTTATTACCGTCTGTATTAATTCGTAAGTGGAGCATTTATGACATATTTTTCATCATTTCTTAACATTTTCTAGCTACCCTGTAAACCTAATAAAATAATTAGTTCCCACTGTGAAATTTTGAAAACACCACAGTTGCACTATCATCCTATAGTACCTGCCCTTTTTTGCAGGAATTATAAAATATAGATGTCCTACAGAAAGATGTTTTTTTCTTATCTCTCAACATTGGCTGCAGCTTGCAGTATCAAATGTCGAACTGCTGCAGCTTCTTTAGTTCTAACCTGCTTGTACTTCAAAGGAGCTTAAGGCATATAAAGTTTTATTTTCCAGCCAAGTTAAAAAAGTTGGGAAAAGCCAAAAGGAATGAGCTTGCAGAAGCCGAATAGAGATTTTTCCTAGTGTGCGTCTGACACTGTGTATCAAGAAAAGGGGATCTGAATGGATTGATGCTGACTAAAACAGAAGCAAATACCCATCCCTCATGCTCCCCAACATACCAAAATCCCAAATTCTCTTGCAGGTAATTTTATAGTAAGATTTGTGTGGGCTTCTCCTGAGCTTTTATAAACAGCTGTTTGACTCAATGGCTCTACAATTCACAGTATTTACTCCAGCAGGAGTAAAAGGTAATTTATAGAAATTGAACCTGAAAGTTCTACCTAAGCCAAACTAGTGACCTTGATCTGTAAGGCACGTTGGCACAACGTAAACCAGAAATGCCAGCAGAAATACGATTTCATGCCAGGAGCTGAGCTGTGACATGCTGCATATGCAGCTCTGAAGAGCCAAAGTTCTGACAGGCAAGGGTATCTCCCACCTCCTACAAAAATCTCAGATAAGTAAATTATTTCTTCTAGTTGGACGTTTTTCTAAATTAGATCCATGCAAGATGCTTTATGCTTGTAATGTGGTAACTGAAATAAGGAGAAGAGCCTACAGAGGGCTCGAGGCTACCAGAGGCTCCGCTGGGGCTGGTGCCGTGGTGGGATTGTGGTGTTTTGGAGATGTTTGTTTGTGTGAGTGGTTCAGGCCCCTGAGCTCTTTTTAAGCAGGGTGCCATGGGGCTGTTTGCACAGGAAAGCTTCTCAGCCGTGGGTGGTGTCACCACCGAGAGCTGCTTTCCAAAGTACCCCATGGGCTTGGGTTGGATACATCTTGTCTTCGCTCTGGCATCTTTAATCAGAGCTGTCTTTAGGGACACCCTTCTTTGCTTGAGGGCCTCTTGGGAGCACATGAAAAGATGCATGCTGCTGCATCTGTCTTCCACAGAAAATTATTTATACCGCTTCAGTCTGAAATGCCTTCTGAAGATGCTTTTTTCTCTCTACTGAAGGAGCCCTAGGACACAGATCTAACCACTTCTCTTAGAGGCTTGATGTCTGGTCACTGGTCTTCAAGATCACTAAGTAATGTGAAGTCTTATTTTCTTGTGTGTACATAAAGACTTCTGCTTCAGTGGTGTGAAATGCCATGCAGATGTATAGTTTAGCTGAGCATTCACACAATGCCTGCAAACCTCCCCAGAAATTATGAACTCCTGAAAATCACAGAATGAAATCATCAGCAACCAAGTCATTATGAGCAAACTGCTCTGGTCCATAAGTGCCTCCCTCCCCATTGTATCAAGCTACTCTACCTTTGAACACAAACTCCGTGCCACCCATGACTTTGGACGAGTGGACTCCCCGGCTGTAGCGTCCCTTGGCATAGATGGTGAAGGTGGGGTGCTTGCAGATGGGGTCGGAGTAGTGGTAGTAGTGGCCCTCCCAGGTGTTGTTGTTGTCATGGAAGATGAAGTGCCGAGTGAGGAAGAGCACCTCTGGCCGCACCTCACAGCGCTGGCTGACCCACTCTCCGTGCAGCCCGATGGTCAGGTCCGCCTTGGGGGGCAGGATGGGCGGGTGGTGCTCATCTGAGCGGTAGATGATTCTGCACGCGATGCACGTGCGGTCATGGTTCTGAAACAGAGCAGAGGGAAATGATCAGTAGGCATCACCTGGGATACAGGGCAATGCCTCAGGCCAGCCACCTCATGCTGAAGTGACAACGCTCCAAATGCATTGTGTTTCTGATCTTGTTAGTGGTACCATTTGGTTTTGTATTTGTAAGACTGCACAGCAGAGGAGCACGTAAGAAATTAATTCCATTGTCTGCATTTATCTGAAATTAACATTTTAGTTCAGGATCTAGAAAAGGCTGACTTTACCCTTCAAATCACACAAGAGGCTGGCAGATGGTACTTTACTATGATAGGGATTTTGCAACACTTGTGTCAGAAATCAATACACTTGCTGAACTCTCATTTATCTGTCTTTTAGTTGTTAAGTACTGTAGATACACATGGGTATTATAAGAACTTCTTTCTTTTTGGATGCACCTTGGGAGAATAGTAACCAGTACTTTTTTAAACTCTTTCAGCTTTGCTAAGCCCTAACACAAGTTTGGGAAGTGTGTGATGTGGCTGCTGGACATGGTGAAAGCTTTATGGCCCTCTCCAGCAGGAACAGGGTCTGTGGTATGTGCCAAGCTCCAGGGTGGCCCACCACTGTGGATCATGCAGCAGCCTCAAGCAGCCAAATACCCCTGGCCCCAAATGTGAGTACCTGGCGTTTCTCAGGAGGGGTCTGCAGGCTCCGGGTCTGCAGCAGGAGTGCAGAAATTTCAGGCTGAGGCTTCCACCTCCTGAGAAACACCATTTATAGTTACTTTGCATAGACCATTATTCTACATCCGAGGGACATAGAACAGCAGCCATTTCATTGATTTTACCATTGCTGAAGACTTTGGATGACTATCTGGTCTGGGATGGAGCAAATATAAACCCTGTTTAATATGTGTAAAAGAAATATATTGTGGGTGTTATACGTTGATCCTCTGAAACTATCTATGGTCATTTTACTGGAGGAATTCAGGACACTAATGAAGATTGTGTGAATGTCACCCCTAAAGTGAGCTGGAGCTGAAGGCAGTGCGTGGAAAAATGCTGACTTCACAGCAGCTCATGTGGACTTTAAGGTAAGAGCAGTGAATATGAGCATTTATGTTACAGAGGGTGCTCAGAGAGGCCTCAGAAGAGAGGGCTGGAAAGGTGTACAAAGAAAACATATTTCTGTAACTCTCCCAGATGGCTGCACGTTGAGCTTTAGCTCTTAACTCGATGCACCTCAGGAAAACACCTCATAGCTTGAATGTGGTGGATGTGAATAACCCACCAGTGCATCCCCCTCCTTCCAGGAGGGATTGAGGAGTGTCCTTGAGAGATGAAAGCACAAGATCTGGTTTGGTTAATCTGAACCACTGCTGGCCAGCAGCCCTGCTCTGAGGAGGAAGGAGATTGGACTTGGTGACCTCCTGAGGTTCCTTCCACCCCAAAACACATGGTCTTCTGGAGACCACATGTCAGCATGCTCTTAAAGTGGATGTAGCCCGTTCCCACTGTGGAACTTGTTACCAAATTTTAAGGTATGTTTTTTTCAGCTAAATTCTGCAAGCAGGTGCAAGGTCCATTAGTACCTTAGTGAAACACAAAGAACATTTAATTGAGTAATTTAACTGCAACTGGTGAAGTTAGTGCAGATATATATATACACAAAAAAGTATCTTTCATTTGTAATAGAAATAATGTTTTTTTCTGAGATCAAGATGCCAATGTCTTTTAGCCACACATTTCTGTCCTGCCATGGGGCAGACTGGCTGCACTGTTCCCTGACACATTAAGGGCACTGATGACAGTAACTTTATGGCTATGATTGCCCCACTCACATAAAGTGAAGCCAGAAAGTGAGAAAAAGACAGTGCTATAGAACTAAAAATAGCTTATATAAGTTGAATCCATCAATAGCAGGAGAGAATTTCTGCTACAGTCCCTTCTCTACTGAAGTGAATTTGAAAGCTTCTCTCTCTCAGAGGAGACCCTGGCAGAGGAGTATATTGGTTTGGTTTATATTCACATTTTCCTCCCAGGAGTCTGTCCTCCAAAAACAGTTTGTGAGCCAAGGCAATTTCATCTGGGAACCAGTGATTTCTGTTGCCTTTGTTCAAAATCTGAAGAAAACCAAACAACAACTCAACCTGTTTTCTTTTTTGGTCACCACTGGCCACCATTACACTGTGAGCAGAGGTGACTCCTTTGGCAAACTCCAGGAAGGTCCTTGTTAACTCTCTATTACTTTTCTGTAGTTCACCTAGCTCTTCGACCTCTGTGGTCCTGAACTACTGTAACTCTGTGCAGCCTTTCTAATTCTGAAGGCTGTGCCCCAGCTGTGAAGGTCTGGCCAGTTGGGCTGCTAAGGAATGTCCAACCTGGTGGCCTTCTAGTCACTGATGGTGTGCCCAAATGAAGGGGCTGAGGCAACCAGGCACTTTTTGCATCGAACCACGAGTGCAGCAGGGAGAGGTTGGGGTGGTGAGGGAGGAAGCAGAAGCCCTTTCACAGCTGTGAGACACCAGCTGGCTCCAGCCCCTCACTGGATGTACTCTGAATGCATCGCTTTCTTGAGACCAGCATTTGAATCTAAGCCCACAGAAATGTTTTTTGCTGTGATACTATCTTTCACAACGTTATAAACTTCTTAGTGGAAGACTATGCCACGTGTAAACTCCCTCAGTATGATTTTTGCCCAAGTAATGGGCAAGGGAAAAAGCCAGTTCTGTTATGAGGCAATTTGACTTAATTATGGAGTAATTTACATTTGACAATTGACTGTATATTTCGCTCTTGCTTTTTTAGGTCAGCTGCTCTTGGCTCTTAATTACACTATCTGAGGCTTTGCAAATCACTCCCTTTCCATGTGTTTCAGGGAAAGATTATTTTCTAAAAACAGGCACTTAAAGAAAATAGGGAACAGAGACAGAGGATGTTTGAGTCCAAACATGATTAAGAACTCTCTAATAAAAAGCTCACTGGGGCATGACATAAACGAAAAAGCAATAAAACGAGCAGAGGACAGGATGAACATTGGTTCTGTGTTGTGATTATCTTAGGTGCACAGTGCAATGTTTTTAATAGTGGGGCCTTGCTAGAAGGCCTGGGCCCTGAAATAGCTGGAAGATCCTTTCCCATGATGGGTGGCTCCTTGCAGCTCTGCAGTGCTGAAGCCATAGTGCCACCATTCCTCATCCTTCCAGGTGTTTCTTTAAAGCCAATTTCTGAACTAATCCATGAAGCCATGTGTGCCAAAACAAACCTGAATCTCTGGCTGAAAACTCAGTTCTTGTAGCTGGGGAGAAAATTGTTTAGGATCTAAACATTACCACTAACATTTTTTTCTTACTATTCTCTCCTGCTGTCTCAGCTGAAGTGGTAGTAAGGCCAAAGAGCTCTGGAAGCCAAGCAAGGGGGATTCTAATTACAAAAAGCAAACAAGGATGAGGTTCCTTCATCTTTTTTCCAATTGCTATGGATAGTCAGAAACATAAACCCTCTCAGCACAGTTTAATTTTCTGTTAAATTCTGTGGAATTCTGTGGCTGCCTAGAACTAACCTGACATAGGCTATGCCACATAGGCATTTGACTGGGTCTGTCACGTTGTACCCAGCATATCCTTGTTGCAGGGAGATGTAAGATGAGGGACCATCAGATTTCCTCAAGTACAAGCTCAGGCTTGAACTGTGTGTGCAGTACAGATCTAACCAGAATCCCGGGATGTTGCAGGGGCCAACAGCCACAAAAGCTGGGGTAGGAAACCCCTGCCATGTGAATGCACGTATTAACATGAGGGGATGTGCTGAAGAAGAGGGGAGAGAAAAGCCACACTCAGCTATGGCCTTGCACACCTCCCGAATACCACATGCCACGGGCAGGACTAGGTGGGACTGGAACAAGTCATGCCTGGTCAGGATGCTTTAAACCTCACCACCCAAGGAAACACAGTACCAGGTGTCAGTGTTAGTAACTAGCGCTGCCAGGATGAGTATAAATGGAAATTCTTGGGAAAGCATTCAAGGAAATGCTTCCAGCTCAAGAAAAAAAAAGTTGGATGGGTTTGCTTCACATTGCCAAGGAGCCAAGTCCACAGGAAGGACACATTTATGAATTGCTCAGGATAGTATCAGGCTCGCTCCTCCACCGCTGTAGATAACTGCAGACCAAGACAACACTTTAAAAAACGACCACAAATTCTCTCCAGTACAAAAGTGATAATTTGCAGGCTTTGCATGACCTCATATGAAGCTGAGTTGACTAATGTGCATTAGCCTAGCTCTGGAGAGTTGACAAGCACGGCTGACACAGTTATAACTCAGCCTGCCAAACGGAATGAAGGAAAACGAAGATTTAAAACTTTAATTAAAAATCTTGAGGCAAGTAAAATGCTGGAGAGAGCGGTAACTCCTTTGCAGAGTTGTCAGATGGATATTTCTTTTGGTGAGGAACAGAGGTGCTGCAAGCAGGAAGGAGGGTGGAGATATGCTCAGATTTATCTGCAAATGCCTACCATATATTCTAAGATACTGAGGAATGGTTTTTATTAACTGCTCTTATGAAGGAAAAGATAGTGAAGGAATCTCAAGTCATTACCATTACACAACTGTCTGATCTATGATGTTGATTCTGTTGCACAACCCTGCATAAAACTGCAGTAAACAAAACCAACATGAAATGCAAAAGTCTTCTGGTTGTTCTCTTCTGCTATAAATTACTTTAGCCTGGGCAAAAGACAAGAACAAAGAGAAAAACAGACTTCTCAGATGAACGTGCTTGCATGTCATCTGTCCCATTAAAATGATACTAAATTATGGTGACATGAATGTTTTATGAAGTATTAACAAAAAAAAAAATCCTGGAAAACCCAAAGGGACAGCTTGAATGTCCATTTTCAAGAATAAAGTATTCACAAATAAAGCTGTCTTATGTATTTATTATGCCTTTAAAAAGCATCCTATATAGGCCTCTAAACCATGCAATATTACCACTGAGTCTTCCCTGCCCTTTTACAAAAGCTGAAGCCACTGTGCCTAAATATCAACTGTAAAGAAGGTGTCAGTAGTTCAGATACATATGCTGAGTTGATCTGAAGGCCTGGGGTTTACTTTATTAGGCTAAATAGCTAATTTTGATCCCTGGTCCTGCATTTGAGGTGGGACAGGCTTTTACTGCAGCTGCAGAGCAGACAGTGGCAAATGCAGATGTGGCACCTTCAAAGGCGCAGGGCCACAGCTGACAGCACTGCTGAGCACCCCAGGGGCCAACCTCAGCTAAAAGCTGCTTGCTTCCTCATCTCTGTAGGGCACCACACATGCTGTTATTGTTCATAAACCTGGAATTAACCCATTTCAGCATTCTTCTGAATATTCCTACTTTGCTTCCCCTTATAATTTTCCTAACCAAGAGCCCTTTTCAAGTAATAATGGACAAAAGGCACCCTTCAAGTGTTGCCTTAATCTAGAAGTCTAGTGGCACTACTCAGGCAAACAAAGGAGTTTGGCTGCCAAAATTATACTTTTGGTTGAGTTTTGCATATTTCTCTGAGGCACCTCACATGTTTAACATCTATTTATTATCTTACAATCGCATTTCTCTGGGAGCTTCACAAGTACATAGCATTCCCCTAAAGATGAAGTCACTGTGTTTTAAAGAGATGAAGACTCAAATTTTAGAAAAGCACAGAAAACTTTGCACACTTTGCTCTTTCTTGGCTAAAGGAAAGCCCAAGCCTCAGTCTCTCTCCATACATTGGATCTGTATCAGCTGCAAATTCCAGGTGCTCCTGGAAGTCAGGTCCCAGAGGTAATTAAAGTTGTAATAGAGAATTGATTCATTAGAGTCACATTTCAAAGGGAAAACATCTTACTGAAAGAGTGTGTCCAGAAACTAATTAAGCATGACAAAGAGTGAAGGTTATCCTAGTGCTTTTTAGGTTTCTTGTGATGTTCCAGACCACATCAGCCTTATTCCTAAGTAATGATCTAACCAGAATGACCGGTCATCACAGTCCTGCTCTGATATTTCCCGTTACTCTGTCACATGATAAAATAGCACAAGGAGTTCTTTGTTTACAAAGCAATATTGCTGAGGCAATTACATGTGAAATAAGTCTCCCAGTACTGCTATTATACACATTTTCTGTAGTTTAGAGCAGACATTTCTGAAGACATTTTCTGTCCTTGTCCTGCACAGAGAACGAATACTGCATTCAAGCCTTCCTTCATGCTACAAGTCCCTGTATATTTTCATGATATTACAACTAATGAGGCAGCCTCCTTGGTGTTGTCATAATTGGGAACATTCTGTGTAATATATGTGATGATGGCCAAGCAGCTCCCCCATCCTGCCCTTCCCACCCATGTGCTCTCTCATGCTGGCTGAAGAAGCTCCAAGATAGCTTGAACCGCTTGATAAACTTGCAATATCAAGAGACATCAAAGATGTTAATCTCCATTCATCAGCCAGTCCTAGCTAGTATCTGAGCCAGGTTAGAAAACAGCCAAGATAAATCTAAATAGTGACCTATTCATCATCTGCACTCAAGAACTTTCACATATTTTACAGGAGGAATTTGTTTAAGGTATGTTCTTATCTAAGAGAATTCGTAAAGTCTTAAGAGATGACATATTATATGTTTTTATAAGCTCCCTGATTCTATATGAACACTTGAGATACAGTAATCTGTGAATTTATTCAGATTTGTAGCTCAGCATAAAGCTGTCCGGTTTTTGGACAGCCCTTTTGATTTACCATCCCGTGGTGAAATCGCTGCAGGAATTTGGATAAGGTCCAATTCTATTTGTTTAAAGTCCTGATCATGTGGCTTTGGCATTCCTAACATATCCAGCAATCATTTGCTTTTAATTACCGTTCATTTCAACCACATAAGTAATGAATGTGGCTACCACATCCAACTTCCAGGCTGTGTAAACTTGGGCTGGGTGGAACTTCCTTCTATATAGAGGCTTCACTATAAATTTAACTCAAAATGTGAATCCTCTTAACTTATTTTAGGCAGGCCTTTATGAGTCTAAAATATAAATAAATAAAAAGGAAATGAAAAAAGCCTTAAATGAAAGATTCCACACAATACACCTGATTCACTTCAGAAGCAATTTCCTGGCCTCCCCAACCTCTTGGTATGACTGTAGAAACCTTAAAAAAACAAGTTGATTTAACGTTTCTATTTATTCATGGTGTCCAGTTTCCAGAGGAGTCTGTGACTTGTAGATTTAAACTCAATTTAGCATTTAAACTCATTTTCAGCTGGGTCCCAGTGGAGCAACAATTAAAAAAGGAAAAGAGTTCAAAAAGGAAGGGTTATAACCTTTCAACGGTATGTTTGCCTGGACTTCAAGAAAAAAAGGAAAAAAATGCACTTCTTGTACTATTCTTCCTGCATTTGGCAAACAGTAGGTCAGAGTGCCTGTTGAGAACCTGTTGGTATAGGGATCTTCATGCCTAGGTACAAATCAACAAACCCACATCCTGGAATCTTTCATGGCAGCTGAAGCAAAGGTTCATTTTTTATGGTTTGCTATTAATATCATGCTGAAAGCCTAGTACCAGCAGGCCCAGCTTCTCTTAGCTAACCTGTCTCAAGAAACACACCTCTCTTATGCAAAATTTGGTCCCTTTAATTTGAACATTGTATTTTAGAGCCACTATATTTTAGAGAGAAAAAGGAATGCTACAGTAGCAGAACAGATAGGCAGGAAAATCATTACCTAAAATTACAGCAGGCCTGGACAACAATCTTAATTTTCTAAAGCTGTCTGAAAGTACATCTGACTGCTCTGACAGTAATGAAATAACTACAAGGTGGAAGTGTAGGCATTTACTGTCTTATATATCAGCCCAGAATAAGACACTTAGATTAGACCAGAAAAAATACTCAGCTACAGTGATTTAAATCAAGATTTTGTCTCTGTTTCAAGCAGTTGGAAAAAGATCTACAATATTTTCTAGAACAGATACAATACAGCTGGTGTCTGATAATTTCTATCTACAGATACCTGCAAGGAAGAGATTTAGCAAAGAAGCCTCACTACCAAATCAGTAAAGTGAAAGTTGATGTGGTTGTTTGAATAAATTAAAGAAAAACAAAATTTTGCAGAGGACTCTGCTGTGGTACATCTGCTGCTGCTGAAACTCTCTATTTTGGGAAGGTAAGCTTAAAAAGAAAACTCAAATTTGTCCTTGGTCACTTGAAGACAGTGTAAGAATGATGGAAATTACCACAGTTTTCATACAGCAAAACAATCGACTGTGGATTAAAATGATCCCTAGGCCAGGCTACAAAGCAATTAAAGGCAGACCACATAAGGAACTAAGCTACTAAAATATTCTGTTCACAGGAGACAGAAATAACCCAGGGCAGACGGTTTTGAATGAAAGGGAAAGCCAAGGCTTTTTCATCAAAACTCTCCCTTCTCCTGTTGTGTTTCCTGCTATTGCTGATAAGCTGTAACTGATTTTTTAACCATTTGTGATGAGATTACTAAAAATGGTGATAACCCATTAGCTGGAAGTGATGCTGTGGCAATACCCAGCTGGAGCACACTGAGGGCAGCAGCATCTGGCAATGTGGTTCCAATTGCTGCCTCCTTTTCAATGTCACCAGGAAAGATCTGTGACAGCCTTCCTGCTACAGGCCATCAGTGTCTGTGCTTCCTGTTGGAGTTTTATTTAGCTTACTGTGGGTTGATCAGTTCCTGATGAAGCTGAGGGCACTTTGAAGCCCCTTTGAAAACTGAATTATCCAACAGATTTAGAGCCCCATTCAAAATTCACCTGTTTCTCATTTCATTAATGTGTGTGCCTACGTCTGGATCCAGGACCTGCGCAGTCCATGAGTTTTTTTCCCTTCATGCTGCTCCTTCCATGTGTTTACCTTCCAATTTCCTTGTCTCCTCTTCAGGTTATGGATCACCCAATTTCCCAATGCTGATATTCATATTTGATTTCCTCTCTCCCTGGCCCCCCCACAGCTACAGAAGTATGCACTGATGCCTGTTCCTCTTCTGCTATCTCAGTTCTACATGAAGCCTTCCTCTCAGCTGCTAGCCTACAGCCATGGTCCCAGCCAACCACTCCCAATTCTGCCTACAAGTCTCTGATTCCATCTTCAGAGTGGCCTTTATTGTGTTTACTTCACGAGATTACTTTTTTGCATATTTGCAGTCACAGAAACCACAGCAAAGTCACCGTTCTCACAAAGTAAGTTCTGCTGTCTTCTGTTAATTAAGGCTGTGACCAACCCCCTGTATTAGAATCATATCTACATTTTAGGTTACACCAGTGCACTTACTCAGAAGAACTGAGTGATTTGGGCTTTGTCAGCAGTACCTTAAAAAGAGGATATATGCAAACCCCCCCACACATACCTTGGCATTTTGAAGAGGAGGTTGGTAACTAGAGGGCCGATAGTACCTCCTCTGAGTAGCATCAGTGTGAATGTCTCCAAGGAATAGCTCCTCCACAAGGTGGTCTAAATTGTGGTGCAGGTACTGCTTCTCCACACGGATCAGCTGGAGTTCGTGCATGGCAAAATTCAGAGCTTTGGTGCATTCACAGCCGTTCTCTTCTCTCAGCAAATCATAGCTCACATCCTGCTCCCAGGGACTATCTTCTGGGATAAATCCAGGACACGTCTGGTTCACCAGCTCACTTAATTTTTTAGCCACTGCTTCGTTGTGGCATATGATCTGTATGTTGCGGAGCTGATAGTCGGCCTCGGTGCCGCCCCGGATGATCCAGGACGCCTGTCGGAGACGTATTTTGCCGCGGATGACTAAGGTGTAGATGGGGTTCGTGCAGCGATTGCCACCGTAATAGAACTGATAGGCCTTGAAGGTGTTGTTGGGGTAGAACTTGTAGGATCTGGTGATGAACTCTGGGCCTGCTCTAACTTCGCAGCTGTGGGAGGAAAGAAAGCGTGGAAACAAAATTTTAGCAAGGTGGCACATCGTGTATACTGCAGGCAACAAGACCCACATGGATCCACAGAGACACCTGGGTGCTAATATCCCTCCAGCAGGAATGGGAGTAAATAGGAACTAGGCATCTGTGGCCTGCCAATTATCCAACAATTCCCTCTGCTGCTATTAATACACTGCTTCATGGCGATCATATCTAAAGGCTTTATCTTGTAGGCTTAAATACTTTGAATCGTGTTTTGCATTTGCCTTTTGTCTAGGGACCACCATGTGACTCAATTCTTTGTTGAAAATAGTAGCTTATTAAACATCTATTGCTCTCTTTTGCACGGTAGATTTAGCAGAATGACTGATAACATCAGAAAGTGAAATGTCATATGTCTAGGGAACAGCACAAAGAGCTGGCTTATAAGCTGCTCTAGAAGTTTCTCTGTGTAACTCCATGATCTCTGGTCTGCTGTGGATATGCAGGATCATGTCCTGAGATTTCCCACTCAAACATTCAACAGGGGTGGCAGTTAATGCAAACTTCTGACTGTTAATGCAAAACTTCTACTTGGCTTGAATTTGGGCCATGCAATATTCAGGTTCTGTCGGTTCTTTCTCTTTCTTCCCAACACCCCAATCCTTTTTTTTTTCTGAAAGTGAAAATGGCAGTTAAATTCCACTTCCTGTAGGAAGCCCTTCTGTGCCTTCAAACTTGTCTCCCTTGTCACCTCTACACTGCTTCGTATGATCAGAACTGTAGGGTTGTTAAGGTTGGAAAAGACCTCTAAGACCATTGAGTCCAGCCTTTGACCCAACACCACAATGTTCACCACTAAACCACATCCCAAGTGCCACATCCACATGTCTTTTGAACTTCCAGAAATGTTAACTCCACCACTTCCCTGGGCAGCCTTTTCCAATGCCTGATCACTCTTACAGTGAAGAATTTTTTCTTAATATCTAATCTAAACCTCCCCTGGTGTAACTTGAGACCATTTCCTCTCATCCTGAAATACACTCCTTTCTATTAAAACACCCCAGTCTTTCCTACTACAAGCCACTTCCAATGAACATGTGAATATTGCCTGCTGAGACACAGAAAGCAAAACAGCTCTCTGAAATACAAGTCATCAGGTATAAAGAGTAACAGAACTGGTGAAATACAGCTTCTTAACTTCTTTTGCTAATAAAGCCTGTGCTAGACACATGCTCTGAAAACAAGGACCCATTCAATGGATCTAATGCATGGAGACAAATATAGTACAATGTTATGTTTGAATGAGCATCCATTTTGGCAGCTTGGTAGGCTCCTTCCGATTCAGAGAGATTTAAAGATATTTCACAGCATGCTGTTTAAAATCCAGACAATAAATTGATTCATTAAGACAGCTTTATGGCATGCTATTTTAACGTACATAATGCTGCTCCTTCTCCTTTTATGCATAAACATATAGACAGCATCTGGAATTTAGAGCATCACCATATTAAAGAAAATATTTCTGCTGTTGAAAGTGGGAATATTCATCCTTCCCTCTCTGCTTTTTTACCATCTTCTCTTCCCCATCCCAAGCATCTTGTTTTAGCTTTCCTTACCCAGTAGAGACCCAGTCGCCCTCAATATTGGGAGGCATCTGTACGGTGATCCGGGCTCCATTGTGAAGGTGTTTCAACATATGATGGCACTGTGACTCCTTGAAAGCCCTCCAGGCACTCTTCTCCAAGGACCGAGGGTGGGACCGGCTGTCCGGGTGAAGAAGAGCAGAACCTTCTCCCAGCCCTGTGACAGAAAGTGTAAATTATATCATGAGACCCTGCTGAGTAGGGCTTCAGTGTGATAAAGGATACTGTGACCATCTTGTGTTAAATGACACTTGTTCTTATTGTTGTGTGTTTGGGCAAATACCTTTACATTTATTTTCTCATATTAAAAAAAAAAAAATTTGGGAAGCTCTTCTTTTCTGTCACACCACTCAAAATCCACTACATAAATTTATGAAATAAACTGGGGAAAAGAGCTCGAACTGATGTGTCCTGTTTCCACATCCAGGAGATGTGGCTCTGAAATGGAACTTTATAGACACCTCTGTAATCTCTGGTCAGGACAATCAAAAACCTAGACTTTCAAACTTTCAGAAAGTTGCATCCAGATCCGGACACAAACTTTGCGGTTTCAGCCCACCTCTAATTTGAACGCTTCTATAATAAACTTGCAAATAAAGACTACTCTTTAAAGTCAAGGGAAAACAGATATTAAAAGCAAAGCCTCTGCACACAGGAAGCCTCTTTGATGACTGAGGTGGTCAATTAAAGGCAGATCCTTCTATTTTTATTTTAAAGGGGGAAAGGAATTTGAAAAGCTAACTTTATCTCCAGCACACAGTAATTTTGGTTTCTAGTAATGTATACATACAAAATCCACCAACAGGCTCTCTACACAATATTAACTGAACAAAATGAATACATAGCTTCAAAAGGAATGTGCCTTTACTCTTTTAGAGACAGCCTGCTCTTAGCTATGTTGGAAAACAGGGATCAAAAGAAAACCCCACATCTAGGGGTTAAAAGGTGACCAACATGAACCTTATATAACGTGTTGGAAACTGTATTACATTGCCAGAAGGAATTTGAGCACCAGAGGGCTACAAAATGAATAAGGGGTGGGGTGAAGGGGCTGTTTGAGTGCCTGGGAAGTTGGGGCAGCCATCTCAGGAAAGGGATGTCTCACTGTAAGATGCTTTCAGGGGCAGGGTCTGGGATTCATCTCTGTATTTTCTGCGGCATTCTCAGCTGACCTGGATAAGAAACAGGGCTTTTGGGGATCACCAGTGAGAGCCACCCAGTACAGGATCCTATGCTTTATGCCCCAGGCCCTATCTGACATTTCAGTACATGCCTGGTATTAGGCAGACACTTTCTTAAGTTTTTCCCATTTCCTATTAAAAAGAAAAAAAAAAAAAAAAGAAAAAAAAAAGTGATTAATTATGTTGGCTAGGTCTTGGCTAGGTCTTAGATCTTCTGGAAGAAACTTGGAAAACACCTGGGAAAATGGCATTGCCAAAATTATAAATACATGTCAACCATTTAAAAACAGCAATTCCTCAGCTAAACAGAAGCAAAGACTTGTCCAGGAGACAGGGTAAAGAATGATCAGAAAAAATACAATACATACCTTAACCTAAACAGTGCTCACCATTGAACAATACTGGGATTTAACGAGATTAATGAATACAACCTCACAAAATATTTTCTGGAAAATCTGATAGCTTTGTTATGTTGCAGGTTACAAACAATTCTTCAGTGTGAATGGGAATTTATGGCCTTGCTTTCTATAGGGTAGTAAATACTAGGGATACTTTGATATTTGAGCACACTGCCTGAGATGCCCTTACAGGAGCCTGATTTTTAGGGGTTCAGTATTTCTCCCTTTCTGGAAGTCAGAGAGTTCTCAGGTATTTCTACACTGCTGAGCAGAGTCACTCATGCTGGCACCAAACAACTCCCATTCTGCAGCCAGAATTGGTATAGCCATGACAGGGTGATGCTCTGTTTGAACTGACTACATCTTTGGAGAGGAGGATTGACTCAGTTGGGTCTGTGCTTCACGTCCTTGCAAGGTACATGGCAGAGGTTGTAGCCACCAGTGCCATCTTTAAACATGGTGTCTCCTGCAGACAAATTATCTCACACTGAAAAAAGACTTTGAAAATTCGCATTTCCTTTTGAAGTTGTTAAACATTTGAAATCTGCCATCATAAGGTTTCTAAATTGTTCAACTGGCTATTTCCAAGGCATATTTATTGCTCCACTTGCTTTTATGCAGTCGTATTTTGCCTAGTTCATGTCATATGATTCATGAATACAGATTCATTTAGAAATGATTTATTCATTTAGACATACTTGGGGATTTAATTTTTTCAAGCAAAAATCCTTCTGTGGGAGGACACCATCTTGTATGTGCACATATCAAAGAAGAAAACTCAGTAACCACATCAGACATTCCCAATTATTCCCTGAAGGAAATAATGAAAAGAAGGAGTTTTTGAAAAGGAGTCAAACTTTATGTGGTATTATACAGTGTCTTCTTTGACACAGCTCAAAAGCAATTGTGTCTCAGCTCCCCACATCACATGAATGTAGTTCTGTCTGCAACTTGCAAATGATAAACTACAACTAGGGAATAGAAGGAAGATTTGCATCGACAGCCCTAGAGGAAAGAGGGTACTTGTTTGGGACTATCCATCCAACTGTGACAAATGAAGGCAAGAACAAATTCAGGTAATCAAGAGAGGCATGAGAACATAATGAAGGCTGCAGAGACACAGGGAGAGATGTAGAAAACACACAGAGAATAGTTTGAGTTTGAAGAGACATTAAAAATTATCCAGTTCCACTTCCCCCTGACCATGGGCAGGGACACCTTCCACAGGACCAGACTGGTCAAGGCCCCATCAGCCTGGCCTTGAACACTTCCAGGAATGAGGTATCCACAACTTCCCTAGGCAACTTATTCCACTGCCTCATCACCCACACAGTAAAGATTTCTTCCTAAAGAAAGGATTAGATTTAGATCTAATCTAAACCTGCCCTCTTTCAGTTTAAAGCTGCTCTCCTTGTCCTATCACTACATGCCTTTGCAAAAAGTCCCTCTCCAGCTCTCTTGCAGGATCTCTTCAGGTAGTGGAAGGTGCTCTAATGTTTCCCCAGAGCCTTCTCTTTTGCAGGATGAACAACCCAGCTCTATCAGCCTGTTGCCACAGGAGAGGTGCTCCAGCCCTCTGACTATCTTTGTGGCCTCCTTTGGACTTGCTCCAGCATGTCCACGTGCTTCTTATGCTGGTGACCTCAAAACTGGACACAGTACTTAGAGCAGAGGGACAGAATCCCCTGCCTTGCCCTGCTGCCCACTTTGCTTTGGATGCAGCCTGGGATGTTTGACTTTCTGGGATTTGAGTGCACATTTTGAGCTTCTCAACAACCAATACCTCCAGGTCTTTGTCCTTAGGGCCAATAATGCTAAACAACACCACAGGACCAGAATATCAGAATATGAAATACAGTATAAAATTAAGGACAGCAATGGGACCTTTACCTATGTTTGCCTTGCTGGAGCAAGGAAATACTTAATTTAGTGCGAACTTCTTCCTTACAAAGAAGTAATTTCCACACTTTTGTAGTTACTGACATATGCCCGTAGACACAACTGCCATACAAAGGAGATGTAACCTCCCCTTGTACCATCTGCAGGTCAAACACTGAGACCAGGGATATGCCTCCCATACAGAGCAGTAAATCCAACACCATCTTCTGTGTTTTTCCTCACAGCAGGTGCAGTGCCCCCTGCTCCACCCTTGGCAGTGCACACGAGGTGTTCTGCAAAACTGAGGGACTGCGGGGATGATGTCACTTATTTTAAAAGATCCATTTGGCCATGTTAAATGAGACAATGCTGGAAAGGCTCAAGGTTAAAACATGCATTCACAAAACTGGGAAAAGAATTTCATGACTCTTTAGAAGCCCACTTTGGATAGTAGATGCAGTTGCAACATAGTTGGAGCCATTACTTTCATTCAGACAGGTCCAAGTCTGCTATTCTCTACAGTACTGACAGATGGTAGGTTTCAGTATCTCCATGACTGACTATCTCAGACTCAGTGGAGAATATTTCAGACTTTCTGACTGACTGACAATGTTTGTGCGTTATGAAGGAATATTACCCACTTGTTAAAAAATATAAAACCAAAATCCATCCACTATGTTACTACTCAAAAGTGTGACAAACTTCAAACAATGAGACCAATAACAATAACTTTGTGAAGCCTCTGGTTGGCTCTCACTTGAGCTACACCACAACTAGAGATTGGTATGATTGTATCCCCCACCCCACAGCATTTGTTTTCACAAAGGAGCAAGTTCAAAAGGAAAAGGAAATTTCCAGAATCCACCTGAAATTTCAGGTAGCAAAACAAAAGCATTTTCTGATGAGCTGATATCCAGCTTCCCTTCAAAATCAAGCCCTAGCCAAGCCAAGTGACACTTTTAGCATGAAACTAATTGAATATAGCATAAGAGGTCTTACAGCTCATTGGGGATCCCTGCCCAGACCCTCAGAGATCACAGAGATCTTTGAGGGCCTGTGATCCTGGATCACACTTTACAGAGGCAGGATCCAACATCCATCTGAGTGGGAAAGGGGAGACCTGTACAGCTGCCAGGCCAGTAAGATGTTGATAGGAGCATGCACCACACCAGACACAGGGCTTCAGGCTCTTGTGTTCACCTATAAGCCTGTATCTGATGTGGGAACAACCATTCAATATAAAAATAATTGTTAAGGGAAGATAGGTTACTTTCAAGTTCTTCAAAGATTTTTTCACATAGCTGCGAGTAAAATACAAATCTTAAAAGGGCAGTCTGTTGGCAGCCCATTACCCAAACATGTTTCAAAAATGGTTATGACAAAGCTCTCTGCCAATATTTCTGCAAAAAACTGCAAGCTGCTAGAATGAATGTTTTGGTTTTCTGAAAAGTAGCATGCAAATACTGTACAATTGCAACAAAGATTATATGGAGAGTTGTGCTTGAACACAGATAGTTTTAATTTAATTTGTGCCTCAACACCCAGGCCAAATTCTGTTCACAGCTATGCCAGACTGCTAAAGTATAAGGCAAATAATCTTAAACTGTTTAGATTTTATCAGTTTAATGAATGTCTCTACCAGAATCTAAACCACAGCTTCGAACATGTCCAAGTGTAGCGCTTCAAACCAGTCTCAAAGCTACCAGGTGTTCAGCAGGTTCATCCTTTGCTAGATGGGGGAAGAGATGTTACCTCCAAGCAGGATTCAAACCTGGATTTAGACTGGGATTGCTCAGCAGCAACCACTTAACTTGTTTTTTTTTTTTTTAAT
The DNA here is from genome assembly GCA_013396995.1 of Dicaeum eximium. Lineage (NCBI taxonomy): Eukaryota > Metazoa > Chordata > Aves > Passeriformes > Dicaeidae > Dicaeum > Dicaeum eximium. The sequence goes on along the minus strand of VWZP01007456.1, from coordinate 887,948 downwards.
TTCTAGTGATGTAAATACAGAAGAAACAAAATTTTATTATGAAGTAAAACAACCTCGAGTGATAGCATAAGTTCAAAATAAGCAATGGCTTCATCTCTGACTGAGACATTTTAACATTCATGCTTCACTCCTGCAGCAATATCTTTTCAAGTTAGAACTTGTCTGAAACTGGAAAAACCTTACAACAGATAAAGAATAATTGGCTGGATTAACTTTATAGCTCTCCTTATCTGGGCAGTTGCCCTGCACAATTAAATAAATAGACATTTGGATTATGCACTTTCTTGATGTGGGAGAGTGTCAGATAATGCCTGTGACAGGCTTTTAGCTCCAGTGCAAGCTTACATAATTGCCATGGAGAATACAATGTCCTGTTACCAAGCCACGAGCTGTGTTTACCAGTGTTTTCCCTGCACTTGAAACTTCAAAGAGTCCTCGCAAGACTGGGGCCTAAATTAGCTACTACAAACAAAAGGGTTGGGAAAGGAAAGCTGGGTTTTATGGCCAGGGAAGCAGACAGGACAATGACTTCCTTTCACATGTATCTGTTGCCTCTCTTGTGCACTCAGAGTTTCCAAGTGCAGCTTTCGAAGAGAGGCAAAATGAACGCTTCAGAGCGCTGAAGATCCTGAGGAGGGATCCAAAGTATGTTCAGATGGGACAGCTAAAAAGTAATACCCCAAAGCTGACAGGCCCAGCATGGAGGTCCCCTGTTACCCTCCAGCTTGGTCCTTATTCAATGCTCTCTCTTGGAAGAGGTCAGAGAACCAAGTGCCAAGCAGTCACACAGCCCGTAACCTCTGCTTGGCTGAAGTTCCTAATTGGGATGGCTGCTGCCACCTGTGCAAGGGGAAATGGCACTGCCCAGAGCGAGGGGTTCTCTGTGAAACCCTGTAAAGCCCATCTGCCTCCAGAGCAGTGGGAACTCTGCCCCTGGCAGGAACAGGTGCAGCACTGGGATGCCAGTGCAGGTCGGATCAATGGTAGTTCGGTCTTGCCCTCCTTGCAAGAAGCATCTGCTCTCTGTCAGAGACATCTGCTCTGTCCTGTACCCACACCTGGGGTGTGGCACTGGGGCTTATTCATGCAGAACTGCCCCCAGCTCCCCTGGGACTTGTGTCCAGGTGAAGACAGCACTAAACAAACTCCCTACATAGAATCCTACCCTCTATCAGCCCTAAATAATTACCTCACTAATGAAATACTACCCTTGCCTTGAAGAGCTGAAGGTATTTGCCTCCAGTGTGGTTGAGGCAACTTTTGGGCCCCATTGTGTGCCAGCCAATTTTCTACAGACACCCTACAGAGCACAAAAAAATTGCCCTTTCTGTTGATGACATCAACATCTTACCACTGTGTCAGCCTACAGTCAAGCTACAAAAATGAGTGAAATGGAATTTATGCTGACAAAATTGCGAATAAAATTTAGTCCATCTTCTAACTCTTCCTGCAAATTCTGCAAGTCTTACACTAAGCAGTGCGTCTTCCCATCTTTTTATTGTCTTCCAGATTTTGAAATGCATTCTTTAACCGAGGAAACAGATCACATATGTCTCTAGCACAGAGCACAATATATGTTCATTTTATGGCTATGGGTATTTCTATCTCCTGATGCATTTACTTATTATTTTCCTGAAAAAGTTTTGAAATAAAATACTACTACATAACTAATTTAAGCAAGATTGCCAGAGAACTATTAAAAGCATAAACAGTTTTGCCCTGAAAAGCCTATCAGTCCTGTTTTCATCGTCTTTATTAGTACCATTTCCATGATGTTATCGACTAATTGTTTTAAAGTTTCTAACTCATTACTCTAACAGTAGCATAATCAGAAATACACTAAAGTTTTTTTTTTTTTAGCATCTGTATTTATATATAAAACAAAAGGTTATGTTTACCAAATAAATTAGGCAAATTTGTTTGAATCCACTTGAATGTAGCTCTTATTATTCAGGTTTTTTGGAGTTGAATGATCTTAGTGTTTGACATCTGAAACTTCTGTGGCTTTTTGTCTAAGCAAAGAAAACAGTGATAATGGACAACTTCCAGCTGCAAACCTTTTTTTTTTTTTTTGTGACACTGTACATGTACAGGTTTTATTTTGATTAATGAAGACTAGTTTTTCCAAATTTCAACTCGATGACGTTAAAGTAGGCATTTCTTAATGTAATGAAAGCAGAAGCTCTAGCCTTACAGGACATTTTAACTTGTGTCACAAAGCCTTAAGCCCTAAAAATCCTCAACCACCCACCCACACTCACTCACTTTTAACCCTTGAATCGCCATATGCAATAGAAATCCAGAAAGAAAACACTGCATGCTGCAAAGAGGCTTAACACTGCAATCCCCTGGGACTGCTGGTTATTCTTACACATTAGCAATTCGGGATAGCCACTGATCGAGGGATCAAGATCAGCTTCTACTGACTTTATGGCATGGACAGAAAAGCTCTAGACCAAGTTAATGCCAACAGGGTAAACACATTTCCATGGGCTACATTTCAGTGCATTATATGCCACTGATAGAATTTTCAAGTTTGTAAGAGGGCAGTAGTTTCCAAACTCTTGAAACTCTGATGCAAACTGTGAACTGCTACATTACCAAGGTATTTTCATATACAAGGCAGTGAGTTGTATCTTTCTACAAGAACTTAAGTTTGTGTTATTTGATGAAATATAACTGCAGATGGAAGAAATGGATGACTTTCCTTCATCATCCTCTTTTGGCAGCTGCTGTTTTGATCTGATCACTGGCCCTGATTTGTTTCCTGCTCCAGCCAGCATTCAGCTCTGCTCTGTAATTCCAAGCAGATGAGCCAGGGAGTCCAACCCTGCAATTACACCTCCTCTCTTTACCCTCTAACTTCAAGTCTCCCATTTCAACTTTTACATCTCAGATCACAGAGTTTAAAGAACACCTCTGGCATCCTGTCAGATCTGGCTCAGCTAAACATGTTTCTACGCTGTCCGGATCTCATAGCTGAGCTGTGAGAAGAGTATAAAACCCCCTCCTGGGGATCAGAGCCTCCTACTCCTTCTTTCTCTAAACAAAATATACCATCAGAAGTCCCTGCTCTTTATTATTTATTAAATACCATAGTGTGTGCTTAGCACTTGTACAAACACAGAGAGAGACAATCCCTGCTCCACAAAATCAACCCCAGGAATAGCTTTGAAATCCTTAACCCCAGCTCACAGACCTCCCACTGAATCCATGTAGGTCACTTATATTTTAACAGTTAAAAAAATTCCTCTTTTTACAACTAAGCTTGGCGTCCTAAGAAATTTAACTGACAGATGCTGGATGCTACAAAGGACTTCAGAATTAGGAACACTCTTCAAAATGATGCTGTAACCGAGTAGCTTGAGTCACACTTTCAGAAGGGTATCATACACAGATTTTTCAAATCTGGCTGCCAAATGTTAGAAATACCTAAGCAGCTCATTAAACTGCCTCCTTTTCAGAAGTTTCTCTTGAAGAACACTGGCTTTCTTGAAAGATGGGTTATCTGTTTAAGGGCCTAAAAGTGAATTTACAAGCTGAACTTCCTCGTTTAAATACGCCGACTTTTCTCACTAAAATTTTGACTACTGTGCAGTTTCAGAGAGATGTCAGTCCAGGGTTAAACTGAGAGGCTGTCAAAGCAGGACTGTGTGTAATAACACCCAGAATTTTTGTGCTCTGCAGCAAAACAATTTTCGTTGGGCACAAGATCCAGTGCTGGCACACTTTGCTACCGAAGGCTTCCCAGATAACACCTCCATGGCAAAAAACGTTTCCCGATAAGAGCAGGAACGCGGGCCCCGCGGGGTGTCTCGGCCAAACGCGCTGGAGTTCGGCAGCGCCAGCTCTTGCCGGAGGTGCGTAAAGAAACTTAGTGTGAGGTGCGCGGACCAACTGCTCCATCCAAGCAGTCCCAGGCTGCAACACAATCCGCCGACACATACTCGGGAGCGGGCGCTTTCGGCGAGGTTTTACCCACGCCGGCGGCTGCCGCTCCCACGCGTGCTGCCGCTAACACGGGGGTCAGGCAGAGCCAGCGGGGGCTGCCCGCCTCCCATCCTCTGCCGACCTCTGTCCCGGGCAGGCGGGACCCAGTGCCCGCGGCCACCAGGGCACAGCGCACCCACCCGCGCCCTCCGCCCGCCGGAGGGGCTCCGGGGCCCGCTCGCACCGCAGCCGCTTTCCGGGGCCGGGACCCGGCGGGCCCGCACTCACCGTGCAGCAGCAGGGCCGGGAACAGGTACCGCACGAGGCTGCCGTACGGAGCGGGCATCTCCTCGGCTCNGCGCTCCGGCTCGGCCGCCGCCGCTCGGTGCCCGAGGATGCCGCCGCCGCCGCGTCCCCGCTCCTCTCCGCGCAGCGCGGCGACAGCTCCGCTTCATATTTCCCCTTCCAGCAGGAGGAGGAGGAGTGGTCGGGAGGTGGTGACTCCTCCCGGGGCGGGGAGGGGGCGGCCCCGGCGCTGGGCTGGCGGCAGCGCCGGACAGCGCTCGCACGGCGGGGGAAGGAGCGCTCGGGAACTGCCGGGCGGGTCCGCGGGGGCGGAGCGGGACGGAGCGGACCCCGCGCCGTGTGCGCACCGGGCATCTCGGGGCTTTGCCGTCGGGCGGCGGCCGGGATGTGCCCGTGGAGGGCTGGAGATCGCGTGGGAGAGAACGCGCGGCCGCTCCGTCCTCCCGCGGCTGCGGGCAGGGAGGTGCCGGCCGGGCTGCGGCTCCTGGGGCCGGGATCTCTCTTCCCTGGGGGTGCGAAGCGGGGCTTTGTCGTCGCGATCGTAAGCTGAAGAGAAAGAAAGTTGGTGTGCGCCTTCTCTTCGAAAAGAAACCCTTGTGTGGTTTCCGTGTAAACCCGGCATTTTATAAACTAAAAATGGGTGTCAAGGATGCCTTCGGTGCTGCGCTCGCCTGAATGCATTCCCTCATGTCTGTTGTTGATTAGTTTTGCTTTTTTCTCTAGTCTTAGGCCCTGCTCATGCTAACACGCATGGACTTAATGTACCTGTGAGTGACTCGTGCCTGAGTTTAATCGTGGGACTTTTCATTTGTGATGTCCTCTGGATAAGGGGACATATTTTCCAGATTGTGTTTGGTTTTGTGGGCTCAGCTGTAGGGCCTCATGGCAAAGAATGTGTAACAAATTGGAGGAAATGTTGAGAAAATCAACATAACTATGTTTTGAACAGCTCAACTGAGCTAAAGTGTTTACATGCTGCATGCTTAAAAATAAATACAAACGATGCTGATTCCTTCCAGGTCCCTTGAGAGGGAGGAATAAACTTAATCTCCCTCACTTATATAGGGAGGAAACTGAGACAGAAGCAAGTAAGTGGTGAGTCAGTCAGTGCTCTGGTGCCTTGGATTCCCAGGGTTGCTTGTGCCTCTGCACAAATGTCTTTCCAGCCGGAAAGGATGGTTTCCAGAGCACTTGGTGGCGGTCTGTACAAGCCTGTAGTCATCAGATATCCTCTCAGTGACCTGGATGGACATGCACAGAGAAAAGCAACATCCTCCAAGAAACAGGTGTCTATGAACATGATCAAGTAATCGTGATCAGCCTGGGTAAGGCTGTAAAAATGCCTTTACCCCACACTGGTTGCTCATCGTCCTCTCCTGTAGTTGCGACAGAGGTGTTTGTCAGGCAAGAGTGTGGAGGGAGGTGATTCATGCTATAGACACAGTGCATTGGGAAAAAGTGCTGTGTATCCAGGTCAAAATTCTGATTTTGCCACTTGTAACAATCCTACAATAGCAGAGACACCCAAGTAATTTTTCTTTATCTGCAGGTTCAGTAAGTGAGTCAGATACAGTGAGCAAGGAGTACAACAATATCCACTCAAAATACAGTACAAACATCTGCATTTCTGAATCTTGAGGACCTGTGATGTACTTCAGATCTGCATCTGCTGGTTGCCTCCCCTAAGGGAAGTCCTTGTCGGGGTTATCAGTAACATAACACTGGGTGTGCAAATGAATGTTAGAAGGAGAAGGGAAAGGTGATGTGTGTGGGAAAATGGATTGCCCCGTTGTTGGTTGACCAGGTTATTACTAAGGGGTCCTGCCTGGTGGAAGAAACCAACCTGAAGAGTCTCATGTGTTTGGCACACATGTGGGTAATATGGAATGTAGGAAGTCTCCTAATGTAACTTCTGCTATTTACCTGAATATAAAAGGCAGGCCAGTGTCACTGTGAGCAGTAATGAAGGGTTAGGAGTTTTGAATCTAATTGCATAAAAGCAGCAACATCCAAGAGGAGAGGCTTCTTATAGACACAATCTGTTTTACCATCCCCAGATCGAGCAACATAGTAATTGGCAAAAAGATGAGGCTGAGAATTGCCTGCAAAAAATTATTTCTTAACAAAAGGCAGTTATCCCAGAAGGTCATGATTTCTCATCTGGGAAGTGACAGCCCCCCATGGCAGCATCATAAACAGCTTTTCATAAGAGGAAAGGGCAATGCCTTCACTGCTCCACTGGACAACTTTGTAAATTAGACTCTGCTTGTGATTTACTATCAATGTAGCTTCAGATGTGGTGATGAAATAAAATGAAATCAATACCCAGTGGGTTCAGATATGGAAGAACTTGCAAAAAAGAGCACAAACTATACTTTCTTTTTCTTGTCTTTTTTCCCCCTAATTTTTTTGTCAGTTTAAGGCTATGTGTTTTATCAGCCTGATGCACGTTATTGTTCTTTAAATATACCCAGTCCTACTTGTTTCATTGCCGTGTCCCTCTTCAAAAAGTGCTGTAATGGGAAGCAAGAACAAATACCAGCTCTCAGCACTTTGATCTAGGCAGCATGTCACGTCAGTACTCATTAAAAATGGCATTAACCAATCCAACCATGACTTTCTGAACTGGAGTTCCTGGGGTGTATACCTAATTTAGGTATAATGTAATATCATTCACAAAGGCATCTCTCATGCATATTCTCGAAAATACCTTAGAGGTCAAAGCATTTCAAAAAGGAAGTAATCAGTGAAGTTTGCACAGAAAGGAGCTGTTTTGAAACAAAAAGGCCAAACCCCAAACCTGATGGGAAATGTACTTTGTGACTGAGGCCCTCTGCAAAAAGTATTAAAATAGGAGGAAAACTAACTTGTTGGACTTGTTGTGTGACACTTCAAAGATCTGGGCATATCAGCATAGCACTTGTCTAGGTAAAGTGCCGACGGGTTGGCTGGCTGCCAATGCCAATCTGGTGGTGAAAGATACTGAAAAGAGGGAGAGGATGGGAAAGAATGGAGGCAGCGAGTGTGTGGGACACTTTCTGCTGTGGAGAAGAATAGGATGGGGCAGCACAGCTAAGATTTACTTATTGCTATATTATGTTTTTAAAAAGAATGGATATAAAGGTTTATTGAAAAGGAGTGACTAATTCGCAAAGAATCAAGTGTCTGTCAGATTTCTGTGAATTGCCCACGGCAAATTAATAGAAATAAGCAGAGAGAAGTTTTTTCACACATCCAGCTTGAGTTAGAAGCCACAAGAATGGCCAGGAGCCTGTTTGATATAGAGAAATATTCACTATGTGGCTTCTTATTTTGGATTCATCTGCTTGAGGAAGCAGTTAATCTGTTTAACGATGTAAAAGAAATGGTAATTGGTTTGTTTCTTCTTTCAATCTGAAGTGGAAATGCCATAATTTATATTATGGATATAGGGATATAGCAGAAATGGGGTTTAACCATTACTTCCTCTGTTGGTTTTAAATATTTAGAATAAGGTGTTTAAACTGATGATTTTTTTCTTATTCTTTGTTAAAAGAGTAATTTAAAGAACCTCTGGCAATATTTCCTAAATGTTTGGCTCCCAAATTGTGCAGACTAATTGACCTTCCCCTACCAGGGATTTGATCTTCAGTGCAGCTATGGAAGACAGTGGAATTTCATGGTTGTTTTAAGGGATGCTGAATCTGGGTTTAGTTTTGTCAAACATGTACCCGTAGTAAGGCTGTCCTGGAAACTAAGGCTGGAGGTCTATCCTTCATTGCTCTTTGTTGTTTAAGTAGATAACTAGTCTGATAAGTGTGTTTTGGAAATGAATTTATTTTAGTCATCTAAGGCACAATGCACATGTTAAAGTCCTGTTACCTGGAAACAAGCATAGAAAGTATAGACCAAGCATAGTAAAATGAAGTTATTGTGGCCACTGTTGATAGGCTCTTTTCTCACTCTCTTTTTTTTCAGATACAGAAAGAGATGTGCATGCACATAAAAACACAGAGCCCATCTGCTAGAATAGACCTGATGGTTTCACAAAAATGTAGTAGTAGTTTTCTAGAATGGTTTAAGAAGTAGGTGGCAATAAAGGTATAAAATGATGTAAGAGTAGACCCTGCAGAGCTTGGGCCATCCCAGACAAAAAAAATCAAAGAAGGATGTAAACAGCTCAAACATAGCCAATGGCTTTTTATAAAATAAGCTCACTGTTTTTGTTTCTCCACTCACTTCTGGCATTTAAAATGTGATTTTGATTTGACTATTCAGAGGTAAAGAGGAACTTCTCTGTGTAGAATTACTTTACTACAACCATTAATTTCATGATGCTGTTGCTGCAAGCAGAGCTTGAGGGCCAGGTCCAGCTCCCAGTGAGCTTGGCTGGGGTCTGGCCATTGACCAGAGTGAGGGATGGATCAGACCTTGGGTGAGGCTGTTGGAAACAGCAGCTGGAACAGCCAGGGCTCGTATGTTGGTGACATTCATCTGGAAGCACAGCAAACAGGGGCCAAAGTTATTTCTTCACCCAGCATACAGACAGCCATCTAACCCTCTGCAGCACTGCCATCCATTCATGGCACTTAAATACCATGAAAAGGGTGTGGTAAAATGTCTTCATAAATGTTGTTTAACCCTCCTGTTGTTTGCACAGTGGCCTGGTGATATTGTGACTTAAGAAAAAGAAAACCACCTCAAACAACTAAACCAGCAGATTGAAAATCTGTTGCAATCTGGACAAAAAATGCCCTTCTTGTATCTTCTTGCTCTGAAGAGCCATGCAACGGGTCAGAGAAATAATGATTTTGATTGCTGAAGACAGAGGAAAACTTCTGGAAAAATTCAAATGCATGTAGAATGTAGTTCATTACTGCTTATATTTTGTGGGACTGAAATTGAACTTTGATTTTGATTAATTTCTTAGAGAAAATGGAAGTCTTGGCAATTATGTATAAACTATCTAGAGAAGCAGATTTCATTTCCAAACTGAAAAATGTAGCAATGTGATCCGACAAGCTTGTGTTAAAAGTCTCAAGTAGCAGCTAATGCACCTGGGAGCTACTTTCTTAGTTTTTATTCTTCTTGTAGCCCTTTTGGGGCCAATGCTTCTCCAGGTTAATAACATCCTTTGGGAAATGGGGTTTTCATCCCTTACAGAGCACTGCCCGTGGTCTTCATTTCACTTGGCAAACTTTTGCAGCAGGGGATGGACAAAGAGTAGGAAAATGAACCTGTTCCAGGCAGCCCTGTTAAAAATGGAGGGGAGGAGGAAGCCCTCCTGCCTTTCTGACCACATCTGAGCCAAGTGGCCAGCTGGACTGGGTAGAACTTGAGTGTTGCCTTGAGGGAGCAGGTGGGAAATTTTCTTTAATGGTTTTGTTCAGTGTTTGTATTTGGTGATGGGTCTCTTGAATGTGCCTTAGATACACAAATGGCCAAAAAGAAATGGAGAGTATGATCCAATTTTACAGTGCCCCTGGGTTTTTGTAGCAGCCCTTTGGTCGACTTGTATCCAGTCTCATTCTTATGCTGAGGTTGGTTATTTCTCAGTGTGATGTTACAGCAGCCACTTTCAATCTTGATCTTGCATCGCAGGTCTGACAGTCCTGGTGTTCTGCAGGTATCTCAAACGTACCCATGCTGCAGGCAATTTTTCTTTGTTCAAAGCTGACTTTTGTTCAAAGCATTCACTGAATTTTAGACTCAAGCTCTCAAAACCACTCATGTGTTCAAGCACAAGTGCTTTTTATCAAAGCTGCTTCCCAAAGTGGGCTAACCAACACTTTCAGCAATGACATACCGAAGGTGTCAGCATGGTCACCAAGGGCACAATTGACTCCAAAGAAATGTAGAAGCATTTGTTTTCCCAAGTAGTTTGCAAGTAAGGAGGAGGAAAAGAAGTAAGCAACAAGAAGTCTTGGAGAGTTATGATTTCTAGTTTTGGCAGCTGATGTGGAACTGGGGCAAGCCTCTGCTCTGGTTTGATCTGCAAAGCCAGTGCAAGCCACTTGGTTTCTCAGAGCCTCAGTTTCCCTAACAGTGGGGAAATGTAACTAATCTGTGAATAACATCATGAACTAAAAGGAATGTTTGTTCAGTAAGAACTGTAACTTCGGGTGAGAGCTCACACACAGATAGCATGACATTAATATGGCCTTCAATAAGAAAGCACAGAATGGTTGAGGTTCTAAAGGACCTCTACTGTTCATTTGGTCCAGCTTCTCTGCTCAAGCAGGGACACCCAGAGCCACTTGCCCAAGACCATGTCCAGATGGCTTTTGAATATCTCCAAGGTGGGAGACTCCATAACTTATACAGAGCAGCCTGTATATACATTGTCTCAGGGTATTCCCAATCAACTGCAGTAAGATTTGAATTCCTTCCATCATTTCCATCTATTTACCAATGTAAAATGTGTGTTATATACATATATTTGAATGGGTGATGTATGCACATATACAGTATGTATATATGCATAAAATATGTCTATTTTCTATATGCATAAAGTATTTGAAACATCTGGATAGTGCATTATCCATGCATATGTGCTTCAAGTCCATGTGCAGCCAGCCAGCTTGCTGACTGCCTGAATTAAACTTCAGCCTTCCCAGACAATTCTGTCTGCAGCTGTAAGGTGTTCTATAGGTTACCTAAAAGCTGCCATGTTCTGTAGAGAAACTCTTTATCTGCTAAGAAAATGTTACTAGCACCTTCTTGGAGAGAAGCTCCAAGTTTCTCAGAGCAGTGGCTAAATTACAGTTTTAGGTAATAAAAAGAGAAGAGGAGAAGGAAAGGAAAGGCACCAAGCAGATGAATTCTGGCTGATTTCTTTCCTCTCCTTTCCTGTGTCTGTGCTTGGTACTAGAAGTAGGAATATAACAGCCAGAATTTTGTAAGACAGGTCTGTGTTTTCTGTGGCTGACACTATTTAGGGTCTAGAAAATAGCAAACAAGTAACTGCTCAGAGTAGCAGAGGGCTGCTCTGTCCCCTTTTGTGTCTTTGCTTCTCACAGGCAACAGTGCCAAGCAGTTGCATGGTCTCTGTGTCCAGAGGCTCACAGAATCACAGAATCAGTTAGGTTGGAGAAGACCTCTGAGATCATCGAGTCCAACTTTTGACCCATCACTACCTTGTCAATTAGACCATGGCACCAAATGCCATGTCCAGTTGTTCCTTGAATACTTCTGGGGACGATGACTCCGCCAGCCCCATTCCAATGCTTAACAACCTTCTCCATGAGGAAGGTCTTCCTGGTGTCTGACCTGGCGCTTCCCTGGTGCAGGATGAGGCTGTGTATGTCCTCTCATCCTGTCACTGGTTGCCTGGGAGAAGAGGCTGATCCCCACCTGGCTACATCCTCCTTTCAGATAACTGTAGAGAGAGATGTGGTCTTCCCTGAGCCTTGTCTTCTCCTGGCTCAAGAACTCCAGCTCTCTCGGCTGCTTCTTGTGGGACTTGCTCTCCAGACCCTTCACCATCTTCTCTGGACGTGCCCCAGCACCTCCACGTCTTTCTTGTATTGAAGGGTCTGGAACCAGACACAGGACTTGAGGTGTGGCCTCCCCGGTGTTGAGCGCAGGGGGACAATCACTGCCCCGGTCATACCTCCTCACTCCTCTCCTGGCTTTTTCTTCCCACAATGGAAGGAATAACAGCAGAACAGAAGCCCTTTATCTCTATCCCATCCACTGTTTGTGGTCCTGGGAGCTCCAGCACCCCTTTCCCAGCCCTCCTTTCAGCCCCTTCCCTTTGCATTCCTTCCTGGCCTTGCACCAGCAGAGATCACAGACCTGTGGAGAGTTCTAAAACACACCTGGCAAAAGGGACATACTCACACCTGTATTGCCCCGTGTGGTATGGGGCTGTGCGTGTGGGATGCTCCAGGAGGGAAACAGAGAGCAAAGATCTGGACCATGGAGTAGGTAGCCAAGGTGTGCTGACCCTTGCACTGCTGTTTCTTTGTCACACACAAGTGCACAAATAAACACCACATGTGCAAGTGACCTGTGGAACCGTTTTTCCCATTGGAATAATCGCAGCTACTCCAATTGTAACCACACGTGTGTGCAACTTACTCCTGGCAGATAATTCAGTGATTGTAAAGCTATCAAGTTACTAAAAATATCCCCTTCAGCCTGCTCTTTAATTACTGAAACTGTTTCCCATCACATTACAGGAAAAAAAGTACATTTGGCAGTAATTGTCTGACATGAAGGTGTCTACACAGAGTTCTCTGCTCATCATGCAAGTGTGGTAGACTCTCTGAGATATTTTTAAAGAAGACTTTTACAGAGGTTGCCTCCATTGTGAATCAAGGGGCAGACAGCTGCTGCTGCTGCTGCTGCTTTCACTTTAGTCTCTCCCAGATCTGGAGGAAGCTGACGTGGTCAAAGGAGCAGCTGGTTGACGAGTCTGCATTGAGGCACATCCTGGGAGTAGAATTTTCTTCTGAGCATTGTCATGTGTGAAATGGGAGCAAGCTGCCTGTGATGAATGGAACTGTTTGGAAGGAAGAGGAAAGGGTGAAGTTCATATCCATACATGTCTTGTGGATTTTCATTTTTCCATAGGGGGCACAGAGAGACACAAGCTGATATTTCACTTAAAAAATGTAAAACGTCTTTCTCTAGCTACAGCCTATTTTTATAATTGTATATTATGAATATAGACAGTAACATGGCTACTGGTTTCTGGCAATGCCACAGGGTCCATGTTCCTGTGGGCTAACACCTCCAAGGAATATGGGAGGAGGGCAAGAGGAGTACAGATGGTTGGATGTGAAGGGCCCTCTCAATGTGCTCCACTACTCTCAGGCTCTCTCTCACTTGAACATCAAGATTGGAAAACCGAGAACTCAAAAGAAGTGAATTTGATTGCTTACATGCTTTCTTTCATGGTCGGCCATTACCAAACTGTTGTTACTCATTTTGTTACTGTCTGACATGATTCTGTAGCTATCTATGAAGATCCCAAGCCTTATTTGATGTGCTTATGCTTGGGTTTGGGCATGTTAACAGTATAGAAGCTTGCTCTGAAGAGCTGTGCATTCCTTATCCACTGGCAAAACGCCCTAGATATAAGTACTGGGAATGGTTCCTTGTGTGATAAGGATGGGAATGTGTCCTGGGAACAAAGAGATGCATGGCAGTCCTTAAATAAAGGATGGCAATTAGCCTACATTTTGCCAACATTGATGACCCACTGTGCTCCCTTCCAGCCTTACCCATTCTGTGATTCCATGATTCTTTGATGATGACAATATTTATCCTTTTACTTGTTATTTTTTCAATTTCCCAGCAAAACTCTATCACCAAGTACCAAGCTGTTTCAGGTTTTGTCCAAGTTTATACAGTTCAGAAGTTTTCTACTGTAGTCAGTGGGAGTTTCACCTCTGATTTCAACAGAAGTGGGGTAGGTTGTAGGGCTAGTGACAAACCCTTTATAGTTCAGTCTGAAAGCAAGTGCAAACAACCAGAAGAAATCTCTTAATAATATTCATGTTGAAACTTACATTGCATAAATGTGCCATTAATATCATTAATATCTTCCTGGAGATAAGATGCAATGAACTTCTTTGAAGACGAATTGCTCAACTCACCCTTGGCATGACTTCAGTGGAATCTCACCCACTTCTGACAGTGATTGATTTCGTCTGGAGCACTTTCCTCTGGGAGTCCAAGATGTCTATCTTTTCAAATCCACGCAACTTAACATCAGAGAACTCAGAAGCAGGACTCTCAAGTTCCAGTACTAGCTCAGCCATGAACTAGCATTATGCTGGTTATCTCATTTAATTTCTGTGGGCCTTGCCTTAATCATAAATCTCATAGGCATACTTATTTCTTGCAAAACTTATCAGAATCTCACTTTGAAAGGTGTAGTCATGAAAAATTTAAATATCCACAAATTAAATGCTTCTAAAATAATTTGCAAGCAGAGAAGGAGATTCATTCCCACAAAAAGGAAAGGAGGAGACGTTCCCTGAGGGAACTTTTGTATAAATTTTTGGTCATGTCTAATATGGTAGAATAGCAAAGAAATATTCTTGGTGTGTTTGTTTGCAACAGAAAGGAGGCTCAGTCCTCAGCTTTCTCTGTTGCTGTATTGGTGCTTGTCTGTGTATATGAAAATTAAAAGCATTACTTCTGTAGCAGAAAAAGTGGCAACAGTCCAGGCTTGAGCATGAATTGTGATGGGCTGCATTTAAAATTTGTCACGTGGAATGAAAATTTCTCTATGTGAATGTTAGTTTTAGAAAACAATGCCAACATTGTAATCCTTTATGTTAAGTGAACAAATGGGTTTCTTTGACCCACTTTTATGCCTCCTTGATGCTGGCTCAGATCTGTTTTGGGTCTGAAGTGGCTTTAAGTGCTCATTTTCAAAGTCCGGGTTTTTAATGTTTTGGAGGCTTTGCATCTTGCCTCCAAGAAGGTGAGAATGAGAGTGGGAACGGGCACATTTTCATAGTCTAAGTGTCAAGAGAATTTGCCTGTATTGCAGCAGTGCAACATGGACTTTCAGAGTGGAGTCCTTTGCTTCTGTACCTCCTCTCTTTTCATACCTTGAATTTATGTTGTAGGTACTCAGGCTCCTTTTTCTCTCTGTGATGGTAACACCAAGGGACCTGTGGTCAAACCTGACCTCTTGCTTAACAGAGGAGCTTTATTTAATAGTGCAGTCACTTGCTGTGAAGTTGAAAGAACCATTACCTGTCTAAACAGTCTTAGACACTTGGACACAGCAAAGACAGTTCAAAACATTCACAGGCAAAAAAATATTTTATTATAATGATACAGGGAGTGGCACCTCAGAGATATGGTGGCATTTAACACTTAGATCTGTTAACAAGAGAAATTTTATAAGCTGTTTGTAAAGAAGTACTTATTGCTGGTGAAGGACACTTAATAAATCGGTGCAGCTGAAGAAACGCTAGGTAGAATGGAGTCCAGTTTATCATACAAACTACACTGTATTCTGTTACTACTTCTCTGCTGCATGTGAATATTAATGTTAAAATACTTAAGGTGTATCTTAAGGTCTACTCATATATATATATATACACATACAAACACACACATATATGTATATATACGTATCCATGCCAAATCCTTTTATGTCTGAACTGTAGATTGTGTCACAAGATTAAACAGCTTGGTTTTGTAAAACTAAAATAAAACATCTGTTTGGAAAAGCCCTGGCATTGTAAGAAATTTTTTGCAGGCTGGATCTGCATTCAATGAACATTAACCCACATAAGTTTTTATAATTCTTTCAGCTCAAATAATCTTATCACATAGATTCAGAAACTGAAGCTAAAGGAACTGTTGAACTTAAGCAAAAGCTTCTCCTGAATTGTAGTTAAGTTTGTGTAGCTTTATCTGTGACAGTCTGTTGTTTGCACTGGCTTCTAATTTTCTGAGCTGACTCCCTACTTTAAGGTGAAACATGTTTTCAACAATATAAGTAAGAAATTATTCGTTTTTCACCACATCTGTGAAATGCAAGAGAAAAATTTTGCCTTACTTTCCACAAAATCCTGCCTGTGAACCTAGTGAAGAGGCCTGGGGACAAAACAGGGGACCTGGGGATCATAGGCCTTCTTACACAACCAAGCATCTTTAAGAAATATTTATTAAGCATGCAGAAAAATGTGACTCCATCTGAGAAATTAAAATCAGTGAACATTTAAAAAATAATCTACATTCTTTATCTCAGGTCTTACAATCAGGTCTTGGTACTCAGCTTTCTGGGATGCTCAGCAGTGTTTTGTCTACAAGACATCCTTGCTTCTCAGACTGAAATGTCTGTTTTTCAGTTTTAGGCCCCCTTCTTTCCCATATGATTTGTGTTTTGGTTAGGCAACTAGCTAAGACTTTAGAAGCTGCTTATTAGTATCCATGTAGATGTAATTTAACTGTCTGTTATCCCAGTCATGCTTTTATTTGAAATTTCAAAATATAGTGGTACAATACTAAAAAGAAACAAGGAAAAAGAATTTAACACATGATCCCTTTCAGAAAAGACAAATTATTCTATGAAATGGTGGACCACTGTGCAAAGTAAATCAGGCTATTAAAGAATAAGAACTAAAAAATAGAACCAATGAATAATAAGTATCAGTGTCCAACAAATACTAATCTACAGACCAGGCACCACAGACAAAGTTCAGTCTCCATTCTTGCATGTTCTTATGTTCCAGAATAATCTAATATTTATGGGAATTGTCTATACCTGTGTCTGGAGGATATGGTTCTGTGTGAACAGCTCTGCTACTTGGAATAAAATGATGTATCCATTTCACTGTTAGAGCTGTAGGAAGTGGCACTAAAGCACTGAATTCAATTCAATCAGATTAACATGTTCTCACAATAACCTTAAGGAGTAGGTAAGGCTTATCATGTACATTCAGGAAAAGATGAGGCACACCATAAATTTTCATGCACATACTCTGTAGGCCAGGCAGCTAAATTAATTTTCAGTGAGGTCTGTTGCCTGTCTTTGTTAACTATATTGGATCCAACAGTGGGGCACATGTGCTTTTAATGTGGAATGAAGCAAGATCCCATATCCACATAGTTTGTTTCTGATGAAATCTCATCTTATAGGTTTGTAAACATTGCTATTTCTCTCCTGGAAGCTCCTAACATCGTGCATAATTTCATCAGTTTCTCTCATAACCATTTCTGACACAGCACGTTCTTGGGCACGCAGCACATGCACACGTAGCGCACAGCGGAGCCAGCAGCAGCCCTGCTCTCACCAAAGGATGGATTTGCTTCTGCTAAAAGGGATTCTGGGCTCTGGGGTGGCCAGCACATGTGGAAGGGGCAGAGTTGTGCCTCTTGGTAGGATACAGGCTGTCCCCTCAGGGCACCCTTCAGGGGGTGCCTGTTCCTCCTCGGTGGCTGCTCGCACCTCTGGGACCAGGACTACTCTGCCCTCGTCGGTCCAGCCTTCCTGGAGATGGGGTCTGCAATTTAACAAACAGGCCCTGAGAGAACTGAGCTGGATTTTCTGGTTTTGGATGCTTGTTTCCATCTGGGAGAGCAGTTGCTTCTTCTGGCCAGCACAAGCTGCTCTCTGGGAGATCCTGACCCCATGAATGATCTGCCCAAAAAATAAGCACTGCTTAGCGCAGACACTTTTTAGCACGAGGAGATCATGCCCACAGCAGTGTTGTGGTAGGAAGGACTGGCCAAGGATTAGGTGGTATCCCAAGGGACATCCTCCTTGGGAAGAAAGAAGAGGGATGCTGAGCACCATCAGTCCTGGAGTGCAGGGAGTTCCAGCTAAAATGGACTTACAGTGCATCATGTCAATTAAATTTTAAACAAGTTTTCTCTAACACTTTTGTTGTCTCGTCAGTTTTCCAGAGTTGAGTATAGAAAGGTAAAAATATTGATGGTATTTTTAATATTTTTTTATGACCTTTTCCTTTCAGTGCGAAGGAAAACATAAATAAAGATAACAAAGAGAAGATCAGGACTTTTCTTGTGCTTTTGAAGTAGCAAATGTCAAAGCTTTTAAAAAGCAATAAAAAAAAGGAATCAGTTGGGATTGTTTAAAAAACACAAACATCGAAACTCTATGTTTACAGAAATCACATTTTTTTGATAGAAGAAAACCCTATTTAATTGAAAAAATGCCTGCCATCATGTTGACTGAATTATACAATGCTTTGGTGACAGTTGCAGAAATGAAACACATAAAATTTAGTTCTTCATGTCAAGCAGGCCACATTGTCCCATACTTTTCTGAGCAGAGCTAATTTTTAGTGCAGGATGTCTCACTAGGATGAAAGGCCTATTTTGAGAGCCTTTTGAAAAGCTGACATTTGGAATGAGTCCAGGATAAGTGTTACTGACCCTTTTAAGGATGAATATTTATTAAGTAAGCCCGGAGGATTTTTAGCTTGACCCTGTCAAATTTACCAACAAGGATTTTTGTTGGATGTTCTGTTGTTGCTGCATTGGTGTTTTTGCTTTCAGTGTGTATAAATAAATTTAAAAGTATCTTTTTTGAACAAATGGTGGAGTGTTCGCCTGTAAGTAGACAAAACAAAATGTTCACAAGCCATGAATTTTTAATCACAGTGGGACAAGCTAAATACCATACCATAATAATATATGAAAATACCATACTTCATCTTGACAATCAAGTATATTTACCTGTTTCCTCCATAATATCTCAAGGTTTCTCTGAAATTAAATTTTTAATGTCTTTTCTTTACCTTGGGGGACAAGATAATCCCGTTTAGCTATTGAAATACCATATAGGCACTTACAGCGTATATCAGTAAAGCAGGATTATTTTATGGGGTTTTTTTGTTAGTTTGTTTGCTTGTTTCAGTTTTCTGTGTTTATTTGGGGTTTTGTTTGGTTTTTTGTTTTTTAAGTTGAAATATTTTGCTTTGGCTTTAAATGTACAGATTTGGTTCAGACCAATCTGTCCCTTGGTCATTCTTTTCTCACAAGTCGTGCTGATTAAGTGCCCCAAGCATGGGGCATCAGGTGCTCTGTGGATTAATTTATCCATTTTCTTTACACTTTCAATACTTTGCAATATAAATGCCAAAGTCTGTTTGTCATGCAACTTGTGCAGTTCTCCTTGACATCAATACAGTTGCGTTTCCTTATCAGTTGCTGGGATGTTCCTGAGATGTTTCCAGAGAAGATTTATCTCCAGAAAGGTCCTCTCCTGTGGCAAAGAGGAAGGACTGAAATGTTGCAAGCAGGGTGATGAAAGCAAGCTGATGTTCTCATGAGAAGAGGGTTGGCAGGTAACTTGGATATGAGATGGTTTAGATGCTAACAAAAATCTGTCACTAGAAGTGGTTTTCAGCATCAGAGGTAGAAAACAGGAGGGTAGGAATGGCAGTGCTGGTCAGACCAGATGCTCATCTAACCTAGGGTCCTCTCTGGTGTTGGTGAGCCATGGTTGGCCAGGTAGAATAAGAACAGGGCTTAGTGAGCAGTACTTGCCTGGTGTACTCTCCTGCCAGCCAGCAATTTGGGGCTCAATCTCACCTCAGCTGGAATTTGCATCTGTAGAATGCAGCAGTCCCCTGCAAACCTTTGCTCTGTGAATTTGTCTGGCTGTTTTCTGAAACTACTGGTATCCACAGCATCCTGAGGCAAAGTGCTGCAGAGTTTAATGACACGTTGTTGCCTTTCCTTTGTTTCCCACCTGGCAGCTCCTCTCTGCACGCTGTGCCCCGGTTCCTGCCCTGGGGGTACAGCGCTCCCACCGTGCCCAGTTTGCCCCCTGTGACACACGTGTGTGATTTATGGACCTCTGTCCTACCCCCACTCCGTCGTTTCATTTCCAGTCTATTCTGTTTAGTGATTCCTGGTGGGGAAGCTGATCCACACCTTTGATCATCCTTGTGACCTTTTCCTGAACCTTCCCCAGTTCAAATATATCCTTTTTGGCGTCAGAGGAACAAAACTGCACAGGGTATTCAAGGTGCAGTCACATGAGAAATAATGCAGTGGCATAATAACAACTTTCCAGTCTTTTCTTTAAAAACCCCACTGTTTTATTTTCCTTACTGATGGCTTCTTGCTACAAAACCTGCATTTATGTGACAATATCCGCATAAAGGATTGTACTCTAGAGGGATAATTGTCTTAGAGATCATAATTTTATATCAGTCTTGAGAGCTAGACTAGACCAGCCTGGCTGAACCNAAAAAAAAAAAATGTTTATTTCAAGATGAACAAGATGATTTTTTTTTTAAATCCAGAATGAAAAGAAATTGTTCTAGGCAAATTCACCAAAATTTTCCTTTCACATTTCTTTTCAAAGGGTTTTATTCGAAAGTTTTCTTTATTTGTTTTTCTCTACTGTGTAAAGAAATATAGTGATTTAGAGATTATTCAGAAAGTTCCACGCCAGGAACTTTACATTCAAGCCCTGCAAAAGGCTTTGAACTACTGAAATAAAATTAATCTAGAAGATCATAATGAGTGTTTGCAGTGGAGATAGGGGGGCTGGAACCTATTTGGGCTGGGCAAATCCTTGGACTTCTTTGACTGTCAATGAAGTGGTCAGTGGACAAAATAAAATGAGTTAATAAAATTTATTTAGACTTTGAAAGACCTTTGACAGCAGCTATTAAAAAACTAAGTAGTCACTGCTGTTGTTATTGCTGAAAAAGCAGGAAGGAATCAATTTCTATCAGTGATCAGTTTTCATTATTACAAAATCCTAAGAGCAGGGTCTGACAAGTTTCTGTATTACGGCCAATGTTTCATGTATACAATAATAACTTGGAAAGCATGGTGAGCCCAGAGGCAGAAAGTCAGCAGATGGCCCCCAAATAATTTAGATGAGTCAAGATGAAAGATGGAGATAGGAAGACAAACACTGGGAAAAATTTGGTGAAGCTTAGAAATCTAGATAAATTAACTACTCATAGCAAATGAAGTTCAGTGTGGCTAAATACAATTTATAAATGCAGTATTAGTTATAAAAACAATGGAAAAATACAGTGCAAATGTAGAGAAGTGCTGTGTACACTGTAGACAGTCCGATGTTACAGCAACTCAAGAAAACATTGAAAAATATCTGCTCAGCATGTAGCTACTAAGCTGCTACAAGTAGCATATGCAGTAGGGAAAATCCGACCCAAAGAAGAAATAGAAACTATTCATGTAGTCAAATCACTCCTTTTAAATTTAAGAAGTCCCTGAACCACATGGGTTTGGAAGACAAAACATTCATAAAGAACATAATTTTGAAGATGTTGCTTCCCTTAGCATAATTATAGTCTTGGTAACTAGCTAGAAAAGTGTTCTGACTGGTGAAACCCCTGACTTTGACTAAATTAGGTTAATTATCATTATAAGTTGTTTCAAGATTATAAAGATAATGATCTTTTGGTATACCAATGCTACCTGTAAGTTTGAGAAAGTTCTCACATCACAGCCTTAATTTACTTAAGATTTGTAGAATTGTTTCTCTTTTGGGACTGACTTGTGTAGTAATATAATCCCGCTGATTGCCAAGTTAGGGGATAAAGCCCATTTAAAATTTGTTTTTCCTCAATATGCAACTTTGTGCATTTCTGCCTTGTACAAGCATTTGGGCTAGTAAAACCCAGTATCATAAATATCCAGAAAAAGCAAACATAAAGGAGGAAAAAAGCAGCTGGGAAACATTTGTTTAGAAAGTTGCTCAAATATTTGCACACTTATTTTCCTTCTCCCCAGTATTCACTTTCCTGTGTAGGCACAGAAGTAATTTTCTTTGTGTAGGCAATACTTTTCATGTAGACAAGTTTTGCAGACAACAAGCAACACAAACTTCAATTCCATTGGTGTGAGCTGAACTGCACTAGCTTGTGGTGTGAGGTAGGCACAGCATACCAATTAGAAGCCACCTCCCCTAGTTTTGGTACTGTGCCAATATTGAAGAAAAGAGGAAATAAATGGCAAAAGTGGAATTTGACCAACAGACTTGAATCAACATTTCAATCAAGTCCTTGGTCGTTCTGTGGCTGCAAATGGCGAGGTGCTTCAGCCAGACCCTCTGAGTGATTCACTGGTCAGGGAGAGATTGCAGCACTCAGATCAGAAGTCCTGTGCTATCTTACAGACTCCTTCCAGCTTTTCTAGTGTCACAGGAAGTATGTAAGGCACCGGAGAGCAGTCACTGTGGATCGTACACGGGGCACTCAGGGAATTGCTGCCTCTCTCTTCTTTCTGTTTCTTTCTTCTGCTCAGGTAGATTTGCTGCAGCTTGGATCGAATGGATTCCATTTGTCAGTTTTCAGGGTTGGTGCAGTATCTTGCCTTACATCTTGATTGACTTTTCACTCTGTGCTTTTTGCTCTGCAGCTGCTCACAGTTCTTTGCTGTAAGTTGTCACAGATGCAAACTTTGACTCACATGCTTGCAGAGTGAATCAGTGGCAACATCTGTTCCCCCAGAGGGATGGGTGCACCGGCCCTGAACCACCCACAGCGGCGGTGCCTATGGAGGCTGGTATTTCCTGGCTTGCATTCTGGCAGGCATGTTCATTAAGGGGGGAAAAGAAAATCAATCCACACTTCTGTACTTTTGTGCATAGGTGTGAAGGTCTTCCCCGTGTTCAGAAAAACAGGGTCAGGGAGAGGGAGTCATGTGGCATTACTACTAACAGGCATTTGAAATTTTCACTTGAATCCAAGATTCCCTATACGGTTACTGCAGTCAGAGATGGCATTTTTAATGTGTGGCAGATGTACCAACACACTGTAAGAAAATATTAAAAGAAAAGCATTTTGTGGGATATATTTTCCCCTCTGTGCTTTAGTGGACCTGCATGCAGTGGACCAGCCTTAAGCTGGTCTGTGTGGATCTTCCATGGAGAACTGAATGTGGATCCTTGTGGGCTCCTACCAATCTACAGTGACATCTGCAGTCTGACAAATGAAACATAGTGGGATTCTGGGCAGTTCAGAAGAGGAGATACCAAGAAGAGAAGAGCATGTGTGAGGCTGATTAGGCATCAGTTTCAGTCCTAAATCATGACTTGGATCTGTAGTTCTTCTGTGATTAGATGCATGTTCTTCTTTAAAGACCACCTCAGAGAGTGTTCATGTGATTGAAAACTCTGACTTCAATGGTAAAGTGGGAGAAAGCCAGAGGTGAACAGACACAGAGTTAGGAGCTGAGGCATTGTTTGATGAGGAAGGATTAAGATGAAGGGAGGTTTACCAGAATGGCTTAGTTTCCCCTTCCCTCTGTTAGTAACACAAGGAACACTGCAAATTGTGGGTGAAGTGATTGTGAAAGAGTCATGGCAAGGTGTGGTTTCACATCCTCTTTGTGGCTGTACTCCCACATGGAAGTCTGGATGGTCAGTGGAAATGTGCCTTTGATCCTGAGAGATCACAGGCTGGCCAGGGTGAGACATCTTGGCCTTCTTGTATTTTGAGGCTTTAAACATCTTATTTCTATAGTTTAAAGGACAGGAGTGCTTGATGCCAAGACAATTATTCTCCCAGACAAAATCTTGGGTGCAAATGCCTCCAGTCCTGGTGTGAGGAAGTACAGAGGAGGCAGCCTGAGATCTCTGTGGTTTGCTGGCAGCATCTGTGCTGAGGGAATCACAAGGGAGTTACCTCTTTACCAGGCTCTTAGAACACTGGGTTACAAACAAGAGGTCATGGTACTTAAGAGATGGCTTGATGGGAAGTTGATTGCAGGAGTAGGGCTGGCAATCAGAAGTGGGGTCATGAGCCTGGAAGTGCACTGGGAAGTGAGGTCACAAGAGGGAAAAGTTGAGAAACTGCCCAAAGATCTGTGTTTAAGTGCACTGCTGCCCTTGGCCTCACTTGCGTGTTCCCATCTGTGTCCATAATGCTTCTAGTGATAATTAACAAACCTCTTCCTGATGCATGAGAATATTCACTTGAATCCCATTTCTTTGGTATGGTTCAAAACACTTGCCAGCAGGCTAACAACAATCTCCTTTGTCAGTGTGAGGAAAAACCTGGGAACTCTGTGATCAAGGACTATTTCTCATTTTCATGAAAGCAACAGGAAAGGGTTGAGCCACAGGGGAGACATTTAGAGTCAAAGAATAGAACTTGCCTCAGCAAAGCTATGATGCACATACACACAACATCTAGTGGAGCTTAGAAATCAGAGTTGTAGCACCAGACCAGATTCTCTCTGACAATGATCTTGCATAAGAAATGACACTTAATAGCTATTTGTAATTTAAAAAAGGCTATTTGTTTGTATGTGCTGTTCTCATGAACCCTGTTTTTTCTCAGTCTGAAGAGAAAGTAATCTCTCATATTTCCCTTTGTTTTCCTATGTATTAATAGACAAATTAAAGTAAAGCATGTAAAAAGGCTAGTAACATGCCTAATTAATATTGAAGTCTATGTCTATTAATATAGAAAGGGAGATGGTAAATTGTTCTATGGAAGCAATAAAATAATTCTATGTGCTATCCTGCCCAATATTTGTGGCCCAGTAATTTATGTTTTATTGGGAGCATTTTCCTGAATGTGCAATAAGATCCTTACATGTACATATTAACAATGCCCTCTTACAAGAAGGCCTTAGAGGGGGTTTTGTGATCTTTAGGAGAAGTAAGCAAGAGGCAGGTTTTCCATAGAACTGCATTGATCTGTAAACAAAATTTCTCTCCATATCTTTGAAAGTTTAAATGTCACCTCTTAAGCAAGAAGCAGTAAAAGTATCTCAGGGTTTGCTCATTTTGAATAATTATTTTAATTTAAATGTTGGATTGTGTTCTAATTCCTACACTAAAATGTCTTGCAGGCATGGAGAAGAGGAATTATTTGTGGAATGCGGCATCAGCCAAGTCTGAACACACATGCTGGAAAGAATTGGCGTAGGCTCACCTGATTTTGCATACTGAGGAGTCTTGAAGTGTAGGAGTTTGGACTGGTTTTTCTTTTTAATTCTTTTCATTAGTGCTACAAAAGAACAGATGCAAATTTCCCATTACCTGCTTGCTTTTCACATTTCTCAAAGTCACAATAACTGAGGCTGTCAGTGGGACTTATCTTATTGCAAACAGTATCAGACAATTCTCTTCTCTCTCTTCTCTTCTCTTCTCTTCTCTTCTCTTCTCTTCTCTTCTCTTCTCTTCTCTTCTCTTCTCTTCTCTTCTCTTCTCTTCTCTTCTTTCTCTTCTTTTTCCTTTTTCACCTATTTTACAATAATCATATTGTCTTCTACTTAAACATGCTTTGTACACCTTTTCCAGTTGCAGTAATTTCTTCTGTAGTCTGGGGTTCTTACAGAGGCCAAGGAAATTAGACCTAACAGTTGGAATTGATTGAATGTATCACTAACGCTATGTTGAAGAATTGATTTTGCTTCCCTCTGGTGATGAGGTAAAAAAACCAAACCAAACCAAACCAAACCAAACCAAACCAAACCAAACCAAACCAAACCAAACCAAACCAAACCAAACCAAACCAAACCAAACCAAACCAAACCAAAAACTACATACAAACAAGCAAACAAAAAAACCCCCACAAATAAAAAATGGTTTGGATTAAAATAAATCTAGACTTTTAAACATTTTTTTCTCCCCAAAGAAGAATGAAAACTCCCCAAATTACTTTTTGTGTCAAATGAAACCTTCTGTTTAACCCCAAATGAAACATTTATTTTCTGAAGCATTTGCGAGAAAAGCAAAGGAAATGAAGGGATAGAGTCACAAAACTGGAAAATGAAATGGAGAGTCGGACAGTTTTAGCTCAGTGCCAGAGAACTGTTCTGTCACATTTCAACTTCGTATAAATATTTATTAGAAAACAGAAATGAGCCCAGAGGACTGTTCCAACTTGCAGCCTACATACTCCTCCTCCTGTCTATTTCCCTTGAAGATTAAAAAAAAAAAAATTCAACAAAAAGTAGACCAGAAGGCAGCATCTTCACTCCCATAATTCCTGAATCATGGCAGTGGTAAAGACGAAGGGTGAGTTCACACACACCTTCTTTGCATAGCATAGCATTTAACCACTCCTGACATGTACAGCTCACTTTTCCTGTGCTACCAAGCCCCTGGAGCACAAAGCAGTGAATTTTAACTCAGATCTCTGTAGCAAACACCAAACCATCAGGTTTTAATGGTGCTCCCTCAGTCACTTCTGCTGAAGCTCTTCTACCCTGTTTTTTAGACTTTTAGGAGCTAAGACAACTAGAGGAAGTGAATGTAGCTCCTTACCCCAGGGGGTAGGATCCTTAGCTAGAAGGTGAGAACCCTGCAGTTCAGGGTTTTTTTAAAGTTATTAGTTGCTAGTGAGACAAGATAGCATGGCACATTGAGGGAGATGCCCTGCCCTGAACATGAGAAGAGTTGATATCATGGGTGAACTTCTGGGAGGTGAGGGCCATTGGATACATCTCCTCTGGCAGAGGAAGGGAACCAGTGTTTTCTCACATCCAGCTGTGTTTTACCACTTGTATAATACTAGCTAAAAGTATACCACAACTAATACTGTCCCAAGTCTGCCTTTTTAAACTTTTCTTCAAGCCAAAATGATTTGGTGAATTTGACCAGCCTGCCCTTTGCTACATATATTACATGGCAGGTATCCCACCAAATAAAAAATGTCCTCAAACATGTGTGAATTTACAGTACAAGTCCAGAATAAACAGTGGGCTGAATTAAGCCTTTAAGGTGAAATTCACCTTTCCTTTCAGAAAGCTCTAGAAATCAAGACTATACACAGCATTTTTCTCAATACAAATAGAGTTAGAGCAGAGTAGCCTATGGGCAGCAAAGAAATTTGAATTGTAGATTTTATAGGGTAGATACCATATCTTCTAGGTATAGTTTTATGCTTGGACTAAGCCCCTGACTGAATAATCTTTGCCAAAGTTGCCTGCAGCATTTGGGTGTCTGTAGAGAGAATATTAAAGAATAAGAGCAAACAGTCTCTTCAAAATACTTTACATGTGAGGATGAGCTGAGAGAGGCTGGGTTTAGCCTTGAATAGGTTTTCCAGAATTGTCCATTGCTGTGGTAACCTATTCATGAACATGGAATCTTCTTGTGTTTTCCTGATACAGACAAGGAGAAAGTCTGAGACCAAGCCAATTGCTCTGCATGGAATCAAGCTACTCATCCCTTAGATTGTGGGAGCTTACAAACTATTTCCAATTCAGCTTTAATTTTCCAACTTACTGCATTTTTGTAGGAAATGGTACCTGTGTATGTGACTTGGTTTATGCAGATGAAGAACTTCTGTTTGCAACCTCAGCTTATGCTCACAAAGTCTATTTTAGTTGAGCAAGCTGCATTATTAGCAATCAAGTATTTGTGTTCACAGCTTGAGTGTATGCAAAAAAAAAAGACTTTTTTTTCTTCTCAATTCTTTACTAGAGCTAGGAAATTAAAAGTAATTTTGAAGAAATGAGAAAGTTTCATTTTTTCTATAATATGTCAGGAAAAACAATGAAAAAAAAAAAAGAAAAGAAAATGGAGAAGCAAGCTCTGATCCAAGTATTCCATACAAGGTCTCCAATGAATTTTCACTTGGGTAGCTGAATTGAGGACACTAAAATAGACTCTCTATAGTGATGACACCTAAGTGACCAATGCTTGTTTGTATTTGTACTTGTCCTGATTTGTCAGGACTCAACATCAGGATTTTTTTGTCGCATTAAAATACAGAATTTCAGTTTATTTCAGAACAGATAAATAAGAAAATCATCTTCTCTGCATTTTACCAGTGTGGCTAAGTAAGTAGATACACATAATTTACTTATGTTCTATATAGTATATATGTGTACAAAATGCGAACATTGTTGCTAAAAAGTGACATAAAAAGTAATTTGCAATTATACTTTAGAATCAAAAATAATTTAGGATTGACCAAAAACTTTCATTTGACGTAAAGTCAAATATTCAGTTTCCTTTATAAGGTTTTAAACTCTTTTTTAAACCCATTCAAAGTAATTGGACCACTTTAAAGTAAAAATTGGATTTTTACTTTACTCCCATGGCTCTTTCTTTTCTGCCTCCTCATGGTCAGCCACACTGGTGCTGCTGGGTCTGCTGAACTTCTAGATGAGGTCTGGGCGCTTGCAGAGGAAATTGGATTACTTTTTGCACATTTGCATGCTTGTTTTTCTTTCTTCTGTCAAAAACATTTTAGACCTGAGAAAGAAGGAGTTAATAAAAATAGGCTTTTTGCTCTTGAAATGTCAGCCACAGCTTCTCATCACCCCATGAAAAGCCCTCTTGTTTCCTTGCTCAGCTCCTCCTGAACTTCAAACAGTCTTATAATCCCTTTGACCTTCGAAGGTCAAAGATATATAAAATGTATCATTCTTTGTGTAAAAGCACATTAATCATTCTTACCTAGCTTTTTATTCTCTTTTGAGGGCCCTGTGATATTTTAATTCATGAACCATCTTCTAGCATTAACATGTATAATTTCTACTCTTTTCTTAAGCAGGTAAAAGAGGAGAAATCCTTTCTGTCCCTGCTTTTGCTGACTCCCTGAGTACAGGCATCTAATTTATTTTCATGATTAATTTAATTGCATAATTTAAAACATTAATATTCACTCAAAATGCACATATATATATGTCCAATTGTACTATAAATATTGTTTAATTAAAGAGTGGAAGCAGATATTTAACTATGCTGCTCTCAATTTCTATGAATTTGGCAGGACTTGAAAGTCCTAGGAGTAAATTCTGATGTCAATGCAAATCTGGAGTTTAATTTAGGTCGATGAAAAAAACCCTCTGGACTTTCAGCTGAAGATGGGATTTGTTTTCCTTGAGGAGCTGCATCCTGCAGTGTGGTGGGAAAGGGAATATCGAAAAGAAAACCCCTCTAAAAATGAAGCAGCTTCAGACAAACTTAATTAAGTGTGTGGAGGCTGTCAAAGGTCAGGGCGAGATCGCTGCGGGAAAGGCAAGTGCAAGGCTGAGACACTGGCAGTGGAGAGCGAGGGCAAAGGCAGAGCTGAGCCCTTCAGGCAGGCGTGGCTCTGTGCTGGAGACCAAGCCACCTGTGTGGTTTCTTTCCTTTTTTTGTCTTTTTTTTTTTTTTTAAATGAGATTGCTCACCAATGGATTGGCAGAACAGTTTTTGACTCTAGTTTCATGAGCAACGTTGCGACTGTCACATATTTGGAGCAACTCTCCACGAGATGCTTGGAAAGGGAAGAAGCATTTTGCACAGAAGCATTTTGAAATGGTGAGGCTGGAAGGAAAACCACAGATTGCAGAACTGCATCAAAGTGTCACAGCTGGGGAAAGCCCCTCGAGGTGATATACACTACCTTTTGCCTTTTGTACTGATTTTTTTCCTGGGTAAACAGCATTTTGTTTACCTAGTGTTTAGTGCCTTACACTAAAAGAATGTAAGTAGCAGCTGACAGTTGTGTGGATAAGCCAGGGAGGTTATGTTGATGGGTCCAGATCTGTCCACCTTTTTCTTGGCCCTGCTCTTTTAGGACTGGAAAACAGTCTTGGGGACATACAGGGGCACAGCAATGTCCTGAAATTTGGGTGTCTGACACAGCTGTTCTCAGCTTCCTTCAGCCTTCCTGGCATTATTCCAGACTCAGCATAAAGCAGTCACTAAAACCTTTGGAATAGAACAATATGATGAGAGAAGGACAACTCAAAGTAGATGAGCAATCCAGGGAAAAATGTGCATTTTTAATGTGCTGTGCTTCCCTACTGGGAGAGGCAAAATGCCTCTCAGTGATGGTTGTCTCCTGCTGGCTACAGAAAGGCTGCTTCTGACAGTTGTACAGTTCCCTGGTATTTTTATCTTTCCTTCTCTCCTCCCCTTGCCAGGAAGCAAGGGGACCCACAGCAGCTCTGACATTTTACCAGTAAGTTCTGTAAGCTTAAAATGAAATAAAATTATGGATTGATGCTGGGAGGGCAAGGGTGCACTACAAACAAAATGTTCTCTCTGTTGATAGCATGAGCTGATGAGCCATTGGGCTGCTCATGCCAGGGAAAAGCATGTTGTAAACCAGAGAACTGAAATACTCTTGTGCCTGTGAGAGAGTCTCATGACTGTAAAATTCTCCTGCTTCTTAACATGGGATGGTGCTGTCAAATCAATCTCAGACCATCAGCCCTTGACCCTGCAATAGATGTTCTCTTCCCAGTCCTTTGGCACTTGCCACCTTTGCAGCAGGGCAGCTTTCTGGAGCTGTGGTGGGTGCCTTAAGCTCCCTTTCCCCTGAGCTGCCCTATTAGCTCTTTCTTCCACCCAGTATGGTGAGGCCCAGCCTCCTTCCTACTGCAGCTGTCTCCTCTCTGTTCCCAGTATCAAAACTCAAAAATCCCACCACTGCCACCCACCAGGACAAATAACTTTAACACATCTTTCCCTTGGTCATTGCAAGGGTGTAGGCAGCACTGTGCCCTTGGGCTGTCTCCCTGTTTTTTGTTTTTGTTTTATTTTCATCTCCTAGTATCTTTTATTTTATTTTCTGAAGCTTTAGCTACTTTTGTCCTGAAAGAGTTCAGGCCTCCCAGGGATGTGATTCATTTTTACCTCCTACCTTCTGCACTGATCGTGGCTTTTATCCACTCCCTTGCTATGCCCCACTTTGGCCACTGAGCCAACAGAATGTACAGGAGGGGCTTTCCCCAGACCATTTCCCATATATGAGGACTCAAAATCACATCATGAGAGATGTGTGTTTTCTGTTCTTTGTCAATACCTATTTCTTTGCTCAAGCCATGAGGGGCTTGCTGTCCTGATCCTGCTAAGGGTAATGGCCCAGCCATTACGAATCCCCACCTGTCTCAGACATTTGATATTGTGCATGAATTTCACTAATTTACCTCCCAGAATTTGAGAGAGGTGGGTCAGTAGTTCAAGCCTGATTTGTGATTCCAGCCCAGCTTGGAAAACCATTGAAATCTAACCCTCCCTAAAGGTAGAGAGGACAGAACTCTCCTCCAGACACTTGCAAAGGAAAGTACGTAGTTGCCTGCAGGTTTATGGTGTGTGTGTATGTGTGTGTGTATGTGTGTGTGTGTGAGAGAGAGGAAAAAGCATAAAACTCAACCTAGGAACCATCAGGCCAGGTGTTTTACTCAGTGTTATGGGTTTCAGGGTATTGGCAAGCTGTGATGCTCTTAATGGACGTCCCAGGTTTCCTGCTGGGACAGAGAACCGGGGCATTCAGATATTAGCAAAGAGCATTTCCAGATACACGTGTGAAGCAAAGAATTGAAATTGTAAGGGCTTGGGTGAAAGCTAAAGAATCTCTTGTTTATATATTTGGGAACAATGAACAGTTTATTCTGGGTACTTGGATGTGCAGGAAGGGATCTGCCTAAGCCCTCTCCTTTCAGTGGCAGCCCTGACACACTGCTTGCCTTGTCCTTGCTCAGATCCTTCCCAAACCAGAGAGGAGTGGACATAGCTGGGGTGTGCACCACATACTGAGTTCTACCTGTTTCTGGTGAAAAGAGAAGGATTTGAGGCATCTTCCTCATCCAAACCCTTTACTTTCTTTTCCTTTTATGGTGGAGCAAGGCCATATAGTAAGCCTGCCTATGAGAAAGGCTTTTCATGTGTTACAAAGAAGCTGGCTGGAAGAAGCTGACAGTTCATTGGTATCCAGGAAGAGTTCAATTTCCTTCTTTATAAACATATCAGAATAAAGTTATAGAAGTAATAAAATATTAAACCTCCACCTATTTAGTTTCTTGGACACTCCTTCAGAAGAGAAGTGAGGGAAAAAATCTTCAGTATGCTTGTGCATACATATTAGATTATTTCTCCAGAAAGGAAAGAAAGAAGTCAGTCTGTGAGTATCTTTTGCAAATAAGGAGGAAAATCACATAACTTCTAGCTGTTGGATTTCCAAACATCCACCCAGCCCACCTTCCTTTAGTGGAGAAGGCAACAACTTTCTGGATTGCACTGCTTCACAAATCTTAGGAGATAATTAAAGAAAGGAGCTAGAATTTATTAAAATTGCTTGTGACTTTGAGAAAACCAGCCTTTGTGCAGCCTGGAGAAGAATCTGTGCATTATATTTACCTTGTTCTTATTTGGTTTCCTATTATTAGTTAGATTGATTTTTCATCTGTTTTTGAGTACCCTGTTATGGGAAAATTATTCTGAAAATGCATGACTTAGCTAACAGCAACGGTAGCCAATTTTGCCTCAGTAGCTTTAAGCTGATTCAGATTGTGGTGGCAAGGAAGAGGATAATACTTGTCCACCAGTCCCATACCCAGTTTACAGAGCTCTAATTTAAGCTCCTTGGGAGTGTTGTAGCACCCACAGCTGGGGTGCTTCCAAAGAGCTTGGGCATGCAGGCAGGAAGCAGCTTGCCTGCTGCACCCCATGCCACTGGAAAGAGCCAGCAGACCCAGCCAGGGTGTGGACAGGGGAGCTACATTTGTCAGTGGGGCTGGGCTTCTCTTGCTAAAGAAGAAGTGGTTCACCCTGACAAAAAGGACTTTCACTTCAGGAGATGCAGACAAAAGGAAAGGCAATGCCCTCGTGACTCCTCGGTGTACAGTCACTCTGTGATAATGCTGAATATTCAGATGTGTGACAAATGACAATATGCTGTGCAGATGGGATCAATAAGAGGATGGGACCTGTAGGAATCCTCTCTTGGTCAACGCACTCATTGGACTGTGAAGATTCCAAGGTTGGAATTGGGAAGGAGAGGCATGGTAGCACAGGAAAGTATCACAGAAGATATGACAAAACTGGAAGGGCAATGTGAGGCTTGGGTATTTGAATGGTGAGCACTGCCTTGGGCTGATACTGTCTCTTGCCAGAGGATGTTCTCTGCTGCCTTCTGTAACAAAACAGAAAAAGACATCTTTTACTTGGAGTGTACAAGGTGGATCAGGGATATCTACTGATAGTTCAGAGCCTCCACTGCATTCAGATGCTGAAGTACAGGCATGTAAAAAGAAATGCAAAAAATGTAAAAAATTACCAAAAATCCTGCCCAAAAGGGAGAGAATTTCTGATGTAGGAGAGATGGGGTGGTTAGCAGTGAATGTAGGCTGGATATTGGTAGTTCTCATGGATGACTCCAGAGCTAACCTGCCAGGTTGCTCTGCTGTGGCAGATAAAGCACATACAGGAGGGTATGCATTGTTAGGCTCCCCAATGAGAGTCAAACTGGAATGAGGTTTAGGGATGGGATGAAGGTACTGCAGTCAGAATCTGGGAAATATGCTGCATTTCACCAGAATGTCTGGTCAAGAAGGTGTTTAGAGGCTTAACCACAAAATTAGGGACTATAAACTGCAGAGCAGATTCTGGGATAGCACATGAGATAAGGTTTAAGCAATGTAAGACAAGCAGGTCAGGATTAGGAGAAAGAAAATTAGCTAAGGTCAAATCAGAAGTGTATGAAGAAGGGTCAAGAGCTAAGTAGGGAATTAAAAGTGAGGTTCAAAGGTCAAAGCAAAGACTGAGCAGACAAGGAACACTGTATGCTGAAAACATACATATATCCCATAGCAGAGTCTACCTGTACTGGATTAATTAGGACCAGAAATTCTGATTTTGTGCTGTGTCTCAGATACTTACAAGAACCCAGCTTGGAGGCTGCACTTGTCTTTCTTCAAAGAAAAGAGTTTTATTTATCACAGACAGAATCTCTGAGATTCTCCCTTCTTTAATTCTCCCTCCTTCAGTCTATGAAGATAACTACCTTTTGAAAGAAAAAGAGCTGAGGCACATGATGGTAGTTCTTCTTCTTGTTTGAGGCAAATATTCAAAATAATTTCCAGTGTCCAAACCTTTCTAATCTAGACCTTTCAAGTCACCCAAGTCTGACTGCTGAAATTTCTGAATGACTTCTGTGGTCTATGTGCCATAGGCTGTGATCACCACAGTCCCTCTTGTCATTGTCAGGATGTTTTAGAGGATGTCACACCTGTGGCACCTACAAGGGCTCCTTACCTGTTGCTGTTGACTATTCTACTTAGTATTCTCTTTCCTCTGAGTCAAAAACTGGCAAGCTGAGAGAAGAGAGTAAAGTCATTACTATTTTTCTTTTTCTTTCAGCAGGCTACAGACCCGTATTATCAACTGCAATAAAACAATGCTGGAAAGGAATTGAATATTTTGGTGCAGAGTACTTGTATGAGCTTCACAATATTGTGTGTTCCAGCTGAAAAATCAACATAATTTTGGTTTAAAACGCTGACTCTGCTCTGGACGGCTGCTGCTATGACTTCATTAGTGTGGCACAGATTCTTGTCTCCCTCACCCTGGCTTTACTCTGAAGTAGCTCTGTCAGCTCACTGGAGATATATCTGACTTAACTCAAGTTGAGAAGAGAGTCAGGCCACAAATGTCATCTGCCTAACTCTTTCAGACAGGAAGGAACTTCTGGTTTGGATCCCTTTGGGTTAAGAGGAAAAAAAAAAAGCTTTAAAACCTCAAAAACAAACATAGCCTTTCCTTCCCCTCAGCAGCAGGTTTTGCTTATAGAGTGATAGTATATGGCTCTATGTAGTGTGCTGGAGCTGCCCCACAATGAGACAGTAGGTTTGCTATTTTTCCTTCTCCCAGCAGTGCCGTGTGGACAGGGCTTGGTTTGCTGCTGGAGCAGGAAGCAGGGGGTTTGCAGGGCTGACGCACTTTGGCTGCCTCTGCCACCTTCCAGCCTCTGATGGCACACACCAAGTTCATCCAGGCAGATGTGACCTAGAAGGATGTTTATGCAATAAAACAATGAAGTGTTTGTTTCAGGCAGCTCTGATGACATTGGAATTATGTCACTAGAAAAAGCAGCTTTTCTGATAATGATTGCAGCCTACTGCTAGATCTAGATTTTGACAGATCTTTAAAAAATTTTACTGCTTACATGACCCAGTGTGGGTGTAGTGCAAAATACCAAGCTAAAGCAGGGATGGTGAGAATGACAAAACATTCACATGGCATGACTGAGGTCCCAGTGCAGAGCAATGGCATGTCTGGGAGTTTGTTCTGGGTTTTCACAGAACCTGAGGTCTCCTTTGTGCATGGAACCATGATTGCAGTGTGGTGGTGGGCTGTCCATGCCACCCAAGCCACCCAATCCATCAGTCTGTGCCACTCTATGCCACCCAAGCCATTCAATCACTCCCCTCCTCAGCTGAACAGGGGAGAGAAACTGTGACAAAAGGCTCATGGGACAAGATAAAGATAGGGAGAGATGACTCAGTGTGAAAGCTGTGGGCAAAACACTCTTGACTCAGGTAAATTAGTTATTTATTAATAGACAAATTAATAATGGTAGGGTAATGAGAAATAAACCCAAACCTAAAATACCTTCCTCCTACCGCTCCCTTGTTTCCAGGCTTAGCTTTACCCATGAATTGTCTGCCTCTGTTGCCCCAGCAGCACAGGGAGACAGGGAATCAGGGTTGCAGTCAGTTCATCATGTCCCTGCTGCTCTTTCCTCCTCAAGGGGAGGATTCCTTATGATCATGCCGTGCTCCAGTGTGGGATTCCTCCCAAGGGAGACACTCCTCCACCAGATTCTCATAGGTTCTTGCTGGACTGCAGTTCTTCACAAACTGCTCCAGTGTGGGTCTCTCTCACAGGGTGCAATCCTTCAGGAACAGTTTGCTCCAGTGTTGGATCCCCTGTGGGGTCACAAGTCCTGACAGAAGATCTGCTCCAGGACGGGCTTCTCATGAGGTCACAGCCTCCTTCAGGCATCCACCCACTCCAGTGTGGGATCCTCCAGGGTCTGCAGGGGGATCTCTGCTCCATCATGGACCTCCATGTCTGCAGGGAGAAAGCCTGATCCTCACTGTGGGCTGCAGGGGAACCAGTGCCTGAAACACCTTCTGCTTCTCTTTCTTCACAAACCTTGGTGTCAGCAGTTGTTGCTCTGACATATAAATTGTTGCTTCTCTCTCTGGCTGCAATTTGCTCTCGTTTAGTATCTTTTCCCCCTTTTAACAACGTTATCCCAGAGTCTCTACCACTGCTGCTGATGGGCTCAGCCCTGGCCACCAAAACCTTGCCCTGCAAACCTGATACAAGCATACAGGTCCAGTGGTTTGCCAGAGGAAAAGAGATTGGGAATTTTTTGTCCAATGCAAGCTCTTTGCTTGTACATACAGTTAAAGATGTTGATACAGAATTCTGTGTGACAGCCTGACACAAAGCCTATTGGACTCAAGGATTTTTTGCTCCTTACACAGGCAAGAAAAACACCTTTTGAACTGTCACTTATCTTGCCAGGACAAGTGACATGAGTGGATTGTTAGTATAAACAGTGGTTTATTTGTATTAATTAATTACACCAACTAATGGCAGATGCCCCAATCTCTACCACTGCTCAATTTTTCTTAAGGAAAAATACTACTACAACTTTTCTCCTATTGATCTAGGAGAATTTGAGGCTCCTGATCTTCTTTAGATGGTACGAGGCCCAAGGTCACTCCCAGACTTCTGTCTGATGAATGGGAGTTGTTGTCTGGATGTTTTCTTTATTCAGTAGTTTGGTTTAAACCAATATGTGACATTGTCTGCACACTTCCAGAGGCTTTGGAAGTCTACATACTGTCAGAGGTTTTGCATCTGCAAACCAGTCATCGTAGTACATTACAGACTGTGCTGTAGCTCATGCAAGCCAGCACTTTACTACACAAAACAATAGGCTGAATTCATCAAAGTGATAGCAGGGTCAGAAGGGTAGGGTTGCCAAGGCATAACTCACTGTCGTTAAAGGTAATTTTAGTTTTATTTCCTTTTTGATTAATGTTTAAACTTTGATTAAGATTTTTCCAGGGGAGAACAATGGAGCCATGGGATAGATGTTTAAGTTCAACTGATACTGCAAAACAATTAAAAATAAAAAGTCTCCCTAAACCTCTCAGCAGAACTTTTTCCAGGAGAAGTGCTTCACGTCAAAGCTAAACAGGCAGTTCCCTTTCCACCTCTGTTGTTCTGCAAATGAGGGCTGTCTGTAAATAAAACTAACATGTTGCCCATCTGTTATGCACAGCTAAAGGAAATTTAAAGACAATACTACTAGAACTCCCAAAGATACCATCTAACCCCATAAATAATTTATTTTTACAGCTCAGATCAAAGAGCCCATGGATACTGGACTCATTCCGTCATGGAGTGCCCTTTGGAAGAAACACCCACAGTCATGTGATTGTTTTTCCACTGCCCTCTGAAAAAGTCCTCAGGCTCAGAAGTTCCCTTTGCTCTGACTCCCTCTCCTGTCCCCTGGATTATGTTTCATATCACTTATGCTCTGGCTGTTCAAGCCATTCCCTCTAGATTAGCAAGGATTTTTACTTTTCCTGGATGCTGCTGAGATCTCCTGTTGCCCCAAGAAGGGTGTTGGGTATGAATGGTGAACTGTCAGAAACACCTTGAAGAAGGAATTTTTCACCCCAAAGTGTGAGGCTTTAGGAAAATGTTGGTGCCATTCACACTTATAGATGAAGCAAGGAAGGATTAGGCTCTCTTTGTGGACCATGCCATGGCCCAGGGGTTCAGCTCTTGTGTAGTGGATTAGAAGTGGTATCATGGTATTATCACACATGGGGACTAACACCTGTTGCAATATTTTTAAAGCAGGCCAGAGCATGCAGGGTTATGTGTCATGTTGGGTTACCTGTCTGATGTGTCAAGCCACAAAAAGTGGAGAACAGGCTGCATGGAGGGGCAGGCAAGTGTCACCTGGGAATACTCATGTGGTCCAAGGCAAGTGAGCAACCAAGATATTGGCTTTTCAGTGCTGACTGTGAGCTCTGTGGCTGCTCTGTATCTATGGACAACTTAGAGTTCACAACCAGGTGCAGAATAATGCAGAGAAGCCAGAAAAAAGATCAGTCTTCTCATTTCTAGTTAAATGGTCACTACTGATTTTTTTCATGAAATAAGGCATATTCTTCATCTATATGTCAGCCATGGATAATGGCTGGCATACTGCTCCCAGGGAATACTTTTTGGAAACTGGTCCTTTAAATTTGGCAGAGCAAAACATCTTTGGTTTTAGCATAGTCATTTTGAGATTTGATCTTCCTCTCAGGCTGGCAAGTGCTCCTAAATTCTTTTTCTTCCTTCTTTTCCTTTGAAGTGTTGCTGAGGAAACTTGATGACTTTAACACAGTGCCTGTGATAACATTGATAAAAATAATCTCTGTAGCAGTCTGGAGTCCTCTGAGAAGCAGACTGCACGCACAACTCAGACAGCTGACAGAGCTGTGACAGTAGGAAAGCGTGGCCATGGCCCGAGATGTGTGGTAAAACAAGCTGTATTTCTTGTAGCCTGTTCAGCCAGGAGGGGCTGGGGAGAATGGTCACACTCAGATTACTTTTGCAGCTACTTAGGTTTCCCTGTTCGTAGCCACTTTCCATTCTCTGGAGGCCGAGGTCCCGGTTTGGTGTGCTGGGCAAATCTGTTTTGAATTGCCATTCAGTGAATGTCTGAGCACTGAGATGAACAGGAGGGCTGCTTGTAGTGCAGACCAACACACAATATATTAGCTCTCAAAATGAGAGGGATGGGACCACTTATTTTTGAGGAATCTCAGCTATACCCTGCTCTAAGTTTTAATTATTTATACATACACAGGAAAAGAGACTTTTCTTAACTTTACATACTTAAGGCAGTAGCTAACTATCTAAAGATCTCATTACTTTGACATACTCATTGCTTTAATTAACCTGCATTCATTTATTTACTGTGTTGGATTCATATCTTTTAAAAGAACAAAAGGCAATATGACTAATTAGAAAGTAGCAACATCTGCTCTGAACGATTCTTATTGCTTAACAAAGAACTTTGAAAGTGAAAGAAAAGATTAAGACTACCATGAAATGCCTGAATATAACTGGCATAGCTTTTGCAGCCTATCAATAAATTTCAATTAGGTCATAATACAATAAAATAACAGATAAAGGAAAGTTGGTTGATACATTTAATCTAATTCTTATTTTGGTAAAAAGCTTGCCCAAAATGTTTAGACAGTTATGGTGTGAGAAACAGTGTTTTGAGAAATATCCCTTCCTGCCTTGGCAAACTCCAAGAATATTATAGCAAAATGTTTCCAGAAAGGGAGCTGAATTCATATCTTGTGATAGAAGTTGCTTTATTTGCTAATGATATGCAACAAGAGACAAAGAAGTGCCAAGTAATAGCACAAAATTGTTTTAATGAGTGTGACTGAGGAGAAAGTCAGACGGACTTAACTTGAGTGAATGACAGATAAAATTCAAAGAAGGCTAGAAAGTAACATGTTTTTGGAAGGAACATCTGGAACTCTGAATTACCCCATCACCACAGAAAAAGATCTTAAACAAAAGCCAACCAGCAGAGATAAGGGAGATCTCTGCAATGGGAGGAGAGAAGATCATCTCAGTTACTTGCTGTAGGTCTCGTGTGTCTCCCACTGAAGCACTGAGACATGGTTGGAAACTGAGCTGCATCCTGAGAATATGACTCTGACCCAGTGTGGCATTTTTTAGATCCTGAAAATCGGTATTTGGGTGGTGTTGTGAAAGCTTTGCATCCAGCATATTTTCTACTAAGAAATAGGATGTCAAACAGGTAAATTCTCTGATATCTTCACGGTGATGTGGCCTCATCAGAAATCCTGTTCTCAGTTTAGTCAGCCAGTTTAAGAGTTTGAGACCAGTTTTAGAGTTTGTTTTACAAAGGAGATAAATGCCTCTGGAGAGGCTGAAATGGCCAGTCTTGAAGATAAGGCTGTGGACTAGCTGGGGTGATTCCTCTGACACAGTGGTGCATTTCCTTTGTCTCTAGCATATTAAATATTTAGGCAATGACTGTTTCATTTCCTGAACTTGCATTCATCTTGTTTAAAGATGCACTTAACTGATGTTTAATAAAATATCGTGGATACTCTTGAATTTAACGAGTTGCCATGTCAGATTTCATTTAAATACTTTGATTTTTTGTCTTACATTTATAGCCTAAAGCTCTGTTTTTCATTTTGACCAGAATTATTGCTCTAGCTATTGGCACTGGGTTCCCTGTATTTACATACCTGCAAAATAAAGATTGAGCCAAACTAAATTAAAACTTAATAATAATAAAACCTCCTCAGAAAATGAAAACAACAACTGAGCTCCATACTTCACCTCCTCAGAAATCCTAAACCACAACACTTCAGCAAAAAGTACCTTTTTTGCTTTATTACTCAAGGCATGTTTATGTATTTTGGGCCTGAAATGAATGGGCCCTTCTTAAATACGACATCTGTGTATTTTAAAGCAAGCTAAACCTTTCTGTGGGGATTATGCTAAATTGACACCCACAGAGATTACAGTCT
Organism: Dicaeum eximium; assembly: GCA_013396995.1. Taxonomy (NCBI): domain Eukaryota; kingdom Metazoa; phylum Chordata; class Aves; order Passeriformes; family Dicaeidae; genus Dicaeum; species Dicaeum eximium. The sequence goes on along the minus strand of VWZP01007456.1, from coordinate 847,955 downwards.
GCTCTTTTCATGTGGAGAGGATGTCACCCCACGTGTTTGTTTTTGTATGTGAGCATAACCCATGCTCCTGCAGTGCCTGAAATAGGTGATTTGCTGGGGTTGATTGAAGGATAACACAGCCCTGTGTTGCTGGAGCTCAGGGTCTCTTGGTATTTTCACCTCTGTACCTAAGCAGTCATGGACATCTGTGTGTGTTATGTGCCATACTTGTCTGTGGCCCTGTTGTCATGATCTGTGGCTGCAGGAATCCTCAGTTACACCCACATGTGAGCTGGAGTGCCATACTCTGGCTTGATGATCCTTGTGGGTCCCCTCCAGCTCAGAATATTTTATGATTCTACATAAAGAGCAGGCACAGTGCTATGTTACTTCACCAGAACCCACGAAGCCTTTTGATAAGACAGAGCAAAACAAAAGGAGGTATGTGCTGCCCTTGCTGCTAAAGGATTTGCCATGGAATAAAATGTCTCTTTTCTCCAAGTGGCTGACATTTTCTGTTTAAAAACACTTTCTGTTTGAAAAGAATTTTTGCAACAAATTGTGAGCTTTAAAAAATGCTTGAGGTGAATAATTTTTTCGCTAGGAAAATTTTTGAGATGTCTTCTGATGTTTCAGATTTCCAGGGCAGAAAAACTTGTGGTTCTGACCTTTGAATTATGCTTTTGTTCTGTTTGGTAACATCCCTATTTTGCAGGTCTGTATACACAAGTATGTAAACAGAGTTGTCACCAGTACAATGTAGAAAAGCACAGAGGAGCAGGAACTCCAGAGTTTGCCATGTGAAATCCCAGACCCCAAGACCACTCTTTATTTTATATTACACTGTGTTACCTGAAAGACAGAAGCAGGCATTAGATATAGTTGTGATGAAGATGAACAATTCATGTGTGAGTACCTTTTGGAGACTAAGTTTTGACATTTCCAATGCTCATATTTGCCTTTTTCTTAAATCATAAACCTGGATCTTCTACTAAATTAAATTTATAATGGGAAAGATGTTTACAAGCTTGTTGCTGATTTAAAGTAGTGACTTTGTGAGTGTATTTTTAGTCCTTTGTATGAGGCTTTTCAAGTCCTGCCTGACAGGCAAACAGCTACTGCAAGCATATTCTTAAGAAGCAGATGCTCAGGTGTGCTCTGGTCAGGTAGAAGCAGCCTGTGAAATTAATTGGTGCATGTAGTTATTCATACCAAATTCATTGTAAGATGTATTACCTTCTCTTTTTTATTGTTGATGTAGTCTCTTGAGAAAAAAGGTCTGCTGGCATTATTAATCTCCTGGCTAAATCAGGAGCCACGTTGAAATTGGAATCAAGTGTTTCCCCACCATCAGACTCTGTTTAATGAAGTAGCTCATGGGAGAGGTTTATTCCCCTTTTATAGTGAGTTCAAGTGAGACAAAGGATTTGTGTGGCCAAGGACTAAGTGGAAAAGGCCAAGCTAATCTTTCTATTATTTCTGTTATTGTGCCCCTCTCTAAACCAAAATCCCAAGTGGTACATTAAATATTTCCCTTCTTGAATTCCAGTAAATCACAAAGTTGTTTCCCCAGTTTTCCTTTACCTCAGCACAGGGCATTTTACTTTTAAAGTAGAAAATGTTATTTATATACTTCTGTGCTTTCCTTCCCTTTCCTTTAATGCTTTTCCAAGGATTACAGAATAAGCAAACTTCACAAAAGTAGTTTGAGAAGGTTTAAAGTGCATTAAACTTTCCCTCATTTATGAAGGAGAGGTGATTGAAGTGAAACATTGATGTGTTTGGGGTTTACTCTTTCAGAGTTGATAATGAGATTTAAAATAAGGGTAAGTAAATGTTCCTTAATTAGGCACCTGTTATGTTCCATCGTGATCGGTGCTTTAAGGGACAAAAATGCCAAGTGGCAGAGTGACATTTTGTACAATTTTGCAAAGAACATTTCTGCTCGCCCTTTGCTTTAGAAATACAATGAGGCTGGCTTTAGTTTGCTAATAGATATTTGAAAATCAGTTTGGGAAAAGTTATTCCATGAGGTAAAGATCCTGTTTGAAGTAGAAGCTGTTCATCTGAAGAAACATCCATCACAAGACAAGAAAAGAATGATTTCTTTGTGACTGGAAAATCAATGAGACATCTGTTTTAATGTACAGGCCAGAAATAATGCAGTGAGTTCAAAAGGGAATCATAAAGAAGGCTGCTTTTTGTCTCTTCTCTCCAGAGTCTGTAGGATGGTATTCAGCAAATTATTTTGCATTTTCAGGACTTCTTGAGTTTGTGTCCTTAGCTAAGTGGTTGAGGTAGACCTTTTGAGGACGCTGATGTTTAGGGTTGTATGGGCTACTGGGGATTTGTTTACTGGCCTCATTAGAGAACTCCATTTAAGTCTTGATTTTGTCCCTGTTTCCCAGACACAGATTGCTCAAACAGCTGATCCTGCCCCATTCTCGGTGGGGAGCAGGAACTGGAGGCCGTACGGTCTCTGGGATGCTTGGCAGGAGGTCGGAGCACTGACTCACCCTGGGCTTGCTCTCCCTGGAAATACCCTGCCTGGGCTGCAGGCTCCCCATTTGGAGGGTCAGTGGGACACGTGCAGACATCACTGCACGTGGTATGATTGTGTCCATTTGTCCTGCTTGCTTCCTTTATCTCCTCTGGAGACCCTGTAAAATTTTTTCTGTCCCTGTCACCTGTCTTTCAAGTGCATATGCAATGAATTCAGGTTTTCCCTTGAAGGCTCTTCTTTGCAGTCTCTTTAGCTTCCCTGGATAGTAATGTTGTGGGAAGCAGCCAAAAAAGGGTTACAACCACTATACATCTGCTTACACTGGAAGGACCCTCCCACAAAACCCAGATGCCCTGAATGAGACCTAACTCCTTGCTTGTAAGGGTTTTTGAGGATGAGAAGGAACGAAACACTGAGGACTCAATTACCCCAAGGCACATTGGATTGTTTTATAGTTCCTTGGTGTGCACCTACTGTATGAGATATGAGACCAAAAGGAACCCCCAGGCATTAAGTAATGGGCTTGTTATAGTCCCACTGGTATCTGTGGAGTCTCCTTATGGCAAACTTGGGCTTGCAGATGTGTGTTTCCAAAGACAGGAGAGAACAGCAAGAGGATATGCAGCTCTGGCAATGTTTGAAATCTGAGACCAATGGTCACCCTGGAAACAGCATGTTGAAAGTCTGAGAAACCTCTTGGCAGAGTGTGGGTGGAGTAAAAAAAGTCCTTGGGTTTGTGTGTGCAATTCCAACAAGTTGTGCTCTGCAGGAGGGAAAACAGCTACTGAGGGGACACACGCATACGTTCTCTGGGGAGCCATCTTATCACCCCTTCACATGGAAAGCTGCTAAAAATGATGATGTTTAGGATATGCTTTCCCTTGGGAAGTGTCAGTGAAATGAATGCATTTTTGTTTCTGTCAGCACAGTCCCATGGAAAAAAGTCTATGGAGAGATGCACAGACCAATAAAATGAAATAGTCAAAGGTGAGAGAGCTGTGCCCTACCAAAGGCAGCAAAAAAGCCATGCTGTTCCTACTGAACAAGATGTTTGCATTGAAAATTCTAGCCTGGCTGGTGACAGAACAGGGTCCCAAACCTCCTCATTCCCTGATGTCACGTATGGAGGAATGAGGCAATCTGACCTTTATGGCCTGGCTGTGGATGCAGAGCCACGGGCGTCTCCCCATGGCAGGAGCGGCACAGCCGTTCCTCACGTAGGCACAGCTCCGGGGCCTGGCTGCTGCTCCCCACGGGACACTGGTGCTGACACTTCCCTGGTGTGCTCCTCAGGCCTCAGTGAAGTGTAGTTCAGTGGTATCCTGAGCTAGCAATGCCTGTCTTGACATCTGACAGCTCATGAAAGACTTTCTTTCTATGAATTGGCCAAATCATGTCTTTTAACAATGTGAATTTTGACATCCACAATGCTGTCTGACAATGATTCCCCATTTTAATCATACAGTGCTTTGAAATACAGCCTTCCTTTATTTACTGTGACATTACCACCTGGAAACTTCTTCTGCAGCTTTTATTTCCTGTATCATTTGGCATATTGAAGTCTTTGCTCATATCCTCCTTCTCACTCACTAAGTAAAGGGTCCTAGTCTTTCAAATAAATTTTTTTACAGAAGTTGTTTCATGATTGTTGTCATCTTTATTTGTCTTTTTGTGTGCCTTTTCTAGCTATGGTATATCCATTTTGTGATGGTGGGAAAACCATATTCAGTATTCAGCAGGTAGGTGCACATAGGTGTATGCAGTTGTTTTGGTGTCTACTCCTTACCTGACAAATTCTGGCATTTGATTTGCTTTTTTTAATGGCTGTAGGGCAGTCAGGTAAATGGAATTACCTAGCGTGATCCTAAAATCTTGTCCCTAAGGGGCAATAGTGAAGCTTAAGTTAGGATTTGTTTAGTGCATACACATTTATTTGCACTGAACTGCATTTGCCATTCTGCCTCTGGTGAGACACTTTCTGGACATTCAAAATCACCAGATCCATTTGATCTCCTCTGTTCCACACTTTTTGAATCCTTCCAGGAGTTGCATCAGCATAGTGATGTGACTTCCTTCTACAAAAGCTGCATGGAATCTTCCCCGCATATTTGGTTTATTCCTGTGCCTCCCTAATTATATAATTTGGAATAATTTTTACTAATTTACGTGTGCTTCTGTGCAAAGGAGGTTCCCCAGCATTAAAATGTAGTGACTTTCCAGGACTGGTAACAGGAAGCTCTATGGATGACATGGGAATCACACTATTCAAAGGAAGCTGCTGAATTTCTATATTTGTAAAGTCAATCCTATTTTTCCACTTTTTAGTCTTCATTCACCATTGCTATTAGATGGAGTGTAAGTGGACCTTACTGTAATTTTCCTATTTTTGTTGCATTGACAAGCAGCCTTGCTGCAGCAAGCACTGAAGATTGCAGTCCTGTGTGTGTTACTTGTGAATACATCCCATGAAGTTTTTCTTTTTCTTCTTTTCAGGCTTTAACAGAAGTAAAGACTGGAAATGAGGCCAGTACTGAAATATTAGCTGAAAAATGCAAGACTTGAGGGGAGATTTAAGTCTTGCAGAACGAACTTGCAATTTCTGATGTTCATTGGGTTGTTTCCTGCAGGGACTTACCAAGGAAACAGAAAAAACATACCCCTCTAGAAAATTAAAACCAGTTACTGTTTCTTGTTTCACTATTTGCATATCCTGTGATGATTAAAAAGTAGCATCTTGCCTTGATTTGCCATATTTTTGGAAAAAAAATGGTTTAACCACAGAATTTTCCCAGACTTCTGGACTCCCTTAAAACATAATCTTTATTTGGCTGTGCTTTTTCCATGGACCTGGATAAAATATAGTCTACACTAAGAAGAGTCTGTTTATTTGGTACCTCAGAGACTTCTTTGACATGTGTGAAAATGACCTCTGTGCCAAGGATGCACAAGCCTATGTGGAGATGAAATAAACAGGGAAAAAAAAAGTAATCTGAGTACTTTAAACCAGTGAGAAAAAATGATGTGCACAGGAACATTAGCACTGTGTTTGATATATCAGCTTGTGCTCTGAAGATTACAGAATAGGTGCAATGCAATTTATTTTCCTGCTATTTGTCCTTTATTTCTTGGTGAATCTGTCAGCTAGGAAAGGCAGAATAAATCTGATATTAAATTTACAACGCATGGAAAACAATCCCTTTCACACTTTATGGAAATGTATATATCAAGATTTCCTTTTATTTATGCATAAAATGAATCCCACTGAATATATATATATGCACATTTGCAAAATCTAGACTTAAGGGCTAACTTTGTTCTCTGGAACCTAATATTTTCATATGTGTCCTGTTTGTGTTGTTTCTTTTTGTTTAACAAATCATAATCTATTATTTATATTCTGTGAGGGACTGTATTTGCATTCTCCCACAGCACATTTTATTGACTGTAGTGATTATTTTAGAGAAAGCATACGTTCCATTATTTTTCTATGGAATATGGTTTAGCTGGAGCATCTGGTTTCAAGTGAAGTATTTTCCTACCTACTTTTCCATCTGAGCTGACCAAGGTGTAATAAAGTTAAAAGCTGAGCTCAATCATACAAAGGGTCAAAGCCTTGAAGAGGACAAAAGTTGTGGCTTTTAACCATGGACTCCTTTGTTTAGGCCTTAGTTGGCAAAATGTATCTGAAAACCTTTGATCTGAGGTGAATCTGAAGTGGTTTTGAGTACAGGTTTGGGTGACTTTGATTAGATGTCTGTAACTGTCTCTAAGCCAGTGGTCTTTGATCCCTGCTCAAAATAGAGTTGATTTATCTCATCTAGTTCAAACATGGTACCTCTGCATGCACTGTGTTTTACCTGAACAAAAAAACCCAAACCAAACCAAACCAAAAAAAAAAAAGTAAAAGTAAAGGTAAACTTTAGTTTGACTTTTCTCAGGGTTTCTTGGCAGAGATCTCAGAAAGGAATTCTTTCTACAGAAATGTTCTCACCTGCCTCCCTAATTTACAGGGTTAAAAGGATGTGTGAGCTCTGTGGAGAGTACGAGGTCTTCGTATTTGCTGATGGAGTGTTTCTCTAGGATTCTAGTGGCATCCTCCTTTATATGAAAACTTAGAACTCTTAACTCAATAGGAAAGTTTTACAGAACCAAGCAGCAGTTAAACTAGTGATTCTAGAATCAGAGAATCACTGAGTGCTGGTGTTGGAAGGGCCCTTTAAAGATCATCCAGTGCAACCTCCTTGCTGTGGGAAGGAATGCCTTTCACTTGATCAGGATGTTCAAGGTTGCTCCTTGAACACTTCCAGTGGTGGGACAGCCACAACTTCTCTAAGCTATCAATTCCAGGGTCTCAACACCCTCATAATAAAGAATTTCTTCCTTACATTGAATGTAAATCTACCTTCTTCTAGTTTAAAACCATTACCCCTTGTCCTGTCATTGCAGAGCCTCTCCATCTTTCTTGAAAGGCTGCAATAATTGGTTCCTCTCTACTCATATCCAAACTTTCCATGTTGTTTACAATCTTTCCTTCTGTGGGAGTAGCTGTTTTCCCTGCTCCAGACTTTGCTGTCGAAGTCCCATCCTGGGGTGTGGTGCCACGTGCTCCACAAACACCACGAGAGAGACAAGGTGTGTTACCCTCCACTGGTTGTCACCTCTGTTGGATGCCAGCATGTGGACATGACATGGCAGCACTTCCCAAGTTCTCAAATGGACCCTGGTACAGGAGCTCATTATCAACCCATGTATAGGAGTGGAGTCTCCTAAGGAGCTTTATAGTGATTCCTTCTGGCCTTTGTTGGATAGAAAAATATTTGCAACAAATGAAATTTTACTCTTGGAAAACATACATTTTGCCATCTTCAGTCTATTCCTATTCTTGCATTGCACATCGCTCTGACTCTGTAGGGAAGAGGTCTTTCAGTTGGTGGAAAAAATATTAATAAATGAGTGATCTAAAAATAAACAAATGGAGACTGCCTAAAGAGGAGTGAAGTTGTTTAAATCAGTAGATCACCAGAGTAGCAGAATTGTTTCTGGGAATAACCCCATATTACAAAACACTTAACTTTTTCCACATTTCAACTTCTGGGTACAATTGTCCTTTAACACAGATTTTAGTCCAGAATACAGAGTGAACTCATGTGGCTTCATCTAAAGTGCTGTGGAATTCAATTGCCTCATGATTTTTCTTTTTGCAAATTATTTCTTACCATGTGGGCACTATAGAATGCATTTCAAATTTATTTATTTATTCAAACTGAAATAAAAAAGTGGAAAATTCCTCCTAGCAGAGACTAACACTCAGGCTTCACAGAGAAAGTCTTGATCATGTTGAATTAATGTCTTGTGGATTTTTAAAAAAATTAATTCAGGTGGCTGACCTAGTATGTATGTAATTCTGCCTGAAGTTGAAGTCTTTGAAAGATTAGTGATTATATAGTCAAGCCTGCAGGTCTTAAGAAAAATTCTTGGCATGAAATGCAGAAAAACAGCTTTATAGATTACATGTCTCCCTTACACATACTGTACCACGTAAGAAAAATCAATTCTGTACCTATTAATTTGGCCTGAGGTAGGCCTCAGTTTGGCAGCTTACCCCATCTAATTTGCCAGCTTTATAACCTGCTGGGTTTAGGTATTTTCTCAGTGGTGAGGGTGCCTATTTATTAGGAGGAATAGAAAAGTACTGGACTAAAATAGACTTTCTATGTCTGTTGCCTCTTATAATCAATTATTAACAAGTTTGGGCTTATGGTCAGGGTACTGTTTCTCTGTTTGAGAAAAATACTTCTAATTTACAGCTAAGATGTATTAATGATTATTTATACATTTTGCTGTTATGCTGATCTTGTCTGGCAGTGTAGGCAACTTTTATCAGTGTCTGCATTTGGTGTTCCATTCTGTTTCTTACGGGTAGCATTATATCTGCTTTCAACCTCCTTTTTGTAGGGTGTATAAGTCAAATTGGTTTAGCTTCATCCAGGTGTGGAATCCACACCTGTTCCAGTTTGTGTTTTTGTGCATGAGTGGGTCTGTATGATATTACAGAGGTGGTTTCATTAAAGTGTTCTATAATGAAATCTGTATTCCTGCTGAATAGGAAAATAATTTTGTCTCCTTATATATCAGGACCACATTTTTATTTTACAATGACATCATAGGTGTGGCTCTTGCTCTTCCTGTTACTGATTGACTCATTGTTTTTTCTGCTCCGCATCAAACTAGTGAAATCCCAGACTACGACAAAAAAAATCTTGGAGATTTCTGGCTCCCTGGCCTTACTCTTGGCACTACTGAATGCTGACTGATTCCCAGAGCTCCATGCCTCAAGGTCATCTGGTTCTTCTCAATGTCCAGACAGAGAAAAACAAAGAAATTCCTTCCTCATGCCCTGTCCTCCAACCCCAAAAAAGTGCCACCACCTTCAGGGGTGGGTACCTGCCCTGAGTGCCAGTGGCAGCTTCCAGCAGCGCGCCAGGACATTCCTTACCTGTGTGCACATTGCAAATATGTGCAGTGCAGGTGGTGTTTATCTGTTTGCAGGTAACCCACTCTGTGACACTCTGCTCTCTTCATTCTGAGTATGATTTTTAAGGCAGGGGCATGAGCAAAAATATATAGTTTCTTAAAGAGCTCCAAGGAAACCTCCCCCTCAGACCAATTGTTTTGCTGTCAGCACATCCTTCTCTGTTGTTACTTTGTTGCCATCTTACAATTGTTGAATTCAATTCCCATTTTCTACATCATAGTCTTTTCCCATATGACACTGTAGAAAGAACTTTAATGAAGTCCAGATATAGGAAAACTGGTTCATTTATCTTGTCTGAAAACCTATTATTCTGAAAAGTTCAACTCTTGGTAAACCCATCTTACTTTATACCCCCAGTTTTCCCCTTTCTTCTGTGCCTTTAATGTCTGTGTTGACTTCAAAGTGTATTTTAAAACTGTGGATGGAGATCTGCAGTTCAATGGCTTTTAATTACAAAAATTATTTCTCTTTTCTCACAGACAAGTTTTCTGTCTGGTATTTGCCAAAAAGGTAGACTTAGTATGCATTGTTTTGAATTAGATGGCAAATAAATCAAAATGGCAAGTAACCACAGAATCTCAAAGCAGAATAATCCTGCCCCAGTGTAGAAACCACGAATAGACAAGTGAATTCTGGTCTTAGAAGGGAACTTAGAGAGGCTCACAACATTGAGTATTCCTATAATAATCCATATGCAGATATATGCTTATTAAATTGAGGCCTAACAACTCTCTAATTCTGTGCAAACCTTATATGATAAACAAAATAAAGATTGAATAGGAAGACATTGTTTGTGGAGCCTGGGAGATTACATCCTTCAGCAAACTTCCTGCTGATACCAATGAAGTTGAGTGTGACACAGATCAGAAAGCACTCATCAACCCTGAGGAACTGTTATCTGTGTAGCCAGGAGATCTGGGTGTCCTCTTGTACGTTCCTTTAATATTCAACCAAACTTGGAAAGGCAGTAGTAATCAGAAAGCTTTTACAACTCTTAAACAGATGGGGGAGAGAGAAATGTTAACTTTAACACTTAGAGAGACACCAGAGTATAAACACTGGTAGCATAGGCAAAGATGTCCTAAATCCCCAGCACTGGGAAGAGTTTCAAGACAACCTTGAATCCGGACAAGGAGGAACCAAAAAGTGAGCTCATGTATCATTAGTCTAGGTTAAAACTGCTGACAGGGCCTGACTTTTGCTTTTAGCTTTGGGCATTCCCTGTCCTGTACAGAAACCTCCTGTCAAGTGACCACGTTTGAGAAAGACCCTATTCAGAGTCATGGGATCTCAGGCTTTTGCACAGTAAGTGTCTCCAGTTTTTCTGACATGGCTGAGAGCAACAGCTCTGATGGTAGCTGAGCTATGATTAAAAACAAAAAGATCCTCCTATGGCTTCCGTATCTGTCTTTGACATGGTCCAGATAATTCAACTGGTTAATTTAATTCTGCTGTTTTTCCATGTGCAGCTATGCACTAGAACAGTTGTCTTAGGGATAAAATCATCAATATCTTTGTCTTTATCAGCTGCCTGGTTTTCCTCTGTGCTTGAGTGGTCATACTGGCAACAGATTATGGGGTCAAATTTTCTGATTTTTATTGTTTCAGGATTAGAATATGCAAGACATTTAGAGGGAAAAAAAAGCTTTTCTTCATTGTAATCTAGAGATAGGATTTTTCTTTTCTTATTCTTCCTGAAGATGGATAGATTTTCCACCGCTGTTGCCTCTGTAAATGGCACTTATTATTGAGTATTTAATATCTTCTTTTCCTGCCTAGCATGTCATAGTCCCTGTTATCAGGCATATGTCAGGAGTGCGGGTTGGTCAAACAGGCCAGCTATCAATAAGCTTCTTATCTTCCTTCTCATTAATTTTTCTTAATTTGTGTTTTGCTTAAATTATTCCTTTTTGTAGTCAAAAACTCTGTAATAACTGTGATTTGTGTCTGAGACATCTCTGCCATGATTTTGAATAAGTCTATAGAACTGTAGTTCTGATTCGAGGAAGGAAAATAAAGGAGTGATTGGGTTAACCAAGGGGATGCTTGGAGAATGGGTTTAGAGAAATGGCCTGAGGAAATGGGATTGAATTCATTAGTTTCAAGTTCAGTACAGTAGGATTTGCTGTTATAAATCTGGGGTAGTATAGTTAAGCAAGAGCTAGACAAACAGGAAAAAAACAACAGTTCTTGCTGAAAAGTATCTAAGGATTGTTTTGTGCCATGATTTGAATAGAAAGTTGTGATTGCCATGTTTTTCAAAAAAAAAAAAGTGCTTTGATTTGTAAGCTAGATTTTGCCTGCAAGATGTGTGAAGAAAGTTCGTGCTCTGTTTCAAAATGGGTAGGATGCAGCTGGAGTACAGTGTCTGGTTTGGGGCATTTCAACTAAACAAAAATTAATAGGCCACAGAAAAATATATTAAAAAGAAATTTAAATGGCTGAATTCAAGAAATATTATAATATAGGAACAACAACAAAAAAAAGTTCAAATACTGGGGTTACTTAGCTTAAGGAAATGGAGACTGAGGGGAGTTGGAATTACAGTTTCCAAGTGTTAATTGACCGGTGCAACAAAAAAAACCCGAGTAACTCTTTCTCCAGGTCTCTGGTGAATAAGGGTGATCTTCAAAGGTTTAAAAACTGCAACAAAAAGGTGCAGGGCAGATACTAGAAAAAACTTCTTGCAAAAAGGACAGTGGAGTACTAGAGGTATTTGGCTAGGAAGCTCTAGGCTAAAGTCTGGAGCAAGAATAGCTCAGACAAACATAAGCAAGGAATGCCAGTGAGAGGGTCTTGGGGACAGAAGGTGAACCTGATTATCTCCTGAGGTCCTTTTGGGACTGTTTTCTCAGTCATTGTGGTTCTTCTGTCTTATAAATCATAACTAGCTCTTAATATAGCCCTCTACTACTGTACTGATGTTTCTATTGCTGGAGTTAAATGGGTGTCTTTAAACAGCTTAAATTAAAAAGAAGACAGTTTAGTTAAACATGCCTCCAAGTCTAGCTTGAAAGTAATTGGAGTTCACAGAAAGAGTATAGTCTTGAAAAACATGGTATGAGCTGGGTACAAAATGCATTTTGGTGCTGAAGCATGCAACAGCTGTGTGGCATCTTCTGACTGATCTGCACACGACATACAGCACTTATGGTTTAGTCACAGATCAGGATGTTGCTCTTGCCTATTTGATCATCTGAAGAAAGACCCAGGGAATACCATTCCTGGTTCCCCAGAGATTGCAAGCAGGATTTGAGGGCTCACAAAACTTTGATTGCCGATTGATGTGTTAAACAAGAGAGTTGACTGAAGAAACCTCTAATGTTTGCCTTTTGGTGAGGGATTTCTGACTAGCTCAACATTTAGTACCAAAAGTCAGAAAAAAATTGTTCCTTCTCCAGATATGAGGATATTGCAAAAACCAGCATAGTCTTGCTTTGACCTTAACATACAAAAGAATTTTCTTTCTGTTCTGTCTCAATTAGATATGCATTTAGAGAAACAGTGCTATATTAGTCTTCTTTATTTTAAGTCATCAGGCATCATTGCTGGTATGGCAGCTGTCTGATGAGGCTGTGGCTACAAATCAACGTTTATTAACAGAATGAATAAATGATGTAGAACAGCTACACCACTGTAGTACTCTTTCTACAAAGCAGCAAGATCAGATTTTGATATCTTAAAATGCTCTGCTCTTGCTGTGTTAGATTTCCAGTGGCTGTAATATTTTCTCCTTGTGGTGAGAATTGCCATTGTCCTGTGTGCAAACAAAAGTTTCTGGGCTTGAGTCAGCTCTAACTTGCCCTGGCACAGGCAAAACTGATTTCGGGTCATAAAATGAAGTTGAAAGGGGATAGATAGAACAACTCATACTTCTGAATATGAGTAACTTTTCAGAACTCACATACCATTTCAGAGTGTGCAGTTTTTGGGAGTGAGTGTTAGTGGATGGCTTGTTTATATGGGTTTTAGAGGAAAAGCATTTGTTTACAGTAGCCTCACTATAAACTCTGGAGGAACCTTGGCTGTAGCAATCAGGCAGAACCAACAGTGGGTTGCCAGATAGTGGTAGACCAATTTCACAAAGCTGGTTAGTAGAAGAATGATCCTTTCCATCTTTCTGTTTGCCACCCATGCACTAATACACATTATTTCTCTTTTAGCCCCATAAAAATTTCTTTTAATTCCTGAGTGATTTCTGTGCCAAGGGCCATTGCAGGCACTGCCAGCACTTCTGTGAATTATTTGCTTCCTGTTGTTCTGTCATCTTTACATCTCATGACAGATTCATTCAGTAAATCCTTTGATCCCCCTCACCTTCATTTATAGTGACATGCCTACCAAGACTTTCGAAGACTATTTTCTCCATGGTAAAAAAGATCACAACCCCTTCTCTACTGGTGTCAGCAGTTTTGTTTTCATAGGGCTGAAACAGTGTTCACATGGAGCAGGCACATCTGGAGGAACATGCTGGGAAGTAACTAATGCCATCAGGTGGAATTGCGGTGGTGACACAGTGGGAGAAAGGTCCAGCATGCACTTATAACTCACTGCCTCACTGGTTTGGGTTTAGGTGGGGACACTGTCTCTTTTCTCTGTCTCCTTGGGCTGGAAAGGTGTCAAACACACTGTTGGTTAGCTGAGTTACATCCAAGCTGGAGGTGCTTGCAAGGTAGATTAGTCTCATTGCAAGGTCCTAAAACCCGGACGCTAGTGGGAAAAGATTGGGGATGTTCTGAGCTGGGGTTAGGGAAGCAGATGGAAGCAGAGTGGAGATTTAGGGTTGAGCAAGAGTGGCTTCTAGACAAAAGTATATGAAACCAACAGCTAACTTAAGAGCAAAACCAAAGTCTCAACTTAAAGGCTCTAAAGAGAAATTCAAACAAGCTGGGAGGGGTGGTTTTAATAGTACTTACAGCTTTACCAAACCTCTTAAGTTTAGTACAAAGTAGCAGCCAAAATGCTTTAAAACCAGATGTTTGTGAATAGAGAGGGAGTCCTTGGGCTAAAGAGAAGGATGATTTTGTGCATTCTACTAGGTTTTAGTAAGATGGAAAGTAAATTTGGAGCCTTAGCAAACCATGAGGGGTCACGGGATAGGTGGCTCCTCGAGGGGTTTGTTATTTCTTCAGAACAGCCACATACTGGTTTTGAGATGTGATGCAAAGAGAAGCCTACAGCTGATGTAGCTGGCTGAGACACGTGAAGGTAGGGCTGGGAGACACACAGAAAACAAATGTGTCTGGCAAATATGTGTGAAGGGTGCTTACTTGTCTGTAAAATGGGTGCGTTGTTACTGCAGCACTGTTTTAGGTGAAAAAAACTGCATTGCCCTAACATTATTATTTTGAAATCTGCTACTGCCCCCTTGCTCTTCACTCTGACTTTCTTCCTTGTGAGGATCACTGAATGACCTTCTCCCCACAGCAAGCACGTGCTCCAAGGCCACAAGGCTCCTTGTGACTTAGCAGTGCTCTGCTTGTCCTGCCATGTGTTTAGCTTTTCNATAATAAAAAAAAAAAAATTAAACACCCATCTTAGCACTCCCAAGGGGGCAGCCTCCGTTTTCTGCATTTCCTCACCCTTCAAGAATCCTTTGCCAGTCATGCCTCACAAGAGGACCAAATCTGTGAGCCTGCAGCTCTTCCATTACCTTGGATGCATGATAATGACAAGGTTCCTCAGGGAGAGCCTGACTGGTGCTTGACATGAATCTCTACCATGGGGGTCCAAGTTGCATCACTGATTTGTGTGCTGCCATTCCCTACTGCCTGCCTACTCTGCTGCCTTTATTCTCTGTTCTGGTTCTCTATTTACAAACCTGGAATCTTTAGTATAGGAAATAACGCTCTTATCCTGTGGTTGTGGATTTATTTTCCTGCTAATTTTATTCTTCAGTGGGGTGCCTCAGTTGTCATTTTTGTATAATAATGCTTCTGTGGCAGCATTGGTTAGAAATAGGAAAATTCACTATCAATCACATGGAAGGTGGACTGGGATTGTTTATTTAAAATCTGCTGTTGGGATCCTTGGATATCTGTCTGTTCTTATTCTCTGACACACTCATGAAGATGTTGAAAATCCTTTTGTCCTAACAGGAATGGAACTGTCAGTATGTAAGGAATCACGAGTTATTTTCTAGTGCCACAGTGGGATCAGCTGAGTCATAAATGTTCTTGAAAATCTGTTCAAAGAATGCATTGCAAAATGTGGCTAATAAGTGTAGTGGCATTTCCCATGGGATGGATCTCTTGTGGATGAAGATTCATTTAAGCTGTGTTATGTTCCTATTAACTAGCAAACCCACCTTTTTTTTTTATGCAACACTACACATGTTTCTTCTCATAATCCTAATTCTATATGTAGAGTTTCCTTGGAAATGTTCTCTTGCAAGCACTTGGCCAGAGAAAGAAGAACTTGGTTCTGTGAATGGGCAGCCTACCCTCGCTTGTTTCCTTGACAAATTTGCACTCGATTCATATTCCCAAACCTTCCATCATCATCAACCCTCAATCCTCCATCTCTGCAGGGAGAGGCAGGCTCTACATTCAGTGATTATTTTGAAGATGAATGTGTTGGGTAGTTTTGATTACTAATTTGCTATTTTAAGTCCACATTGTGCTTTGATGGCTCTTATGGGATTTTTCTCTTACTGTAAGAGATGAAGATCTAAGGGGTGTCTATTTGGTTTTTCTCATCCCACAACAATACAAAATGTCATCTGGACTAAGTAGATACACATGTCACCAGCCACATGGCAATCTACTAAATAAAAACAGTACCCTTCATAGAAAAACTTGAACATTTAAGTGGACTTAAGGGAAGAGAAACAATAAATGAAATACTTTTGGAATATGAAACTAGTCTGCTATTGCTTCATACTCAGTTTAAAAGCAAAAACATCTTAACATGTCTCCTCTTAATTTTTTAATGCTTATTTTTAAGCTCAGCACAATTAAGAGATTCCCATTTTCAGGCTGGTATATAAGTAACAGGTTTACAGCAAAAGGGCAATTATATTTCATCTTAAAACCAATTATTTTTCTGAATAATTGATTCAATTATTCAGAATGATTTTTTGTTAGACGTCTTAATCTAAATACGGTATCTCATTCTGAATTCAATGAACGCAACCATTTCCTCCTCCTACTGTAAAGTATTATTGGTTTCTGTTTTCCCTGCTCTCATCTAGACCACTTAGCCTCCAGAGACAGAAACTATTCATTGTTTTGCATTTAAGGTACTATCATGCTATTAAACTCAGTACATTTTATCTTGCTATTAAACTCAATACATTTTAGCTTGTTCCTTATTAAAATGATCTGTATTAAAAGTGGTGATTCAATCCATCTTACAACTCCGAGCAGCCTAGTTGAAGCTAGCACACTACTTAGGTTGACAGTGCTAGCAGGATGACTCTCTGATGACTCCAATCCTTTCAACACTTCTGCATGAGTTTAATTTGAGATTATTGATGGGTTTACAATGATGTGCATATGTAAGAGCTGGCAGGATTTGGTGTTTCTCATTTGTTGCTATGAGGAGAGATTTCTTAATACACCTATTGTATTTTAATTTAAGAATATTTTTGTGTCAGTAATCAGGACATGTTTACTAAAATCAGTGAACATTTTCTGGGCAGAAACCAATATGCCTCCAAGAGCTGGGACCATTTTTTTCTTATACCCAACAGATATTTGAAGAACCCTCATTGTACTGGGGTTTCAAGCCAAGGTAGTGAACCAGGATGAACATAAGAAACAGAGAAACTACAAATCCCATTATCTGTATTTACTATCTCACTGTAATGTGGATCATTCCTTAAAACAGCCCTTGGACCGTATCAGTGTGGTTTGAGTAGCTTTGGCATGTTTCCTTTTCTTACCTAATACTTGCTATCTTCTAGCTTAAGTACAGAAATATTTTGGATTCTGACAAAGTTTAAATTTAGAGGGATGCATGCTTCAGCCTCTGTAGAATGAATGGGAGAGTCTAAGCTGTTGTTTCTGTGTGTCACTCTTTGACAGATGTAGCTACATGCTGTTTCCCAATTCTTTACCTTGCAAAGCCATCACCTCTACCAGAGGAAGGCCTGTACCTTCACATGGCACCTACTGTGGAAACATTGAGAAATAGCTGAGAAATCTCTTGAATTCATGTTTTGCTTTAAAAGCAGCCCTGGGACTTTTACAGATGGCAATGCTGGGCAGAATTCTCCCCTATTGTGTTTCTTCCATACTCACTGCAACAAAGTCTGAGTAATTTGGCCTCTTGTCCTGGGTTGTGTCCTGCACTGCTAGAATGAGTGGCAATGACATGATGATTGTGGTACAAGATTAAATGGGGTGTGTGATGAGCATCATGATTTGTTAAAAAAAACCCGCCAAAACCAAACCCCACAACAGGGCTGGTTTAGCCAGAGGCTGCTGATGTGCTGTGTTGGGAGATATGCATAGCAGTCCTATTGGTTGGGGCTTTTTAGGGTCTGAGAAGGGCATTGATTGTGTGGGCTTTTCCTCTTTATTTCTGATTCCTTTAAATTCTCCTTTTTTCCTGTGTGGTGCTGTGCAGATTCCACCATCAAGTCCTGAAGCTCGTTCCCTGGTGATGAACCTTTCTAGGGAAGGCCGTGTCTGAAATGGTTTGGTTCCTACTGTCACCTGATTTGTACCCTTGGAGCAATGGGAGGGATGGGAACACTGAAGTGCTGGCTGCCTGAGAATCTTTCAGTTAATTCCAAAGTTACCCAGTATGTCTAGAAACAATTCTGATAAAAGATAATCTTGTGCTTTTGTCATCTAGAATGTCTTTAAAACATGTCACAGCTCAGCTTAATTTCATTACTGATGTTTGTTCTGGGTATGTTGCAGTGGCAGCTCACATGCTGTACTGTTAAACTCTGGGAAAAAAAGTATGAATTCTTTCCAGCAGGAAATTATTTGGTATAATGTATTGTATTTACAAGAAAAAGCAACATTTTAATTTAAAAGTTGAAGTTAAAAACGAGAAAATTGCACATGCTTCAAAGAATCTTTTCATGGGGGCCAGTTCCTAGGAATATCATATAAAAGAAAGAGACATTTACAGTAAAATCAGCAAAATATGAAGTCTTCTTAACCATAGCAGGGTGAAATGTGGTGTCTAATAGGAAGAGATTTGTCTGAAACCTCCACTATGAACAAAAAGACAAATTAAGATCTGTGGAATACGTGTTTATTGAGCAAACTTGGAGAAGAGCTGTGCTGATCATGCAGGGGATCAAAAAAAACCGCTGAGCTGGAGGATTAGCTGGAGTTCCCATGTTCTGCTGAACTCTGCATTTTTATTGTTTAAGATTTTAATGCGTATTTTGTGTTTTCACTGTAGTTTTAATTCTTTGCTTGTTATGTGTGCATCCCTTTCCTCTGCCACACTTAGCAGAGCAATAGCATGAAAGGGAGCAAGTTTTCCCTACAGGGCACAGTCCAAACTGTTTTGAAGACTTAGTTAATTTTTGTTTATGCTTTGGCAATGAAGAAGGAGAGCTTGTTTTGTGTCATGTTTTTCTCAGATGCCACAAAGTTCAGCAACATTAGGTATTGCATGAAATACATACCCCAAGAAACATTTGTTTTATTTGAATGAAGTTCCTCTATATTCCAGAGAAAACATTCAGCTCTTTTTCCAAACTGCCTTAAAAATAATCCCCCTCCAACCCTCCCTCTCCCCAAAACAAAAGAAGTTTTCCTTCTCAGAAGAGCATCTGTTATTTAGCAATGTCTGAATTTCCATAAATAATCCCAGATTTCCCCTGCACAAAGATATAAACAATTGTTCTGCACTCAAACCTCCCCCTGTCTCAGATTCCCTGAATGAGGAGAGTGGGAGAGGAGGCACCAGTGGGGGGTTTGCGGGGGGACCCCTGTCAGGACAGAGGTGGGCAGGGCACAGGTGGCTCTTGGGCCCTCGTGGGATGCAAAATTTCTTTGGCTGGGTTGAAGACCTCCACCAGAGGGGATTTTAGGATGTTATTTGGTGTTTTGAGCAGCCAGCTGGCCTCGTGGGCTGTAGATCCTGCCTGGCTTGGCCATGGGTTGGAGAGGGCAATGCTGGGATAGGGAAGTGAAGATGCCACCCTACCCCTGACTTGAGTTGTGACTGTCTCTGGTGGGGCCCCACCAAAAAGCTACTTGAGACTGGATCCTTTCCACCAGTCCCAGCTCTGGGTTTCTTTACATAATGCTTCTGCAGGAGAGGGCAGAGGGGGAGTTAATATCTTCTGAAAATTCTTCCTTTTATTCATAGCTAGGATAATTTTTTAGCTTGGGTTTTTTTAAGCACTCTATCAGCAAGTAATGAAAAAGAATAGTAACTGAGCACAGAAGATAATGGCAAAAAGAGATATGAGTAGTTCTACAGACATCAGCTACTTCACAAATTCATGAAATTAATGAAATTTGGCTTTTGGATCTCTGATGTAATGATACTGGATTCTTAATGCATGAATATATAACTTGAGAAGCAACTCCCCTTAAAAGATTTGTTTGTTCTCCTGGCCGGAAAGCATTTTTGGTTTTTTTCTTCTGAGCTGAAGTTGCTGACAAATTAAACTATGCTTTTGGTTGGTTTAATTTTCACCTCAAAATTACTTTTATTTTTTTTTAATTGAAAAATGCCAGGATGCTTAAATTTCTTCAGTGATACAGTAAACAAAACACTACTTTTTCCATTAATGTATTGGGATTTCCATTAATGTCTTGGGATGGCTATTTAGTATATCTTATATGGATACAAGAAAATCAGTTTATCAAGGCTAAGGTGCCATTTCAAGGTGAAGGTCATTTTTCCTTGCATTGACCTTGTCCTATGATTATTTCTCTTCCATTCTGTCACAGGTCCAGACATCTTCTCTATGCTTTGAAAATCTTGCAAAAAATAATTTCATTATTAGTCTCAGTATTATTCCTTGACTCTTTCGTGGATCCCTCACCTGCTGACAGATCTGGTGGGTCTTGTGATGGGTCCACCGGTCTTCCAACTTGCTTCCATTGGCACCAATTTTCTCTCAGCTGTGAGCTACTGAGCAGTGGATACAGCCTGAACAAATATGCCTGTTCAGTATTTGCAGTTGGTTTGCCTGAAAAACAGCAGGAAATAATCCTGAGGTTTAGAGCTGGATGGAAGGGCTTGTGGAGGCTGCATTTATATGTATGGAAGTCCTGCTGTTGGATTGGCCCTGTAAGGAAATGAGTGCAGAGAATGACATTCACTCTGTGTCCTAACAGGGCAGCACAAAGACATCCCACTGTCAGCTGCTGAAGTTGATTTGATTTGAATTCAACAAAACCTTAGAAATGTTTTCATTTTGCTGCTTTGATGTTTTTCTGTCCTCTGTAAAAACTTCATATACTGAAAAGATGGTAGCATCTTTTTCTTTACAGTTTCATGAGAATGAAATAATTTGATGTGATTTGTGAAAAGAAAGCAAGAGTACCTCAGAGTAAGTTTAGCTGGTTTGAACACTGGCTGCTTTTAAAACTTACTTACCCATGCACAAATTCAATTGAAATTATAAATCTGTGTAAACTCAAGTTATCCAAGCTCAGCAAGGAAGTTTTGACTTTCTGTGCTAGCCTTTGTTCTTGTCAATGTCCCTGACTGCTCTGGTACCTGAAATAGGACCTCTAGTCTCCTCTTGGCCAGGCCAGCTTTTTATATCTTGGGTCCTGCTGTTTATCTAAATATTTCTCTTTAATCTGAAGAACTTGTTTTTCTAGAGGAAGAGTTTTCTGGGAAGGGATCCAGGAGTCACCAGCGCTCAGCTGCACTGAGAGCTCTTGCAGTGTGCAGGATCAGCAGCAGTTGGTGAGGAGCTCTCTGATGCTGTGAGTTACAATAGAAGGAAGAGATTATGAAGCCTTCCCCTACCCTGGGCCTTCAGGCACAATACTTGTCATTTTGCACCATCCCAGAGGGTGGTGGGATGTTGTCCAGTGGCTTTCCTTCCACACCTGTAAAAACTCACCAAGAAGCAGTTTGCTAAGAAAAGAATTTTTTCTCTGAAAAAAACCCCAAGCTGGTATTAGAAATAAGCATCAGACACATTGTAGGTTGTTTGTTGCTGTTCCCACATGCCCTAACACCCCAAATTACATCTAATCTTAAAGTTGAGCACATTTCTATCTTCAGCAGCATCTGTGTCTTCAGTCTGTTTGTTTGGAGTTTTGCATGACATCAGTTCCTGAGGTTTTGGTGTGCCTTATCACTGTATGAAGTGAAATTCAAGGTTTTTGCTTGAAGATGTGAATAGCCTGAAATCTAATTACCAGAGGGACTGCCCTTCTTCCCTCTGTGGTGCTGCTGCCATGGGAACTGCCAGAGATGACCCATAGAGTTCCCTTTCCACAGATGGGAAGTCTTCTGGTTGGTTTTCATCTCCCCCCTGAGCTTTATAACCCTCCCAGTGAGCTTCCAAGTCCTATCCCTTCCCTACCCCACACAGGGACATGGCTGGCTGTTGGATTCACTGGGCTTCAGGTCAGGAATTGCACACAGAATCTTTTTGAGTGCCCTAGTGTTCCATGGTGGTGAAAGTCAGGAAGTTTTGTGGTGTTGATGGAGGCTGCATCAAATGTTTCATGTACAGTGTCAAAAGCAGGAAAGGCATAGAGGTGCTAATGTGTGCCTGTGAATGTAGCAGCTGTACATGTGTGTCAGTGCTGAAGCCTTTCTCTGACCATCCTGCAAGGGGAGGGATGCATCAGAGCTCAAAATATAAAAGTTTTGGATGATTCTAGGGCAAGAAAGTTTCTCTTGTAAGGGGAAAGGGAAAAAATGTGTGGAAGATAAAAACCACTGTTCTTCTCAAACACACCCTTTTCTTGCAGAACACATATGCTATTCATTTATGCTGATGGGGGAAAATATTTGTCCACTTTACTTTGTAAACAAATGCTGAGATTGTGAGATTGAGGTCCTTTCTGTAGCTGTGACTTCTCAACTGCAAATTCAAATTGTAATAAACTCTCTGGAAGAAGCTTTTCTGAAAAGTCTCCGGCCTATATTTTCTTTTCTATGGCTTCTCCAAAGCAAAGCCACACATACTTGATTTGCTTGGCTGGAATTCAGGTCAGCTTTTGATTTTTTATGCCATTTACATGAATTCTATACCTGTGAATTTTATTCAGCTTAAGAGACCTGAGGAGGGATGAAGAGGTATCTTCTAACAGAGCCTGGGCAGCCTGCAGCCACAGGGGCCAAGTTCTGGTGCAAGGGGGAGGAGGAGCACCAGGAGACTCAGAAAATGGTGGATTTATGAGAGTGTCAAACACAGATACTGGGAAATATTTTACATATTTATTCATCTACCTGATATTGTCTTCTAGATTTTCCTGTTTTGGAAATCTGGTCTTTGGTCTCATGATTTCTGTAAGATATCTTTAGTAAGGTAAGATACTAAGATTTCTGTAAGATACCTTAGTATCTGTAAGATACTAAGACTATCTTTTTCTTTTGTGCTGCCTTTCTAAGATTCTCAGATAAAGGATTAATGGGAAAGGACTGGATTTCAGAGGTTTTCACAGCCCCCTTAAGCACCATGTTCTGACTGCAGGACTTGAAACTTGACTTTTTCTAACAGGTAGGATTTTCTCTGCTCTGCCAACCAGCTGCAGTTGGTGTGCAACTGCAGAGCCTAACCCAGTGCTGTCTCCTGCAGTGGAGACAAAAATATATAAGACATCTGTGTCAATAAAATGCCTTGACAGGAATGATTGCATTGCTGTCTGCAACTGCAGTGGCACTGACAAAAATCACAGATGGATTGGGACATGTGTGGGAATGTGTCTACCTGAGCTAGATCCACTTCAGCCCTGTTCTCTGTGAATGCAAATACTGTAGGACCTTCACTGAATGGTGGAGCAAATATTTAGAAATGGAGTTGTTTTAAGTTCTCTGAGGTGCTGCTAAATCTCATGTTGCAAAAGTTTGCTGTTTACCAGAATCCTGAGTGATTCCCAGGAGCTCTCTCACCTCTTCTGCAATGAAGACCTTTGCAGGCACAGTTGCCCACTGAATTTCTGCCAAGAACAACTTTCCTACCTCCAGTACGTGCACGGCAGGGAGGAGAAGGCACCTGGAGCAGTGGTGCTCCTGCTGCCAGCTGAGGTACTGGCAGGGTTGTGCTCATGTATCCCTGACCTAGTGTGTGTGAGAGCAACAAAGGGGAATAGCTGAGCCCCTCCTGTCTGGCCCTGTTTGGCTGCTAGGCACAAATCAGGTTCAAGGGGGATAAACCCTCCTTTCTTCACAGCAGCACCCCTCATGCTGCATAACCCCCTTCCAACACATCCACTGTTGGGCTGTGTTGGGCTTGCCATTCCAGGCTTTGCCCAGCAGAAAAAAGGAGTATGTGGAGCATCTGTATAATCACCCAGAGGTGCTCACAGCCAGGGATGCTGCATCTGCTGGCTCCTCACGGTAGGTTGGGCAGTCCAAATTATGGAACAGGGCTGGAACATCTCATTAAAGCTGTGGCTGTGTCACAGGGAGACTCCACACGATTCCACTCTTGCCCTTTGGTGAGGATGGTCGCAAGGGTTGCACCTCATGGTCTGTAAAGCTCAAAAGGTCACTTTATTTTACCTTATACTTGCATATAGCTCATGCTTCAGGAGGAGTTTCTGCTTCTCTCCTGCAGCACTGGAGTTGTTACAAAAAGCTGGTGCCTTGACTGTTTTACTCCTGTGGTCCCAAAGGCTCAGTGGTCTGCAGTGAGGGAATTATCAGTGTTTGGCAGCAAACACAAGAGGCTGTGAATGAAAGGGAGAGCAAGGGCATGAGCTGTCCTGGGCCAGTGCTTTTGGCCACCCCAATTTTGGGTGATTACCAAGAGTAAATCTTTATTAATACTGAAACAGCATGTTTCAGGCTTCCTTGGAGCTCAGAAGAACCTTTGGTATATTCAGTGGCTATGCCTATGCAAGTATTTCAGTTTATTTCACTTTCTGTGCAAAAAGGCTTGCCTGTGCCTAATTATTCTAGTGCCATTTCTGAATGTTAGGGGTGCTTTCATTCTGGCAAACACCCAAATTAGTGATTGTAAGGCTTTTTCAAAATGATGTGCAAGAAAATAAAGAACAATAGGCAATTTGCTATCTTTTGTGAGAAGGGGATGGGAGAGCAGCTGAATATGTCATCCTGCTTCTCCACATGATCTGGTTCAGAGCTGAGACATGTTGCTACAACTCACTGCTTCCATGAGAAAGGAAAACATCTGACTGCAGAGATTTCTGTTTCTCTGTATGTGGTGAAGCACAGACACCCTTTGTGACCATGGCATCTGACCAGAGCAGTGTAGGGATTCCTGCCCATGCCAGTCAGGGCACTGCCCACCCTTAGCATACACTCAATGCCAGTGCAATTTCATGTGACTGAACATCAGTTGCACGATGTGGGAGTGAACAGGGGATGCTAACACATGGGTTAAAGCCTCCCTGTAACACTGACCCCCTACTTCCATCTTCCAGCTAAACTGGTGTTTGATTCTGCATGCAGGAACCCCTTGGTCAGTCTAATACCTGCTTGCTGTGTCCCCAGGTTTTATTATAACATCAGAACTCAATGGCACTGGAAATTTCACAACTGGCTTTTACCTTGTGTTGTTTGCACCTGTGCAAACTGGATCTAAAAGGCTGGCAGGCACATCAGAGGAATCCTGAAAATGCCATCAGTTCCCCCCGTGTACCCATGAATGCACAGCGTGAATAACCCTGTTAGGGAATTGTGGCTGATTTGGACTTGACTCTCTTACTGTAAATTCTGTGAATTATTATACCACAGGAGAAGAAATTATGCTTCGATTTGGCTAGATTTAGCCTCTAGATTTGGGGATGACCTTTCAAAATCCAGTTAATTTATCCTGGTCTTTCCTCCCTCCCTTTGCAAGTAAATGTGTTGATTCTGTATTTTGATAAAGCTCCCTCAAATCTGGGGCATCTTTTGGCTGCATCTCTCCCTCCACTGGAAATAATACACTCCCTCCTCTGTGCTCTCTGTGCTGCTGGAATTCTTCATCTGCAGCAGGGCGAGCAGCCAACTCCTTTTCTGAGCATCTCTTGTCTGGGGCTCCATCCAGATGCTTCGGGAGAGGGAGCCGATCAGACAGACAGTGCTGTGATTCAGCCTGTTCCCAGGGAGCTCTGAAATGGTCCTGTAGGCCCTGAAAAAGGCTGCAGCTGCCCATCAGGCTGCTTCAATGCCTCACCAAAGATGCAGTCATCCCCTACATCCAGGATAGCACAAAGGACGGGAAGAGATAAACACAAACATTTAGTTGGCAGTGTGAGTGGTGGAAAGGATTTCATTTTCTCTGTGACAAGGCTGTTTTTTAATAATTGCTGTTATTATTTACCCTTCCTGCTTTTCTTCTTTTATAACTACAGCAAGCTGATGATTTTACTCAACAATTCCTTGGCTGAATGATAATTTGTTGATGAAGGTGACAGCAATAGTAATTATGAACTCTACAAGAGAAATTGCGTTTACAATGGAAAACTTTTACAGCTTGTTCTTAGTAAATGTTGTATTTGCCACGAAACATCACCATCTATAGCTGACTTGCACTGCTCATGGTCTCCTTTAGAGAAGTGGCTGGCCAGGTTGGGGACAGTGTGGAGACAGATGGACCTTTTCTCTGATGGAGTGCTGTTGTTCTCAGGCTCCTTTGTAATTTCCATAGGAAGCAGCTTAGAAACTTCTAAAAATGAGTATGAGGAGCTAAAAAAGCCCCAAACCAACCATCAGTAATGAACAGGTATTGTTCACATCCAAAAAGATTTGTAACAATTGACCACCTGTGAACTTCCTGTGAAGCCTGACCTCACTTCCAGCAAACCTACAATTTCTTCTTCCTTCCAAGTAGAGTTTCCTGTTCAGCCAAGCTGGTCATCTTCCCTGCTTTCTTGACTTAGGACACAATGGGATTGCCTGCTCCTGTGTTTTTAAAAGATGATTCTTTTATACTGAGTAGCACTCATGTACTCCTAAACCCTCAAAACAGATTCCCAGGGCACACTGCTAAGTAGCTCCTTGAGTAGCTTCAAGTTGGCTCTCTGAAACATTTTTCATCTTTTAGAAAAAAAGAGTTGGGAAAATAATTTTGAATTTTTCATCAAAAATGAAAAAGAAATTCAAGACCCAACTGTGATTATTTTGCTTCCCTCCCAGCTTTCTCTTATAAAACGTATTTACTATTTTAATCTGCTTGGGTAAAGGGCAAGTCATCTGATTCCTGGAGAAGGATGACCTCAGGTTATGAAAGACTCTAAAGTGAAGCCAGACGAAAAATGAGAATCTGGGGGATTTTCTTTTACATTTCTCTCCAACTTGCCATTGTCTGTGGAATATGCCTAGGTGCTGCTTTTGTCTGTGTGTTTTTGGAACTAAAGCCATGGCAGAAGTAGCAAACCTGCCAGAGAAACCTTAGCTAAGCACTTGGGCAATTACATGACACTTTAGAAAGTTTTAAGCAGATTTTGAGCTTTATGTCCAGAGTAAGAGTTTGCTTACTCTGTGTTTTCAAAAAATATTACCACAGCCCCTATTAAAATTACCCAGGTGACAAATGATCATTTGCCAGTTACACTTCCTATTCCTTCCTACACTTCTGCTCACTTTGCATTTTGTTAAGTGTGGGGAAATGACCCCTGCTTCTTCATGTGAGGAATTTTGCTGGTACATTGGCAAGTTTTGTGTGCATGTGAGATGGATGTTGCTGAATGCAGCCTATGAGACACATACCATACTCTCTTGACTTAAAACTGGTCTTCAGGTAGCTTTGAAGAATTGAGGGATTACACTGCTGTCCCTCTCACTGCTGGAAGTGCCGTGCCATTAGAGAGTAGGAGCTATCCTACATTCCCAGTATTAACAAAGTTCTATTCTTTCATGTCACTTCAGGTTGAAGTGGCAAGTTTGGAGAAGACAAAGGAGTTAGGAATTCTAAAATAATTTCCTTTACATTGCTATGGTTCTCAACATTCTGTCAGCTGAAAAATATGTGCAAGTGCTACTGATTTTTAGTCCAAGTGTGTCTCGTAGCAACACATGCCTCCATAACCCCCAGATCAGTTGTGCCCCTTCTTTCACTGTAGCATTTCTGCAGACCTCTTCCATCAGGCTCAAAGGGCAGCAGGACTGTTTGTTCTCCAGCTTTAAGCTGTTGCACTTAAATTACACTCACCCCACACATCCTTTACGCTGCATGGCTATAAAGTAGCAATTTGTTTTTAAACTACTGGTGTTAATTTGAGGTTTTGGCGGCACTGGCGACTTCTTCCTTTGGCTTTTGCTTTCACAGATATCACAGGAATAAAAATATTTTTCTGAGGGAACTCCCCTTTAATTAGTAAATAGTTTTATTTGGTAGCTGAAATCATACACCTTTTGATGGGTGATGGTGAAGCAGCACTATAAATAACTGGTGAGACCTGAAACTTCTTCCTCTGCTTTTCTGCATCTGTCAGGAATAAGTAAATGAGACAGCCAGGCCCTGGTCACCCTGCCCTGTCCTCGGCATAGAGGGGAACTGGCACAGCCCAGTTCATCTCTGTGCAGCTCATGTCTTGTCTCAGTTGTTATTGTGGTCACTCCCGGCTCACTGCAATTTCCAGAACCATGCTGGAAAATTGCCTCTGGGAGGGTTGGCTGGGTTGGGTCCTGTTATCACACCCACACTGAAGAAGGGGGTTGCAAGGGTGGTGGATGACCTTCTGGGTAGGAGTATTTGCTACCCAAGTTGGAGGAAAGGTTGGATTCTGGATCCTGAGGCAGGTTGTTCAACTATCAGCACAAGACATTTGTGGTTTTGAAAGATTTTTTTAAAATCCAGCTCTAAATTTTGTAGCTCTTAGTTAACTTCATTAGAGTACTATTACATGAGTAAAATACAGAACTCACAATGAGCAAAATCTAATTTAAAACATTAGAAGATTTTGAATAAGCATTATATGAAAGAGATGAGTGAGGACAAATTTACAGTTACTGTGTTCCCATGCTTGTTTCAGTCCCATTCATCCTGCCGTTGCCTTCCTAGACAATATTTCAGCATTTAAAAAAAAGCCTGTAGGGTTTGACTAAGCTTGCTTGGACCCACCCTGAGACATGAGTATGGTAATGCAAAGGTAGCAGACGTGCTGCTGCATGTCTGCAGAGAGATGAGGCTTGTGTTGTGCAAAAAGAAGCAAATAACAACTTGTTGCTGAGTGCAAATCAGAGCGGCTGTGGGCTGCAGCAGCCATCCAGCCAGTTCAACTGGTTACCTACAGTGGGCCCACATGGCAGCATTCAGCATGAAATCCCATCCTGAACTTAGTAGGGTTTAAGAGATCATGTTCATGCTGCTCAGTGGTGGCTCTGAATGGTCTCTGTGTCTGTGTGTGGTGTCTGTCAGTCAGGAGTGAGGGTGCTCACGGCTCTGTACACCGATCCTGGTGCCATTCACCTGTTCATGGTCACACTTGCTGCCATCTGAGGGGGGAAAATGGAAATAAATCTCACACATTTTATATTAAACCTGAGCTGCTAAACCTGATGTTCTGGGCTATTTGTCTAGTAGGGTGTGAAAATGACTGGTTACTCTGGACTCTTTAAAATCAACAAGAACTTTTGAAAGGAGGTGAGGGGGTCTCTGGAGGAAGGGTGGGTGGTGTGATAAGGATTCCCCTCCCACCATGGCACAGCAATAGCAGCTCTGTCTCCCTTTGGAGGGAATGGTATTCCTACACTTACCAGCTCTGGGCTTTGGTTTCCACTGCTGTCACATGCACTGTGGGAGGTTGCAAGGAGCAGAAAATTTGTAAGGCATCTGTACAGCCTCTCTGAGAGCTGCAGAACAGGGCAGTGTGAGGAGATGGTTTGGGCTGCTGAAGGCTGGGAGCAAAGAGCTGGCATGCATGGTCTGAAATGGGCAGTGTGGGAGCTGGGGTGCCCTCTCACTGTAACTTCTACTCAACATCTCACCTGGCAGGATTCACACTGAAATATCTTACAGTGGGAAGGCAAGGTTCCTGCAGACACCTGATAGGTGTCAGCAAATGGCTGCTCCTTGCAGGGAGAGACTATTGAAAGCTGCTTCTTCCACCAGTTTTGCTCCACTGGCCAGTGAGGGATCAAAAGGAGAAACAAGGGGGAAATACTGACACCTTTCCATACGGACAGTGATTTAATGCATGAAAAACCAGCTGAGAACCCTTCCTTGTGGTGCTAGGGAAAGCTTTCCTTGTAACCCTCTCCTTGATCACTTCTACCTAAAGACTTCTGCCCTGTATTAAGCAATGCATTAAACAATGCAGAACCAAGTCTTGCTAATGTACAGGCTGAAACTAGGGCAGAGAGTTTTCCAGAAAAAGTGGGGAAACCCTTTCTAACGTGATTATGGATTGTGAGCTGTGTCAGGGTGAGGGGATGCAGAAGGGCATGAGCAGCAGCAATATGGTCTTTAGCAGGTGTTGGGGAGAGCAGAATCTAATGAGAATCATAGAAACCTTTGAAAGCTTTTTAACTCCATACAGGATTTTCAGGGGCTGTTGATAGGAAACAGTAGTGATCCAACTGACAGTTAAAGAGATGAAAGAAAGCCCTTTGGATTAAATAAGATTTAGGAAATAAAAGGATTAGTGCTAGACAAAAGCTAGATTTAGGGGTTTATTTAATGAGTGCAGTGTGGCATGATGGAATGTGGGGCATCAGAAAAGAGATGAAAGACAAAATAAAAAGACTAATGCAGGAGGTAGTTCAGAAGCAAGGAATCAGCACAACATCTCCAAAACCCCTTCACAAATCTTCTTGTAATTGAAAATGGTACCAAAAAAAGTAGGTTTCATTATCAGTCCTGGCTTCTTTACATAGTAACAAGAAGTGTTACAATGACAGGAAATCTTCTGTGATGGGGCTGTCAGCTCAAATCCCTGCCGCAGGAGAGAAGAGCATACATTATCAATCTACTTGCACTTATAGATGTCTGATGACATAAAATCAGATTTAAGTAAAATTATCACTCTGTTGGATTAATAATTTGTTGTGCTTCCAAGTAGGGGCTGCTGCAGGACCAGTCTTGTTTAAAAGATCTCCATTTGGAACTCTTTAGTGAAGCTGGTGGCAGTCTCAGAAATGAGGAGTATGCACATGTTGGTGGAGAGAGGAGCATAGAGCTCCTGCATGGAACTCCTGTCACAGGAACATTTCCTCCTGTAGCTTTAAAAGCAGGAGCAAGAGTTTTCCAGAGCTCAAGTTCTCCACTTAATCATCTAAAGGTGCTAATTTGTATTACTAGGGAGGTAAAGAAAATTTAAAAAAAGTGTAAGAATTTGACTTGAACAGATCAGTTCATTTAGCAACTCCTCCAAAGTCTGCTGAAGACAGTAGAGTGGCTGCCAGAGGGTTTGGCTCTGACATTTTGGCTCTGACATTGAGATAATGTAGTCAGGTAAGTGTGGATACTCTGGGCTTATGAAAGTGCTATTTGGAGAAAATACCACATCCCCTGTTCCAAGATCCTGTTACTCCTAATCTTCTGGATAGTAATGGATATCTCTAATGAGAGGCTATTAGAGGAAGAACAACAGAACTTTTTTTCCTCCCTTAGGTCTCCAAGTGAGATTGGGTCCTTTTCTTATCTAGGTGCAAAGATAAATGTATTCTGTGGCCCAATTTTACCAATAAGAAGATTTTTACAAATACAGGTAGTTACAACTGGTCTAGAAAAGTTTAAAGTTCTTGGTGGATGTTCACATTAAAGCAATCCTGATATCTGCTGTCAATGTTTCTGAAAAACATTAGGACAAAAATGTTTATTCAGACAATATTCTCTTTTCACTTTTCTATTACCACAGAGGAATGCTAGTAGGATTTACAAATGGCTAATAGGAAACAAACAAACAAAGAAACAAATGAAAAGCTAGGAAATTACTTTATTTAAGTTTCTTTGGAACATTTTATGTAATATTCTGTGGTTTGAACCCTATGATGTCCCTGAGTGGTTTTGTTGCTGAACCTGAATAAGAAATATAAATAAAATAATAGATTAATTTTTTTTATTGCTTTGTATCTTTTATATTACTCTCTGTAAAGAGATGTGTGGTCCTGTTCATTGCCTTTGGATGGAAAAGGAAGCTTGACTTAAAATTTACAGTGTGCCTAAGAGACATTTTATTTGTTCAATAAAGCAACCTTCAATATACCAAATAAATAAGGAAATTTTAATGATTTTTTTTTCATCCAATTAGCCCTTTAATTTATTTTATTAGTTTTTGTCCAGTTGAGCAAAAGAAGTTGTTTTCCTTAATGAGCTGGTCACCACATTATTAGCACAAAAGTAATATGGTCTCCATTCAGATATGATTTTTGAAGGTACTTAGACATCTGCTTGGATTTTCCAAAACACCCAGCTGGATGAAGTGTCTAATAACTCATAATGTCAGGGGGCATAAGTCAGCATCTGTAAGTGCTTAGGTACCCTTGAAACTGGGGTTTCAAAGTTTGCTTTAAATACCTTGCCTGCAGCACTGGACTCCGTGTCGGTGCCTTCCCACTTCCAAGCAAATGCAATCAAGTCCAAGGGGCAGAACTGACAGTCTTTGGACTACCCTGCAGCACAAGTCCTTTCTGGTCTCTGAGCCCTAAAGCCTTAATTGTGCCATGTCCTTGCTTTTGAGGGCCTGGATCTGCAGCCTGAACTAATGTCCTGTAGCTATAGGCTTTGTTCGTGAGTACTGCAGGAGAAGAGTGGGTTTGCTGGTTTGGTTGGTTTATTTTGCTCTCTGATTTGTAAAAATCATAATTTATATCTGCCAAATCTGTTTCAGAGTGTCCAGGTGACAGCTAGGAGATACTTGTGGACTTCCTTTACCCCCAGCCCTTCCTTTCCCTGAGTGAATGGTTGACTAAACTGAAGCAGTTTTTCCATGAGTACAGAAATTGTCAGGAAATTCTGGTGCAGGTTATTTCAAATCTCCCATGTCAGAGTTTCACATCCTTCTTCCAGGACATGAGGACAGTACTGCAGATATCTGCAAGTATAATAGAGATCACTGGGGCTTAACAAAGGCTGATTTTCCAGTGGATATGTTGGTTGCCATTGGGATTTATGTTTGTTTTTAAATCTGAAATTAATTATCTGTCATGGGAAATGTGTTCTTGGATGAGGAACATTTGGAAAATGTGTTTTAAAAATGAGAAAATGAAGGTATTAATAGAGGAGACTTTGAGGCATCATATTTAACAATGCCATTATTCTGCCTTTAGGTAATACATGGATAATTGCTTTAGCCATTATTTCAGAACATCCTGGAACACTAATTTTTACACAACTACATATTTATGATAATGTATTCCAAGCTTTGAAAAGGTTCCAACATTGCTTTCTTTTAAAATTACACTTGATTTGATTGTGCTTCTGCACTGCTGTCTTCTCTCATTTTTCTCTCTTTCAATTAGGGTAGAAGAAATGCCAAAATATTGTTGTGATGGACTTGAAATTCCTCTGACAGAACATACCAGAGGTTTCAGGAGAACAGGAACTCCTTTTGTCCTCAGCCACAGCAGAATACTTATCTGTTGTCCAAATGTATCCCTGGGGACAGCCTTCACAAACAAGCAATTTTTCCTCACTAGCAGCAGGGCTTACCTGGCAATTACTGCACCTCTGTGACCTCCCACCAGCTCCCCTTACCCAACCACTGCTGCTAATGTAAGTTTGAGGGGGCTTGTGCCCCTCTCAGACACTATCCAATATCTTTCAACCCCAAAATGGAATTGGCAGACCTGGCAACAGACTGTTTCATAATAATCACTTACAAGTGTCACAAAATAAAATGGCTAAGGAAAATGTCCATGGATTTTTTTTGCTGGCTAATTCATTTTCCAAATACACTTTATCTCCAGGTGATACATGTGGTTTAACCTTAGAAAAGTTTTGGTGCCACTTTGGGCAAGGTATAAACCATATGACTTCAGACTCAAGGATCTTAAAGGTCCTTTCCAACCCAAATGGTTTTATGAGTCTTTGATTCTAGTCCTGCATGGGTTTTTTCATAGACATTATAGATGAAAAAGATTATTTCCTTTTTTTTTTCCCCAGTGTGTGACGCTGTGATAAGCATCAGCAAGGTGGAATGCTGAAATCCCTGCTCAGATGGCCTGGCACTCTACGTGAAGGCATCAGATGAAGTTTGTTGAACTCACATCCCCTCTCACATGAGGTCATAATGCAGATTGTCTCATGCTTCTGGTTGGCTTTGATGTGAGCTGCAGTATTTCTGTGATGTCAGCCTAGGGACACGCTGGTGGCCCCGGACTCAGCAGTGGTTAAACACAAGTATAAAAAAAGTGGAGATTTGCTATGTGCCAGACAAAGCCACTTTCAAGTGTGCCCACAAACTCATAGAAAATTGGTATCTTTGGTTTATTGCAAATATGTAATGGTACCAAGAGAAAGAGTATTCTAGGCTAAACCATATGTAATGGCTACCAGCTCCTGTACCTTGACTCTGTGATTTCAGTCTGTGAAAGTTCAAATGATAATTCTGTAAATACTGATGGAAGGCTTATCTGAGACTAGTTTCCTTTCTTACAGATTAAAGGGTTTTTGCAGTACTTGTTTTAGCCCTTCATTTTCTTTTTTTTTTTCTTGAGTAAGTCACTGAAATCAGCTTTATAAGATATTAGATGATGTATGAGATGCAGGTATATAACTTGATAGACACACTTCTCTCTTTTTTTCCTTTGTCCTTGTGTGGCTATTTATTTTGAAGGAAGCTATGTATAAACTGTCAGCAGTTCTTAAATGACTGAAGCCTTCAGCTGCTGTGTTTTGGGGAGCAGATGGTTTGGCTGCAACTACTGAAGGATGGTATCCTCTGTTTTGTATTTTCAAGCCAATAGAAAGGAAAAATGCAAGCTTACAAAAGAGATGGTCTCATGGAAGGGATTGCTGAAACATTCCTTTGTATTGGCATCAGTGAATTATATGAAATTTGGCACATCAGAAGCAATATGAGAAGCTTCTGTGTGGGAGCAGAGGAAGGAGGAAGGATTTTTTTAAAGACAGGGAGATGTATAAACCCCATTAGTAGTCAATTGAACAGTCAGCCCTACTCCTGGGCCTAGGTATCAGCCAAACATAAAGGCACAGCTATGGAGAGAGGCTTAGTTTACTTCTGTGTGTCTCTGTCTGCTTTGGGGAGCTGAGTTGCACGTCCTAGAACTGCTTTGATGTTTAGCAATTGGTTTATTTTTAAGTATTTTGGTTAAGCTTCACAAAGTCATGAA
Source organism: Dicaeum eximium (assembly GCA_013396995.1). Classification (NCBI taxonomy): domain Eukaryota; kingdom Metazoa; phylum Chordata; class Aves; order Passeriformes; family Dicaeidae; genus Dicaeum; species Dicaeum eximium. The sequence goes on along the minus strand of VWZP01007456.1, from coordinate 813,633 downwards.
GATTCCCTTTGAGGAATCTTGCCATAATGCAGATATTGAAGAATAAACTTAAGAGGTGGGCTCAAGCTGAAACCTGCTGAGGCTGCTTCCCTGTGTACCCACCATAGCAAAAAAGACCTTTTTGGGAGCAATTCTTCTAAATGATAATGAAAAGCTATGAAGCTGTCTGTGGAATCCCTAAAAATCAGGGTAGTTTTGAAATGGTAATGAGTTCACTGTAACAGGTAATGGGAACATTACATCTGGTCTTCTTCAGGATGAGTCACACACTTTTCCTCTTTTCTAATTCTGCAGAGACTTGGCACCTTTGTGTGATGAAATCCATATATTGGCTGTGGTAACAGGGCTGAGCTAAACACAGAGCAGATGAAGAGATGCAGGTCAGTATGTGCATCTAAAACTGTTTGCCAAGATGACATGGATCCAGAGGAATGTTTGAATATCATCCAGAAATTATCATTCCTAAATATACATCCACTGAGATGACCCAGGAGAATACACACCTGGTTTTTACTTAACCAGTTACAGAAGAGATACCAGCTTGAGGGTCCTGAGACACTGGAAAATAGTCAGACAGGTCAATGCTCTTGCTAAAATATCATGACATTTGGGGTGCAATGGTCTGTAGTTTTAATTTTGTTAAAAAACCCCACCCCAAACCAGAAAGACTGTGCAATAAAAAAGAGGACAGAAAATGCACAAAATTACCTCAGCTTTGGCAGTTTGATAAACAGGCCAATGCTTGGCTTTTTTCCCCTCTTGCTTGCTTTTGGTTTTATCTTACATAAGCAACAGACAATATTTTGAAGTGATTTTTTTCTATTAATAACATTCCCTGCAGCCAGCAGGCCCTTTATCTGGAAGATGATGCTTATGGATAGAAACTCTCTCTGGTTACTGAGATTAACAGCACAAGATTGTGTCTTCCAGAATGAGTGACTTTAAACTGAGAGGGAATGAAACTGTGTGTACTATGCAAAAGTATTTCTATGCAGAACCCTGGGAATATTCCACTTCCTAGGACCTGTTATGGAAAAAGAAAAATTGAGGTTTAGTCTAAATTTTGCCTTTCTTAGGGTTGTCATTATGTCTAACTGTTGCTCTTTTACTCTCCTAACTTGTTATTCCTCTGCTAGCTGTTTATTTCTAACAGATGCCTGTAGCCAGTTAACATATGGCCTCTGTCATTGCTCAGCTAAACTGTACACACAACAGCTACTCCTTTCCATTCCTTTATCCAGCCGAACCCCCTTTTCAGCTACTTAACATTTTCTTTGGTTTCTCATGGCTTCTAATGTGTCTGCATTTCTGCAGTGCTGACTGAAGTGTCCTTGTTTTTCAAAAAAGAATAAAAAACATACAAACCAATCTTTTTTTAATTAAAGTTTTGGTTTTTGGTTTCTTTTTTTTTTTTTTTTTTTTTTAAATAGCGATGTAGTTTGTGGGGCCTTATTGTTCTGGAAGGCTCCATAAGAAAACGAGAGGCCATGCTCTATGGAGCTGCTGCTTCCACGAGGGGTTTCAGAAAGGAAAATAGCTCAACAAAACAAAACCAACATCTTAGTCTGCAGACAGAACAGCCACTGACAAAATTGTCTTTTTACATGGTGGAAATCAACCGGTCAATCTGTCTCTGCTTTGTTGTTCCTACCATCCCTTCCACAGTCCTCGCTACGTGATTTTTCCATTAATTAATTGATAGCTGTAGATATACGTGGGTTTCACTCCACAGTTTGGATATGCTTTGTTTTGTGTAGGGAGCCTCCAATTTTTTTAAGGATTACAGTAGCTGGCAGCTTCCTGTGCGAGCCAGTTGCGGAAGGACAGCGCTGCTCCGGGGTGCTGCGTGCGCCGGGGCACACAGACGGTTCCCAGACTGAGTCTGCACGCAGCTGTGCGAAGCAAGCCCTGCTCATGCCTGGAGAGTTCCTTGGAAAGCACAAGGAAGACGTGGCGCAATGAGGCCATGGGAAGAGCAGCCACCTTGTCCCAGTGAGACGTGGAGCACTGCAAGGAGTCGTCTCTTGCAAGATGAGGGATGGCAGCTGCCCTTTCGAGACAGCAACAGCACCAGAACGAGCTACTTTCCTAACCAGCTGATGTCCTTCCTGTGGCACTGAGGGCAGCCAGCTCGGTGGCCTTGGTGGTGTGCTGGGGTGGAGCAGGCAGTGGGTCAGCAGCTCTTTCTGTGACCTTAGAAATATAGCAAGAAGCACGGCTGGGTGAGCCTCACTGAGGGTTGTGAGAGGCGTCAGTGCAAAGGGGGCAGCTGAGCTGAAGCCACACAGGATCCGCTTCAGTGTCTTCCTTTCATGGCTGTGTTCACAGGTGAAATGAGTGACATGGAGATTTGAGGAATAGCAGACCATAGATAAAAGGAACAATCAATCTTACAGAGCCTTTAAAGAGAAGGCATGAATAAGTACCCCATGCAGAGGAAAATTACCTATGTTAAGACACTTTCCAAGAACGAGGGATGATTTCTTCCATCACTGACATCAGTTACACATATGTGGATAAGCATTGCAGTGAGCAGCAGCCCTTCTGCAATCCACAGGGTCACTGGAAAAGGTAAACTCGTGGATGACACTTCCAAGCATTCAGCTAGGGTTTGTTCTCCAAAGATACCTAAATGAAGGATCTGTGATCCCTCAAATGTAGGAATTGTTCAGCCTCCATGTATTACAGAGTTTTCCAGAGGTTTGAAGGTATTGAGCAGGTCCCGTTACCTGTATTTGTTTCTTCTGGTGGGAAGAGCGAGTCAGACATCCAAGAAGCATTAGCATTAAGTTGGGAAAGGCACAGAAGAATATTAAGAAGCAAAGCCACAATTTTCTCCAGCATTTTGCTGCCTCCCTTCATTGCATGTCTGGTAGAAGCAAACAAGATCAGATACATTTATATTGAAAGCAGTTCTGGCAAATTTGGAATCTCTCAACTGCAGATGGAGAGATGATGCTTCATGATGCTTCACATTTCTGGTCTACTGCATATTCAGGGCTCTCTCTGCCTTCAGTCTCAATGCTGGTTTGGCTCTCAGATCATTAGCTTCATTTTGTTCAGCCTTCAGCAATGTGGCTCCCAGATGTGTTTTCCGGTATTTCGTTTATAACTGTGAGGAATCCACAGCATCCAGTCACCCCTGTGCCTGCCTTTTTTTTTTTTTCCTTGGCATTGAAATTCTCTGAACAGGACATTCATATTAAGATCAACAGTCAAAAAATGAAATAAAACTAAAAAACCCTGTAAGGTTTTCATTCTCACCAGGAAGTTCTTTAAGGTAGAACTTCAACACACACACTTTTGTAGAAATATTTGCTGGTAAAGTTATGGGGTATTTTTGCTTGCCACTATGCTATAAGAGTTTTCAGCTGACATCTTACATCCATATGAAGTGTGCCTTTTCAGTCTCCAGCTTTGTGAGTATCAATATCAGTGTTGTAGCTGTGATAGTTTTGGAATGTAAATGGTTTATTTTATTACACCAGCTTATAAAGATGAGAGAAGAAATGAGCTGGGGAAAGGCTTGGATGCCTGAAAACTTGTCTGCTTTCTCCAGCTATATGGACTTGAAAGATATTATCTGCCTTAAAAATCTTGCCTTCCTTTGTAAGCATGTGGTTGGATAATTATTTTCAACTATTGCTTGGATAAATAGTTTCTAAAGAATCTGGGCACACAAAGTAGCCTTTGCTAAATTGTCTAAAGATGGTTTCTTAAATGAAGTGATTTTCTTCTCAGACACACAGAAATCCTTTTTTGCCAAAGGTATTTCTAGATAATTTTAAAGCACAGTGAATAGTTTATTCTTATCAATTTTCATATACATAGCAGAAAAGTGCAGGCACTTGCTTTTGTCCAAGTCCTTTTAAAAAGGTGTCACTATGTTTGGCTTCAAAGTGCCTGATGTAGATTAGAAAGGTAATGAATGTCAAATATTAAATTATGCATCTCAGAGCACTGGGGAAAATTAAAAAGGGAGGCTGACTGAAAGATCAGAAAAACACATAGCTCAAGCAGAACTGTGGGAGTTTGAGTTCTTTCCTTTACAAATTGATTTTGTTTCACAGGATCTTCCTGTACCTCCTGCTGCAATTAGAAAATACCTTCAGCTTACTTTGCTTTTGCAGGCTTTATATTTGTTATCTCACCAGCTGGATCCTGAAGGAAGATCATGAACTTTGCAGAAAGCAGCTAGTCTGATCTTTCCTGTGCATAGCTTTAATTGCAGTATCCAACAATTGGTTTGTACTTGAAAGCGTAGGGTGTACCATCTCTTCCGAAAGTATTGCTGTTAATGACAACTGCGCATTTTTCATATCACGGGATGTGAATCCTGATTATCCCTCAGCATCTCCATCTTTTGGGATAGTGTGCTCTTAATCCAGCGCTCTCTGCAGAAGCACTGGATATTTAGCTGTTTTATTGCAGTGACAGCAGAATCCAGGACAGAATGAAGAAAGGTCCCATCCAGTCTTTTCTATACGAGCCATATTCTATATTCAACATACTTCCATCAAATCCCAGACTGCCCATCGTCTTTCTAATGTTACGAATTCCAGGCTTTACAAACTTATTTGACAGGAGAAGCTCTGCCTCTTGGCTAAACCTGCCTCTATCCTGCCACATCCTTGTTGAGGTGGTTAGTCCTCAACATTTCCTTCACTCTTGGCTGTCAATGGACAAAAAGTTTTCTCCAAGCACCCTGCCATGTCTCACACATGCTCTCTCTTTTGACTGAAATGGTTTTCAAGATGTTGTCATACATAAGACCAGGTTATATTTAATTTCTTCCTTTTTGAAATGGTGTTTTTTCAGTTTTTCTTTTGGCTTTACCATTGTCTTTCTGGTTTTCTTGACCTCTACATCAAGAAATAACATCCTTGCTTGTATCAGACACAGTGTGGCCAACAGGAATAGGGAAGGGATCATCACCCTGTACTGGGCACTGGTGAGGCTGCACCTCGAATCCTATGTTCAGTTTTGGGCCCTTCACTACACAAAAGACATCGAGGTGCTGGAGTGTGTCCAGGGAAGAGGAACGGAGCTGGTGAAGGGTCTGGAGCACATGGGCTGTGAGGAGAGGGTGAGGGAGCTGAGGGTGTTTAGCCTGGAGAAGAGGCAGCTCAGGGGTGACCTTATTGCTCTCTACAGCTGCCTGAAGGGAGGGTGTAGCCAAGTGAGGGTCAGTCTCTTCTCCCAGGTAGCAAGTGACAGAACCAGAGGAAATGGTTTCAAATTGTTCCAGGCGAGGTGTAGATTGGATATCGGGAAAAATTCCTCCATTCAAATGGTGGTCAGAGATAGAAATAAGTTGCCCAGGGAAATGATGGAAGTGTTCAAAAGGCATGTGATATGGCACTTGGAGACAAGGTTTAGTGGTGAACATAGTTGGGCTCCATGATCTTGTAGAGGTCTTTTCCTGGCTTAATGATTCTGTGCTGCTCTGGTTAGTCTGCTCATGCCAGGACCAAGCTGTAAATAGGCAAATCACCTGTCAGTGCTGGCTTCTCCCTTCCCCACCTTTTTACAGATATCCCAACATATTTATGATTCTTGTGCCCGACGGTGAATCAGGACTCTCTGACTCCAATATCAGAAAGCTTATATGATTTATTAAAATGACTCCGTTGTTCAGAAGGATTTTGGGCTACATCTGCCCTGGTACAGAGCTAACATACTTTCTTCATCATGCCCAGTACCAGACAGCTAGAATGCTTAGAATTCCAAGATAAACAATTGTCCATCTCATTGGTTGACAGGTAAAGGGCTCCCCTCCCCCATATGGGAGACAAGGCAGCCAAACACCACCTGTCCTTGAAACACACACAGCTCAGAGATATGTTTTATCAAATTCTGTGCTTAGAAGTGAGCTTTCCCATGGAAGGAAAAATTCAGCAAGCTTGCACCCAAGAAACTTATAAAATATCATAACTACAATTTATTAAGCATTTCAAGGCACTAGCTGATGACTCCTGCTTAGAAAACTCATTACTTAATCCTATCCTTTGTTTTCTATCCTGTTTCTGATATAGCAGCAATTCTCTGCCTTTCTCCTCATAACAACGTAAGTTTTGTATGGCTCCCTGAAGAGACATTTCAGATTTAGTTCCCAGTGCTTGCCAGGCATGGACCCCAATCACCTACAGAAGGACACCTTTTAGGCCCACCAATATGACCACTGATATGGTGTTCTGTCTTCAAAAGGCTGGAAATTCAACCCTTGAACCTTTGCAGACTTGCCTAGCGGTCAGTGGAAAAATACATTGAAGAACTTGCTCTAAAAAAAAAAGCTGACAAAAATTCAGTCTATAATTAAGAAGCAGTGCTGCATGAAGTATTGTGTTTTGCTGGAAAATACTGAACCCAAATTCTGAAGCATTTAAAGGTTTCAAAATCTGGGATATGCCATGGCAGATCCTCATGACGTTAAGTCGTTTTTCTGTCATATGAGTGATGTTAACCAGACCAACTTAATCTTCTTTGAGGCAACTCAACTGCCACGCTGGAACTAAGCATTTTCATTCTCATTTTGTTTATGTTTTGTGTGTGTGAAATGACTGAACTATGGTGGGAAAGGAAAAGAAAAGAGGGATTTGTGTTGGTTTTCTTTGACCGGCTTCTAGTTAAGCGTCCAAGTGTTGTTAATATCTAATGTACTCTCCAAGGCCTTCTGTGTATTATAATCTCTAATCATCTGTACTACAGTTTTCACACAAGTGCTAAAACCATTTTACCACCACTTCCCTGGCAAGACTGTTCAGAGACTCTTTCAAAGAATGAAACTTTTCATGAACTACAAATCCAAGACATTTGTGAGGCCTTTAAAATCTTGGCATTTAAATTAATTTGTTAAGTCCAAAAGTAATTGTCGGATCTGCAGTATATAAAATCAATCCTTTGGCTCCTTGTAAATATACAACAGAAAGAGGACTGTGAAAATTCAATTGTCTGTATCATAATTAGTAGAAGAAAGCACATTGATGTTAGGGGCTATTAAACAGGTTTACAAAGGAGTAAAGGTCTCCACGCTTTAGGTTTTTCTTCCAGAATCATAGGCAAAATTGAAATTGGTCTCTCTCACCAAAAACGTGAATGTTTGTGTGTGGATATTCTTTTTCTAATAAAGATATCCACTCTAAAATAAAAAATACTTTAGTTCAGGACTAATGTAACAACACGTAGAACAAATTATTTTTTACCTATTTTCTATACCAAAATGTTGAAGTTCACAATTTGCAAAGGAGAAAATTGGAGGAAAGGAAGGTATGAACCTTTGCCAAAGTGAAACGGTGTATAATGGAAATCTCACAGATATTTTTTTCCTTTTTCCTCATGAGGAAGAGCACTACAATCAGACCTTATAGGAAAAATACAAATCTATCTGTTGAGGTTTTTTGTATGTTGTTTTACTTGTTTTGTTTTATTTTAATCTTTTTAGAACTGGCCTAAATTATCAGGTTAGATCTTGATCTGGAGCTTTTGGTGTTTTTCAATGGACTCCCTTTCCCCACTCTTCTTTTAAATATGAAAAATAGAGATGGAATCTATTTCTGCTTTCACTTGACAGTGAGAGAAGTCTTGACTAGCATAAGTATCCAGTGAAAATGAGTGTACACGAGGCCAGGGCTAAGGCCTACCTGTTTTTATTAGGCAGGGATATGGCATGGGAAGAATGCATGCAAGTGAAGTCCAGCACAAGGCTGTCACTCCAGCTTTGGGTGGTGCAAGCATACCTTTAACTTAGTGAATTTAGAAAAATATCAACAAAGCCTTTGCTTTTCAAATCCCATGACTATCTCTCAATCTGGGGCATTGTGTAAACATCGCAGAAATCTCATTCTTGGCATTTGATTGATGCCAGATAAGAAGTCCGTGCCCCTTCTTTACCAAGGTTTTTGTGAGAATTGGACAGATTGATCTCAATCATACTCATGCAGGCGGTGAAGTTAATGCTGAAATACCAGTAAGTCCCCAGGGGAAGAGAGAAGTTGCTGAATGCTTATGAATTAGTTGAGGGTCTGGAATTGGCAGGTGTGAAGAGTTTGACAGTTAATGGCTTTGGGAATTCATTCTGAGATGGTTTCTAAATCTTGTGCAGTGTTCACATGCTGTGACAACAAATCATGACATATGTATTTAGCACCTGTTGTGTGCACACACAATATATTTTTTCCCCTAATACTGCAGGCAAGGGGAGCACTTGTGTGGTTATGCTTTGCACTTTACTGAGGGGAGGAGAGGAGCTCAGTGAATTTGCTCTTGTTCAGGAGCCTGTTGCAGCTCCCACATCCCAATTTGGTGGTGTAGTCACACATGCAGTGAGTTCCTCTGTAGATATTTTCCTTGCATTGCACATACAGTGGGAATTAGTCTGAGAGTTGTGAGGCCACATCCATCAAACCAGGTGCAGGCAAAAAATACTCCTTTATCAATGATCTTGCCTTGCACTACTGCAACATTCAGACTCCCCCACTAGCAGACAGATGTCAGCAGACAGCTCGAAGTGCATCAGTTTGGGGACCTGCACACCTGCTCACTTGACAACTGCCTCAGAGATCCAGTGAGTCTTGGCAGTTTTCTTTGCTCTTCTTCCACAGATGAGAGGTGTGAGAGACCTGACAGAAAAGAATGAAGCAGCCTTTTTCCTTGGCAGCAAAATGTGAGCAGTTGTATTAATTTACAGACATTCTAATCCCTTGCTGTTAATTTTGTTTTGGAAGAAAATTATGAAGGATCCTGTGTTTCCTAGAGGCCATAAACCAGATTGCCAGCAAAGAAAGTTATCCAAAGCAGACAATGATAATAATAATAATTTAGATATTCATATCAGTTTTTATCTGTTTTATGCTTTGCAGGCTTCTGTCTGAGAAAGTTTCTGAAATCTAAGAAGATTTCAGAAGAGCAATAGCAATTTAAATTGGGAAGTAGTATCATGGCAGCTCTGGAGGCAGCCCTTACTCCTATCAAAAACATGGCAGGATATTAATAATTCTTTCTAACTAGAGCCAAGTACTTCAGACAAGTGGTATTAACCCCCAAAGGGCGAATGATGACAGGTGTTTTCTCATTTCCATTCCTCATCTCCACTGCAGCCCTCTCTCCTCTAAAACACCATGTTAGAGAGGTCACAAGCATACCATAACACCACATTACATGCAACATTCCAGAGCATGAGCACCTCAGGGAGCTTCCTCAGTGTCCCATGCAAGCATCTCATGAGACCCACTAGTGGCTTTACCTTGCTAATGTCTTTTGTTTCCATGGGTTTTTTTCAGCAATCTGAAATTGTTCACTCTTGTGAAATACATGCCTGAAATATTTTGGGTTTTAATTAGCCCCAAACCTTTGTCTGGCTGCAGCATTTTTAGTTTTCTACTGGGGCACATTTCCATGGGGAGAGGCACCTGTTGGGTCTGGGTGTTGAGCCCGGAATGAGCGTAACCCACCAAAGGGCAGAGCTCAGCACGTCTGCCTGCAGAGGCCTTTCTAACCACTGTGTGTGCCCACAAAACTGAAGACTCTGGAGCTCCTGTGTTATGTTTTTGTATCTGTCTAAAGTAGAGGCCACAGAGTCTCTCACAAGGAGGTTTGAGCATGCTCTGAGCAGACTGGAAGCCATCTAACAAACCAGCGTGGCACCCCACCTAAACTCACATACCCTGCTCTCAGCTGAGCCTTATTAGCTTGGGTTGGTGCCCTGCTAACCACAGCTGTGGGTTTCTTGTCAGCTTGGGACCACAAGCAGAACATGCTCAAGTTCACTCTACAGGTATTGCTGTAGTGTTCCAGTGCCTATGAACAGTGCCAGCATTAGAAATTTTAATGTTTTGACTTTCTGTCCTCAAAACGAGCCACAAGGTGAGTTGCATGTCTTCCCATTTACAGCCCCTCCATCAGGAAGCCAAGAGTGTTTTTCAGTCTCTGTAATCTTTGTGTTGCTGTACAAAAGTCTTCCTTTATGCCATTAAGTGTTCTTTTCCTTTGCAATTCTTTTGTAGCTGAAGAGGCAGGGTTTTTTCTAGCTCATTAACAAAAAAAGCAAACAAACAACAGAACTATAGAAGATTAAAAAGGAGTAGATGAGGAGAGTCTTGGAAACTCATGTGGAAGAAGCAGACGTTTCTTGGAAATGTTTTCAAATTATTTAATCTAGGTTTCTGATCTGGAAGCTGGCTTTCTTTTAAGAATATATTTTTGGAAATTTTCCCTGTGAAAACATACTGCTGGAAAACAGATATTTGTTAAAACCAAGCTCTGCATTTAAAGAAAGATAAAGTGCCTTGGGCACAATGGTCCTTCCCTGGCTTCTGGTTGAATCCGTTCTGAAAGAAGCTGAGTGGAAAACTTTAACAATGTTGATCCCTGGCCTACTATGAGGAGGTTATCCCAGCTTTTGGAGTACGTGCTCTTTGTTCATCATCTTTGTGTTGTTTGGTTTTGTAATTACCAGGTCTGTGGGTGATAGATTCATGGCATTTGAGAGTATGGTGTTATGATGCCTTCTGAAGAGTTAAGTGGGTTCCCTTCTCCCCTTTTTCACTTTTCACTTTTCATTTTCACACTCAGATACCTGCTACATTTGAAATGAGTAAATTTCAAACTTAAAACTGATAAATTTAAGTTTGACAAACTGGGATGTTTTTCCCATCAAAATCTGAGATGGGAGCTCAACAGTTCTTTCTATTCAGAATTGCTCAAGTGTTTGACTAAGCTTCCTAACTTTGAATGAAGTGGAGGTATTGAAAGAATAACAAGTTGTGCTATTTTTTTCTGATTTTATCTAAAAGTAGATATAAGAAGAGCATATGAAAATGGAAATTGGTTAGCAAAAATGTTCCCACAACAAAATCTCTATTTTAATTTGGTTTTCTTGTTTTTGTTGTTGTTTTTTGCAGATATTTGACGAATGTGCTTTCAAGGTATGCAATTTTTTCATTTTGCATAAACTGCTATCAGTTTAGGGACACCTCTGCAATTGCAAAAAGCACTCTCCAAAATGCATTGGCCTTATTGCTGGGGGGATGTTCAGAGAATTTTTCTAGCTCGCAAAAAAGGCAGACTAAAGTTTGTTTTCCACTTCTCTGTAAAGTAATGGAATCCCGTGGGTTTGCTTGGGGCAGAATCCAATCCTGATGGAGGTACAGTATGAGTTGTGTGGTACTTGGGCTTCACTGACCACCAGATCAGTGAGAGAGGGCAACTGAGAATTTTGGATGCTGTCCAGTACCTCTATGTTGGTACTGTTTTAGAGGAAATATTCCTATGGCATATTGGAGAGTAGTGGAACAAACCTACTTTCTCCTTAGCTGTGGAGTGGTAGCTATTTCCCACATTGAGACAAGTTTGCCTTTGAGCAAATGCACACTGTTTATTACTGGGAGTGCCATTTCATTTGGCTTGCTGGTTTTGTGCTGTGTCTGGGTATGTGCTGGGTGCCAGTGTCTCATGCTACTGGAATAGGATGGCATTTGGAAGATCATGTTTTCTGCTTGTAAAGATGGTATAATGATTTTGCAATGAGTGTCTCTGAAATTTCTAACCCCTGTTTTTGGAGTCCTAAAGAGAAAATGATGAATGTATTTTATTGTTGGTCCTTCAGGGGAAGAGAAATGGGCACTCTCATACCAGTGGGGGAAAAGCTTACCAAAAGATGAGAAAATGGTTCCATTATCTATGAAACAATGAAAATGTGTCTTGTAACAATTCAAGGTTTTCCAGGAAAATCAGCAATTACAAAATATATCTACACTTTCCTGCTTCTTCCGGACAGATATCTTGCATTTTGAATGACTTTCATTAAAACTGATGGAAAAGTGATAATTTTTTTTTAAATCTAGAGGCAGTTTTCAAAATCCTTTATTTTCTAGATGATTTTACATTACTCAGCCGTGGGAAATATTTCCATGGGGTGGATGGAGAGAAGGAAAGGAGGTAGTTCTTAATTTTTATTTCTGTGATTTTTGTGGTTGTTCTTGTTCTTGTAGTGGGTCACATGAGCAGGCCACCCATTTGCCTCCCTTGAAAGAATTTACCAAACTTTTGACATTTACTGAATTTACAATACCCTCCTCTCAGGGTACAGCTCCACTGTAGTTGCCTCTGTAGCAATGGAAGATGATACAACAAATAATTTATTATCTTAAATGAGTCACGGAATCATAGGCTTGTGTTGGAAGGGACCTTAAACATCATCTAGTTCCAGCTCCCAGCTGAATGAAGGAAGGAAATAAGCAGCTAGAATTTGCTTTATTTCTTCATTATTTATGATTTTCTACTGATCCAGAAAACCATTTAGGGGAACATGACCCGGGTACTGGACAGAGACAGAATCAGCAATGCGTACCAGAGATGAACTGATAATCAAGTTCTTCACAGTCTGCTCAGATGTGATTCCTTTTACTCCATTTTTCCTCCCTTTCCTTGTTTGAGCATGCCTCCTGATCAAGACAGAGCTTGGAATACAAAAGAATGAATTCCCAAGACTGGTATAGAAATCCGTGAGCCGTAAGGGAAACTTCCATTGGAGCGTGGTGCCGGCAGCCCTGTCCCTCCTCGCGGGGCTGGGATTGTGGCCCTTAGCTTTGTCCTGTAATCCTTGAATCCCATCGTGTGTCAATGCTCTCCTCATCTGAGTGAGGATAATGAAAAGTGACTGGGTGAGAAAAGTTCCATCTCTGTGGAAAAACTGCAGCACTCAAAATTTGGTTTTCTTTGTTCCCCACTGGAACAAAAGAAACACTTAAAACTGCTCCTAGGGGAAAACCCTGAATTAGCCTAATCTGGATTTGAAAACCCTTAATGAGTTTAAACCAGGTCTTGAATCTGGGTTTTCTTCACTAAAGAAGGTCTTGATACTCTGTTGGCTTGAGTAGCAGAGGGTGGTCTTGCTCCATCTTAAAGAATGTTGATTTCTGGATTTTGTCACTGTGAATATGATCCTTTATACAGAAAGAATTTTTAATTTTTTTTTTTTTTTAAATCAAGAGATATTTGACCTCTCTCAAGTCATTACTTGAGACAGTTTAAATCAATAAAGAACAAAATGCATGCCAAACTTGCTCAATAGTTTCTTTGTGCTGGAAGTAACTGTCAAATGTCTAATAATTGACCAAATCTATATGAAGCACTACATAACAAGGTCAGGGTAATGGATGTACATGAACTCAGGAGATGTTTTTTCCATCTACCTTCCCCTTTGATCACAGGTGTGTTCTGTCATTCCACTCCAGTAACCAAACAGATTAGCTCCTAAAATGAAAAATGGCTTGAAATTCGATATGTGACACAGTGTCCAGGCCAAAATGAAAGGAGGAGGGAGAGAAGGAGTTATAAATTATGCTGTCTTCATATTGTGACAGTGGCGGCATAATTTTCTACAAAGGAGATAATATTTCCTCATTATTCAGCTGGCCAAAGAGGTGCACAGTTCTTTCCAGAAGCACAAAAAGTTCATATAAAGACTGTGTAAAATTATATTTTGCCAAATTAAAGAACAGCAGAAATAAAAAATATCTGCTATCTTGATATCTGCAATATTGTGGCAGCAGGGTCACATCTGTAGGCAAAGTATCTGCATTTGCAAATATTGAATGTGGAAAATGGGTTGGTTAAATGACTTTGAGAAGATGTGTTGTCCTGAAATATCTGTTGTAATGTTGTAACCGATCATAGGTTTGTGTTTTATCACATGCATGGAAATAAATATTAAGGAATTCTTATAAAATGTGCAGGAGAGAGGGGTATGGAGAATACTGACTGTAGTTTGTAATGTGAATTCTAGTGCTTTCCACTGGTTGGTTGGCTGATTTGGTTATTGTTGTGGTTTTTGGTCTTTTTTTCCTGAAGTAGAGATGCCTATGATTAGCCTACTTCATTTGCTTTCAGAAAAGAAAGGCTCTAAGTTTATGCTCACTGCTGTTGCTCTTTTAATTGTGAATGTATGCAGTGGCTCATAGTAAAGTAAGCAAGCACTGCTGGGAATCTAAAGAAAACTCCTTAGAGCCCAATATTTGTTTCAAGAGCTGAAATATCCTTGTTGAGATTGTAGTCAAATTAATTTTGAAAACATTTCTAGGCATCATTGGTAATGTTTTTCCAAGTGGATAAATGAAAGAAGATCCAGTGTACAAAAAGATGACAAAACACTTTCCTATTTGGCTGTATTTTCTGGGTTGGCACTGGGGGGCTAAATTATAGCATGCACTGTAAATCTCAAGGCAAACACTGGGATCAGTGTGATTTACTTAGCTGCAAACTGTAAAACTCTCCCACCTTTATATACAGTACAGGCTTTGCATATTCAGAGAAACCAGCTTTGCAATTCACTGTTTGCAGAAAGCAAAGGTAAATCAACTTTTCAGCAAGGCTAGTACATAAATCAGTGAACAGTATATTCCTTTGAGACTCTCAAAACTGCACAAGAAAGCCACTCTAAATCCAGATTAACAGGGATCCTGATTTATGGTTGAATCAAACAGCCAAAGTCTATTTTCAGCAATCTGAAATATTAGATTTATGCAACTTATCTAGGTGACAATCTTATGGCTTTCCACTGGCACTGTTGATTCATTTTTCTGCAGGTATATAGGAGCTCAAAGTATGCATTGCTCTGTATATGCATATGTATGTTCTACATTTGTAGAGGGTTACTGACATTTGATTGAAATATGCAATGACCTACCTGCTACTGTGGAGACAATGCATGGGTGCTCTTTTCCTTCCCTTCACCCTTTGGCTGTGTTGTGTGTCTGTTGTTTACTGTAGTCCATGCCTGAACACTGAACCTGGAACCCTTACAAAGAAGCAGATGACCTGGGTCTTTCAACTGGGCTAATGAAACAGCACCATTGTAGTAGTCAGCAAACTCTGTTTTGCCTCACTGGTGTGGCTTTCAATACCAGGTGTATGGTTATTGTTACATGCCCTGCCTGCCTGCCTGTCATCACTGACTGGTCCATCTTCCTGTGCTTCCTGCTGCTCAGTTAGTGGGGAGCAGCCCTGGAGCTGCATCAGGGCTGAAAACAGTGTAAACTGGGTGGAGGCAAATTAAACAGAAAAATGCTTTGTGAGCATCCCTCAGGAATGAAAACACACAGGTCGTGAATGGCTGGCTGTAGTCAAAGATGTGGACGTGGTTGTAGAGTTTCAGGTGGAGTAACACTATTTTTACATCAATCATATGAATCTGAGTGAGATTTTAAAGAGGAGACAAGTTATTCTGCCCTTAGCTGGACAGCAGTAGTGAACTCCTTTACTTTTTAGGGATTGAGGCACAGAAAAGATAACTTTGGAACACCACATGCTAGATATTCCTAAGTACTACGTGAAATTCATTATTTTTTCAGCACTCAGCTTCTCTGAGCTGCAGAAGTGGGGGTTGAGCATGGCCATGTGACTTTCCATCACCCTGGAGCTGAGCAGGCACCTGTCTTTGCCCTTGGCTGAAGTTGTGTGCAGTGGAAGTGCACACTGGGCCAAGGCATCTCCTCTGCAGATGATTGATACAGCCGTGGCCTCACTATTGATGCTGTCCAGGTCAGGAGTATCAAGGGGTAATGCTTATCATGCACTGCCTGACAGGAACTGACTGTGTACAAACAAAAGTGTCTCTGTTAAAGAAAAAAATTTAAAAATCTGAGAGTCAAAAGCAAATATTTGCTCGTGGTACACAAAGTTATCAATAACTATATACAAATACTGAGGACAAAGGGCAGTATGATGGTTTGTCCTTGATACTCGAAATTCAGCTGTTTGCATTGTGCATAAAATGAACCAACAATCTAAGGAAATATTAGAAGCAGTGTACCTCCAAACTTCAGATAGATACCTTTTGCCAAAATTGCAAAGGTAAGATTAGCCATAAATTTCAGTGCAAGCAGATTGTAGCATATTATATATGAGAAAGTTATTAACTTCTAACTGAAAAGGCTTTTTTCCTTTCACAGAAGACTAATCAAAAGACTGCAAAACTTTTGTGAGCAGAAGAAAAATGTGTTTTTCCTGCATACTTCTATCCAGACTTGTAGCTAGTTTGTCTTTAATTAATTCCAGAACATTTTTGTTACTATTTAGCAAAAATACATGTTTATGTTTGACCTGAAACTGGTATGTGGTTCTGCTTTATTAGCTCTAACTCTGATTTGGGACTTTGCCACCTTAATATCTGCTTAAGTAGACTTGGGCTGCAGATTGAGCTCCCCTCCCTAAACCCACAGTCCTCATCTCCCACGGCTGATATTATTTTTTTGGTGGTAACCTCTGTACCTGGCATGCCTATTCCTTTCTAGATCTTCAAAAACCTAAATATATCTCATCTCTCTGTTCTTTTTCAATTTCTCATTTCCCCAGGTTTTGATTTATTTTTAGCTGCCAAGGTTTTGCCTTTCCTCAGGAAGGGAAGAGGGAAGCTTTCTGAGCCTGCTTTTTAATAGATATAATCACTATTTTTTTCTGAGGAGAAGGGTGCAAGATGGTAAATCCGATCAACTAAGGGATATCACCACAAAGCCTACAGGAAAGGCTGATTTCTTTCATCAGGGCCAGACCTTGCTCTATAGGTTGTTAGTAGGAAGAAAGAGCTGCTGCTCCTGCGTGAGGCACCTGGAAACAAGAGCCTGAATTTTTTGTTGGTATTTTCAATTTCAGTGTTATCCAACTTGGCCCTGCCTACCTCTAGGTGAAGCATTCACAAGGCAGTTTTAGTGTAGGGTTCTTTGCTATTACATCTCAGTTTTGAGGGGATGATTTCTGTCCTGCTGATGTGATGCTGGACACATGGTTTAGTCCCTTTTCATTTTCTTGTAAAATGTTTCCTTGCATTCACTTGGCCTGTGCATGAAATTCTGGGCTGTGGGGCTGGAATAAAGACCCAGAAACATTTGACTCTTCCCCTTCCCTTCCTACCATCCTTTTATTTCCTTGCCCTGTTAGAAATTGTCCTTCATTCCTGGCAGAAGGCAGGTGGGAAGAAAGTGATGGGAAAAGCCTGGAACTAGGCAGAGGTACAAAAATTAGATACCCCTTTCCAGGGATGAATGAGACTTGAGAGAGTATAAATAGCTTGTGTTTTGAAGATCTCTTCTACCAAAATCTGCTCAGTTGTCAGCTGCACAATTGGTTAGAAATACCATTCCTCATGTTCAAATTAATCTTTGACATTTCTTTCCTGTGTACTTTTTCTACCTCTGCCATATTCTCTATGACTTACCACCCTAACAGTTTTTTTTATTATTTATTTGGATCTTGCAGAGGGGTGGCCTATCTTTGCTATGAAGCCAATATGTAAATGTCTGGCTATTGATTTGATTCTTGGCTTTCTTGGAGTGCTGGACCAGGATAGGAGAGGATGCAGTGTATATGTCACATTAATTTTGAACCATCTAAAGAGGTTTAAAGTATAGATCACAGGTATAAACCAGACATATATAGAGAAATGTGACTACAGAGGGTTATAATTAAGCTCTTGATTTTCTTCTTGATCTACAACTATATCTAGTACTTACCTAGATTCTAAAATTGCATTTTCCTGCTGCCTTGTTCTAATATGTGCACAAACTTACACCATTAATGCAAAATTCTTGTTTTATGTGCATTGGACATTGAATTGGCTGCCACACAAATGCTGTATCACTGCAGTCCATGAATGAGCACCAGGACTATGCACGTGTCAGAGTCACTGTTTGCTCAGACACATTGTGGGAGAAATAAGCATGATTAGGCAAACTTGTGCTTTTCAACCTGTTGAGTTGGAAGGTATCTAACAGGATTAGAAAGCTCATTGAAGAGCTTGTTATAGCCTTTGAAAATCCAGGGCAGCCTTGGATGCTGGCAGGTGTGCCTAGATTATTTACAGTGCTGGGTCTTTAACTTCATCTGACAGAACAAGGAGGGAAGCAGTCTCAGTAAATGTGATTCTCCCTTACTATTATAACCTGAAAATTAATTTATGGTTTGCTGTAAAATCTTTCATAGTCCCCTACTGTTGAATGTCAAAATCTTCAAAGGACAGTCTAGGATCATATGATTTTTTTTTTTAAAGGAGCTTAATTACATGATATCCAGTTGAACATCTAGCAGGATTTCCAGGAAGATTAGGTACCAAATTTCCATTGCAATACACTAGAATAAGAGGGATCTGGATTAGTTTTGGAAGAATTTATTCTTCAGTTATTTGATTCCGTGATATTAATAAGTGTAGAGTTTGGTAACCTCATGGTGCTGGACTCTGTGCAAATGCAAGAGAAAAGAATCTTTCTTTGCCACTGCACTAGTCAGAAAAGAATGAGTGAAGGAGGGCACAAAATAGGAAGCAGACTTCCCAGGTATTGTCTGATGCTCCAGGAAAGTCTGGTTCACTTCACCACCATGACATTGGCTACTGGCCAGTCTAGAGTCTCTGCAGGCCCTCTGCAACCTCAGTCCAGCTGTGAGCAAATTTTGCATTTTGTAATGGTTTGCCATGGGTATTTAAGGAAAAAACTGGGATTGTAAATTGGTTTTTCCTCTTCAGTACTTATCAATTCAGTCAGGCTGATTTTAAAAAGCCACTTTCCTTGGTCTGCACCAGCTGAGAGACGCTGGTGAATTGCAGCCACCATGCTTGTTTTCCTGCTCTCCATGACCACCACCATAGGAGAAGCTGCCTGTTGTAGGAGCTGTAATCACAGCAAGCCTTGATCCCCTTTTCCAAACACTGAGATTTGCACTGGGTTTGGTGCATTGTCTAGGGCACAACATGCTCATGCCACACAAATGACTACAGCTGTTGGATGCTGGCTTCCAATTTCAAAGACTTCAGCCCTCCTGTGGAAGGGCAGGCACTCTCTAGCTTTGGGAGAGACAAAGTCTACCATTCCCCAGGAGCTCTGGAGGTCAGGCTTTCATCCTGGTGCCTTGATGGATCAGGCTGCCTCCCCACCTTTCTCTTCTGTCCCTCTTTTCCTGGAGATTGTAGATACCATAAAATGCTTTGATAATTAAGCAGGGAAAATTTCCATAACCCATAAAACATAAAAGGTAATATTAAGCCAATTTAGCTCTCAGATACCTTTCAAATAACTTGTATTTAATGCATGGTACAGGTCCTTGGTCAGTGCCCTTGAACAAACAAATCTGAGAGCCTGGTTTATAATGTTGTGTGTCCAGGCCCACTGTAGCCATTCTGAGAGCATTCCTTGGTTCAGGTTTCCATCATAAAATGCAATGTGGGAACCAGCAGAGGTAAAATAAAGGGCTGACCTGAAACTTTGCCCAAGCCACAGACCAGAGATAAATTGTTCTTTTGAAATTTGAAATTATTTTTGCTTGTTTATATTAACCTTCTCAGTCAAGAGTGCAAGAAATTTGGTAAAGCTGGCACTTGCAGCAGACAGAGAGAAATTTGCAAGTCTGGAAAAATTCAGAGAATAGCCTGAATAGTGCTTGGAAATGATAGATGGTGTTTGGTAGTAACTATGTCAGATGGGTTTGGTTAGAAATTACAAGAAAGCATTCACAAAAGTCAGTGGCACCTGCTGGGCTCCTCAAAACTTTGAATGCAGGACAAATTCATAGAAACTGAGCATGGACTTCTTTCAGTTTAAAGCATCATGTTTCACATACCTCTGCCAGGGGTGGAAATTGCTGTCCTGAGAGCTTGTTTTATGGCTGGCCTATAAATGAATTGCAAATTGCTCTTAAATTTTTGTGCCCATCATGTGTTATGGGTAAGGTAAGGTGTTTGGCCAGTTCAGCTTTAGGCTTGGCCCATGCTTGGAAGGTAGTCACACACCTGCACAGCAAGGACCTACCACCAGCATCTGGCTCTATGTACAGTGGAGAAGCCACAGAAGCCTTTGAGAGGCAGAAGCAGTTTCAGGCATTTGGCCACCTCCTTTCATAGTCTAGGTGGCGTAAAAAACACCAGCATGTTTACAACTTCTTTTTTTTCAGCTCCAGTGGACAGTCTTTGCAGTCAGGAGGAAATTTGCTATGCAGTGGTAATACTGATGGGCTGGGGTATTTGTGGGCACAGAAGATTTCAATTTTTTTTTTTTTTTTTTTAAGAGCAAGGTACCATATTTCTATGAACTAGCAATTACCTGCCTTGGGCTGGGGAGTGTGGAGCTATGGTAAGAAGATGAGAGCATAACAATGATGAGGAGCAGTGGTCTGAAGTGGGGGATCCAGATTAGAAAGATTAAGGAAATAGGGGATATGGGGCCAGGAATTCTGGCTATTGAGATGTTGGGATTTTTCTTCTCCTTACTCTTAATGAGAGACCTCTCACAGCATCCTATGTGATACCTTGTTTCAGTGCTGTCTAGTTAGATGTTTGCAAGACCAAATTAGGTGCGAGCATTAAACTCTTAAGTTTTGTGTTGTTTGAAATCTGTTATTGTTGGAGTCTTTTTATGGTGCTTCCAATAATAACTTGCTTCAGATTTCCTCACTGCAGAGCTGGCAGCAGGCGTTCTCAGTGGAGACCAATGTTGTTTGCAAGGTAGAGGTTCACTCCCTTTGCTTTAGGCTGACTAATCTGCCTAAAATAATCATCTGTGTTATAACATCCTGGCCTGATAATTCAAAGGCAAAATATAATTCCCTCTGCCTTTAAAATTAATTTTGTTATTTTAGGAAAGTTTATAGCAGTGTCAGGATCAGCTCTTGCAAGTCTACTGAGTTAACATTTTGTAAGTTCCAGAAAGAATGCACTTAAAGGAAACCCTAATTAACTCAGCTTTTAGTTAGACTATAATGACTGCACAAGATTAATATGTGAGTCAGCCTTTATTTCCTGAAGCATCCATTTATTTCTGTGTTTTAAGAGGCAGGTACCGCATTTCTGTGAATCAGCAGCTGCCAACTAAATCTCTAGCTGTGCTTCAGTAACCTGCCAGACATTTTTAGCAGTCGATTCAAGCAAGATGAAGCTCTGGGAAGGCTCTGTAATAGGGAACTTTGAGTGTGTGAGTGAGACTGATAATGTTTTATTTTTGAAATGAAACATTAACAGAGATAAATATTGTGCTCTGGGGGCATGTTGAATGACTGCAATCCAGGGGTTACAGTCAGAAGCCTAATGCCCCAAATAATCATCAAAGCCAGCCAGCTGAGTTGGGTAATGCTTCTTACATGTATGTTCAAGCACAGCCATTTAGCCAGGGAGATTGTTGTTTTAAAGACTATTAAGTGAATTTGAGGGAAAAATGCATTGCAGATGTCTTTTTTTTTAATTAAAAAACCCAGGAGCTTTTTGCAGCAGTATGTTGAAGGACTGGGGGTTAAGACCTTTTACATCCTCTAATATAAGTTATTGCTTCATCTTAAAATGACCTTCATATGCTTCCAATGATCCTAGGTCATTTTCTTTAGACAGAAATCAGCATGATGTCTAATATTCTAAGTGAGGATAATTAAAAGTAGGGCCAGGCATAACAGAGTGAAAATTCCATCCTAGTTAATTTTAAGGAGCAAGATGCTAAAGAATTTAATTGAACACAGTGTATTTCAAAAGGGTTGGAAATGAGTGTTGGATAAAAAGGAAATTGCTGTAAGATTGCATACGTTTTCTTTAAAGTTTTGTTAATAAAGCTCTTACAGGTATAGTAGCTTAAATACACCTGTGCCTCTGTAGTTTTTATTTTTGAGATCTCCGACTAAGCAAAGTTTTATTGTCACTCTCTGACATATGTACCTTTCTCCTCACATTGAAGACACTGCCAAGGTTTCCACAGGTTGATAGGATATTAAAATCAGGCACTCTACTCTTATGTAGTTGGGAAATGTCAAAGTATTTTAATGTAAAGTTCAATAGAAATGTTGGTCCCAGACTCAGGTCTGGACCTGATGGATCCTTACAGAAGACAGAGCTTCAGCCCAGGAAGGGTAATTGTGGTTTCTTCTCTCCTTGGTGGGAAATGAGATTGTTCAAGGATTTGATTCAAAATGTCTAAAATAAGCCCGTGCTGTTGAGCTGTCCTTCTGGAGAAGGATGCCTCTATTAGGCTTAGAAGCCTAATTTCCATTTCCTCCCACCTCTACCCCCAATCCTGATCTCTCTGTGGAGCAACGTAGAGAGCAGAAAGGGAGCTTCCCAACAAATTAGCAATAACTTAGCAAAGGCAGGTATAAAAATCAGTAAATAGGTTATTTAATGTTATGAATTTTCATCAGGTATCAAAAGCATGTTTACTTTGTTCATTGGTTAGAAACATTATATATCCCCTCCACTGATAAGTGGACAAAAAATACGTGGCTCAGATGTCATTTTACACTTTTCATCTGAGTGTTTTCATCTGTTGAAAGCATAAACAGAGAGGGTCATTCAACAGAATTTCAGTATCACTCAGCTTTGATTAAAATGTTAGCTTATATTCTTTTTGTAAACAGTCCTTTTTATCCATGTAAAATCTTATGGAACTTAACAAATGATATACAACAGTACCGTATTACAAGGTACCTTAAATGTCACTATCTCTCCAATTACCATGGAATCAGGCATCTCTCCCTAATTCAATAATAGAATAATAAAAGTGAAGATATTTAACACAATATTTAAATTGGAGGGGTGATTTGAAGAAAAGACTATGTTAATTAAACTTCCTTCCAATACATGTGTATTTCAGAGAGTGATCATTTATAGCTGTGCTGGAACAAAATTTTCATTTAATAAGCTCTTGAATTAGAGATTTACCAGAGTAAAAATGTTGAGTAGTTGGAAATTGGAGCACACAGAATTGGCTGCTGCTGTGGCTCTGATCTTGGCTCGGCTCTGCTTCATGGTTTGAGAGAGATTCCATGCTGATGACATGTTTGAGATGTGGTAGCATTACAAGCTGTGCTCTGCACAAGAGAAACATTAGGATATCCTTCTTGTGCCTGGGAATAAAACATGTTTGATTTGTCAAGGAAACCAAAGGAAAGATGTGTGTGATAATGGAAATGAATTGACAAATGGTATTCCAATAAAAATAAACACAGGTCTGAAGCTGGGCTGCTGTTGCTCCAAGAACACTCCAGAACTGAGATTACTGCATTGCAGAAGCATAATACTGTAAGTGTGTAGAAAGAAAACACCTCATCATCACTTAAAATAAATCCTCTGGGTGAAGGAATGATTTTAGGCATTTTTCAAGTGATGTTATCTCCCAGATTTTCCCATCTTATCTAGGAAAATGGGCTGAAGTGTTGAGATATATAGCCTGGGAGCTGCATATCTCAGACCACAGCTTTGAAAGATTTACACCTGTGCTGTCCATACAGTCACAGTACAGGGGCTGCCATGTGGACTGAATTTGCCCTGCCCCTGTTCCTGTCCACTTTGTCCCTGTTTGAACAAAGCTCTGTTATAAGACAGCATGTTTTGGACAGGGAAGAGCAGCAAAATCTTTGAGGCTTGGTCCAGTGACATGCAAGTGCTTTGAAAATGCTATGTGTTTTATAGAGTCCTGAGAGACTTCAGAAAAAGGCAATAAAAAGTCACTGACAGCTTAGACAGTCTCTATGAAGAGCAAAGAGATTAAAGATTTGGAGACATTCAGAGAACAAATTTAAATTGAATTTGGAATTGGGTTTTGAAAACCTAAGGATATAGAATTTTTAATTTTTTTTTTTTGGTTTTTTTTTTTTTTTTTTGTTACTTGTAGTTTACAACATCTTAGGTTTGGTGGTGAACAGCAGGAAATAATAGAGGCGATAAGGGCAGTATAGTAACATATTCATAACAAACCCACAAAATACTAAAAGTGATACATTTCCTTTTATGAAGTGTTCCTTGAGATTCACGTCAGCAAGACAGATTCTGTGTGGGTTTCTTTGTTTTCTTTTGAATGGATGGAAATCATAAATGCCACAAACAGGTTAGGCAGCCTGAAACAGTTGGAATGTCTCTCACAAGCAGCAGCTCTGGCCAGTCTACAATTACAGGAGCAAATGCCCGACTCATCAGCTTAATTAAAATATGAACAGATATTTACTTCATGTCTTGTTTTGTTGGTTGAACTGGTAAGATCTTGGAGTGCAGGTGCACACCTAACCCAAGTCCTTATTTTGCTTTAGCCAAAATCTCAGCCTATATCGGGATCATCCAGATTACTCATCCTTGTACCCTGATCCCCAGTGGAAGGAAATTTGACCATATATGAGTCTGGGAAATAAACCTATTTTGTTAAAGCTGTGCTGTGGAAATGATTGGCAGTGTGTTGTCTCTTTTCACTTGCTTTTATGAATGACAAAGCCCTTCCATATTGGGACTTCACCCAGTTTTTCACATAGCTTGTTCATTGATGCCAATGCAGACCAAGAAACTATGATTAGCATCCTTCATCAGTTGTTTTCACCTGGTTTGGTGTCCCTGCACTGTGGATTACTAGTGATGCTGAGGCATCTTTTTTCCTGAAGGAAAATTTCATCTTTTGCTGTTGACTACATTTTTTGCGTAATCTTTCTTATGTAGGCAGAACTTCCAAGTTTGTAACAGCTAGTGGGGGTTCACGCCCCAAAAAGCTGAGTGTTTGGCTGAAATGTTTTCTCTAACATTTTGAATTTATTCTTGCTTAGAAGTGTTATTAATTGTGATTCTTTGATTCTGAAAAGATCATCTTCATGAATGTCACTTCATGTAGTGTCGTGCAACATCTACTGTAAAATTGTAAATGCTACTTATTTTTGTTAACTGTTGCTGTATTCCTTTCAATTCTCTTGAAAGTCTTTATGGCTCTGTTTGATGGAAATCTGTAAAAGTACAAAGCTTGTTACCTATGCCACACCTTTTGTTTCCTGCATGATTCTTCTTTTTGTTTCTGTATCAGTAATCTCAGACATTCTGGTCTTTGACCAATTAGTTGCTCATTGACAGAGATCACACAAATAGGAAAACAGTTGCAAAACAGTTTAACCTCTCATAATATTTTGGGAAAAAATGGGTAGAGATGTTGATTCAGACCTGTAAGTGTTGAGAATGTACACATGATTATGGGATAACTGGGGTTCTCACCATGTCTGAGCTGAAAGTATTTTAAGTGACTGCAGGCTTCAAATATATCCAGCTTCATCCCCAAAGAATGAGCCTTGAATTCTGAGGTCTGAGCTGAAAACATAATGGAAAGCTTATGAGAAGCTCAGTATGTAAACTAGAAATTCTTCATTGCTCCTTTTTCTCTGCTGGAGGGTGGGGAAGAGGAAGAAGAAACAAAAGCCTGCAAAATGATACTGCAAGCACTTGAGAAGACAATTGAAATCCTGGTTTCAATAAAATCCTTCAAAAGAATCACTTGGGCTACAGGGAATCTCTTCCCATATTTTGTTGGGAAACTGGAAACATAATGTAGCCTTTAATCGATCCTGGTAACATTCCCCCAAAGAAGCCTGGATAATGCTACACAATTTGTTTAGATTTCAGGTATTTGGCTGCAAGAGTTATCTTCGAAAAGAGCTGAACAATGCTGAATTGGCAGCCTCGCTTGGCAAAATCTCCTTCATTAACAAAAGAACCCTGAAGGTAGCCTGGTGGAAGTTTTTGCAGATCAGTAAAACTAATCAGAGAAACTGCCTGCAGTTAACCTGAAGGTCATATGATAATTTAGGTTGGCCTCAAATCCAGCCTCCTGTTTGAAGCCAGGTCAGCTCTGAGATTAGTTGAGGCTACTCTCAGACATAAAGTCTCGAAAACTCCAAGGAGCTGAGATTGTTGTAACCCTACATGCTATAGTGGAGCTTATTTTGCATGGTGGTATCTTTGCCTGTTGAGCAGACACATTGCCTGTGAGTGCACATAAGAGAATTGCAGAGTGTGATGCATAAACAACTGGAAATAGTCCAGATTTCCAGTTCTGAGGTGAAGGAAAGAGGGAGGGAGCAGACTGTAGCTTTTGGGTCTTGAAGGCCAAAAGGCAGTTGCAGTCTTGGAGCCATCCACCAGCGTGGGCCATTCTCCTGAGTGACACAACCCCTTTAAATCAGTATTACTTATGTTCCTCTGGTTAGGCCTGTCTTATGTGCAATGCACTTGGGAGAAAGCTGCTGAGGAGACACAGTGTGGTGATGTCCTCTTCAAATGCTGTGATAGGTGTGGCTCTAGAAGGCACTGCTGAGTGCAGAACATCTGAGCCAGCAGCTGCTGCAGCTGCAGGAGGGGTGCTGCAGGTCAGGGTCAGCACGAGAGGAGAGGGACCAGTCCCAAGGGCTGCAGCATCTCCTCACCACACTTGTGGTTTCCTTTCATTGTGGGCCAAACACATCTTTGTACCATCCCTTTGCTTGGAGCTCTTCACTGTTTTGCCAAACACAAGGAATGTTAAAAGTGATTAGTCAGGGATGTATAATGACCTCTTTGAATTCTTCTCGGTGATGTGTTTGATTTCTTCTTTAATCAAAGCTGAATTCATATGTTGGCAATTGCTGCAAAGCCCATATCCTATGATCACATCACCTTGGTTTTCGCTTGAAAATAAAAGTGTCTTTCTTGAAAAACAAGATAATATATTCCCAGGGTGACTTAATCTCTGCCTGCTCTATTCAAGACTCAAATTTAATGCTTTCAGATCTAAATGCCAACATGAATGCTTTGTCTCTTTCACTAAACCACAATTTTCTTCCAACTTTTCTTTAAAATATATGAACCGAAGTTACTTCTAACTATCCAGTCTACTGTTTATGTAGCTTGGGGTGTATGTGATCCATGGAGCTGAGCAAATGCAAAGGTAACAGCTGACTTTTTAGGCTAATATTTAAACTGGGCAATGAATAATCTGAAAAGTAAGATAAATTTCTTAGATGTTCTACTTTTGGTGTAATTTGAATTTCTGTGGTCTCTTATTGCCAGCCTGAACTGACTCATTTGAGATTTGCCTGACATTTTTCTGGCAGATATGCATCCGAAAATTTTTCAGGGTTTGGATTTTTCTCTTGGCATTTTGCTGCTTGCCAGAATTTAAGTTTTACAGAGGAGGCATTTTGCTCCATAAAAAGGTAGGGTACCACTTAGTTTACTGAGAGCAGTTGCTACTCTTGGGTTTATACCTACAGCATCTGTAGGGAACGTATTCCACCCTGTACAGTTCTGAGAATGACCTCAAAAGCAGTAAACTCCAGGTCTAACTGCTGCTGCCGGTGGGGAGGAGGCCGGGGCGCCATGGCCACAGCGACGGACCAGCTCGTGGGGTTTGGCTTGGTTGCCTTCAGCCTCGTCCTCTTTGTTTACTACACCCTCTGGATCATCGTACTGCCCTTCATTGACAGCGACCATGGGATCCACCAGTACTTCCTGCCTCGGGAATACGCAGTGATCATCCCTGTGGCAGCCGGGCTGCTGCTGCTGCTATTTATAGGTGTTTTTATAACGTTAGTCATGTGGAAGAGCAGGAAACACACCAAGAAATCAGACTGAAGGACCAGCTGAGGAGATGAGGAGGTGCCCACGCTGCAGCATCACAGCCAGGAAAAGACTTTTCCTGCAGCTCNCCTCATTTACCATGGGGAGGGGAGGAGATGTTGGGAGATAGAGGATCTTCGCTGCGGAAGAATCTCGGGTTGTTACGAGGAGACAGGGCTTGTCTCCACCCCTCACCCAGTGGTATGCAAGAGGCCCCAAGTCTTATCTCTAAGACCTTGCATGCCTACCTTACTAACTCAGCCACTTTTTACCCTTTCCAGTAGTTTTCCACTCCCTAACTAACCCAGAATCCCAGATACCTTTTCCTGTGACGTAGGATGGACCCCTAATCTATTTAAACCCACGTTGCGAGATAATAAACGCCATTTTGACTTATCCACCACATTGGTGACTGTGTCTTGTCATTTGGACTGAGTGACCTTAGGGAGAAGGTTTGCCGTGCTGTATGTGAAGCCAGGTAACCAGGTCGTGTAGCTTTCGTCAGAAAGCTGCATCAACATGCTCTACAGGAAAGCTGAGGATAGCCCAGCTGGTGTGCTCAGCCATGTGTTGAACTGCCAAAGAGGCTATTAACAACATATTGGCTCTCTAGATGTCCTCCAGCATGTGGTCCTGTCCTAGTTCCAGAAAAAAACCTTCTGATCAAGCGTTTTGGTTTGCTCCCAAATTTGTTTCCTGCATAGAAAGTGTGCCTGTGGCCAGGTATAGCCCTTGCAGAATACCCAAAATTGCCCCCCAAAAACTAGTGTCTAGATAGTTACTGAAAAAGTTTGAGGGAATTCTTTCATACATGGAATAAATGCCTCAACAATATTGTAGTTTCTGCCCAATAACAGACACAGCTGTGGCTTTCATTCAGCACTTTCTGGCAGATGCTGGATACACAATAAATTGTTATTCAATAGAGAAGAATTTGGCATATGAATTAAGGTGAGCAGTTTTACAGCATTATCCAGAATAAATTTCCTACTGCATTACATACTCCCTTAGGAATGTTTCCAAAAAGGCGGCTGCAAATTTTCCCTTAGCAAAATTTATCTGTGGTGGGGTCTGTTCATTTTCAGAGATTTTAATCTTTGCAAGAAACTTCAAACCCCTATGAAAAGTTCAGTTGTTTACATAGATAATACTCTGGAACAGACCAGCTTGTACTATCAGATCCATTTGCATTTAGATTGTGCCTTTCCAATGGCTCTGAAAGATATTGCAAATACAAATTAGGTTTCACACAAGGACTGTAGAAACCACTATTACTGTCCTTTGGGGCTGGCATAATTAGAGATGCTGTGACCTGCTAGCCCTTAATTCCAAGTCAAGATGCCCTGCACCTCAACCAACAGAAATTCTGCCCCTTCTAAAACAAGTCATTGTTGTTGCTGATTAAAATGAATTGGGTTTGTTTTTTACAGTATGTTGCTCTGGTGGCATTTTGTTGAAAAGTTGATATAATTTGTGGTGTCAGTAAAGATAAATCTACTGTAACTGACTGTGAACTTTCCCTGTGTTCATAATTTAGCTTGAAGAGATGATGGTAAAATGATAACTCATGGCTTGCATTTTCCACATTGGTATTCACTTTACCACTAAACCAGTGTCAAGGCACTGTCTGTAGTATTCCTTCAACCTTTTTTGTAGCAATGCTTTTTAAAATTTTGTGTGTGCAAAGCAATACATTCCAATGAGAAACCATTAGTACTGTGGTCTAGTTTTGGAAACTCCATTTGTTAAGCTGTAAAAAGGAGATGCAGAACAAGTTATCTGATAATTAGCAGAGAAGCTGTTTTGGGGGGGGTTTGATTGTTTGATTTTAAATCATGCTCCTACCTTACCTGAAAGTGGAATTATTTAATGCTTGGAGAATTAAAATATACACAATTCATAAGAGCACCTGTAACTTTATATTTGGCCTAGAGCAGTCTTGGCTTTTTTCTGGTGCCTGCTAAATGTGGCCTAAGCAATTTGAAATGTTGTCAAGCAAATGTGAGAATTCAAAATACAGTGGATGAAAAATATCTGTCACTTACTGTCTCTTTTCCAGGCTTACCTGGTTTTTTCACTTGTGGAGAAATTATTCTGCATTTTCTTCTATCCTAATGGGGGTTTTTGTACCTCTTCTATTTTAATATATCTCCTTTCAGTGACAAGCTCTGTCCTCATCAATCAAGCCACAGACCCATCACAAGTTTATATCACTATAAAGACATTGATAGAGATGTGTTATATTTCTCATTTCTCTATTATTTTCCTGTAAGTTTGGTAGCCTCTAATAAGTTCATATTCTTAAAACCAAACTTTTGTCACATATTCCAAGTTTCTTTTCTAGATCCTTCTTGAATGATAATTAGCCCATCATTCTGCTTGTGTAGTTAAAGTTAATATTACTGATATATTTTACTTATCTTTTATGGTGTGTACAACTATCTGACATCTTATTGACCAGTTATTCAGAAATCTTTTGGTAACTTTCTGCAGTGCATGTTAATTTATAGGATGCTGAGAAAATTTGTATTATGAACAGCCTTTACTAACTCTTTGGCCTCTGCTATGGGTCTGTTTTGGATAGATTGAGAAGTAGAGATCACAGACCAAATCCTTCTCCTTGAGAGTAGCTGTTTATTGCAGCTTTCCTTTCTTTTTTTTTTTTAAAGGTTACTAATTAGATTCTTTCCAGATTTAATATATTTCTCCTTTTCCATGACAACTTAGCCTCTTTACATTTCTCTCAAAATGTTAAAGATTTTTTTGGGAATAAAAAATATTATAGATTAAATGAAGCATTTAATTCATATATTTATTGTTGTCTTCAAAGAACTGCAATGCATCCAGGAAGTATGACAGCCCCCTATAAAAAACACTTTCTTCTCTGTTGTGAGGTATTTATGGATATATCTGCATTAAAGGTCCGACCAATCTGCCTGACATAGAAACCTGAGTAATGGCCTGTAGTATGCTCTATTTCCTTGCTCCTGAGACCTGTTTATAAGTTTTGTCGTTGGTGCAGCCTTCCTTTTCTTCTGGGCTGGGAGCCCTTTGAAGCCATTGAAGTGATAAATCACATACTTAGGGTTTTGTATATTAGTTTCTTCAGGGCTGCTGGATGAATGGCATCTGGTCTTAGGGATTTGCTACTGTTTTATTGACCTGCTCTAATCCCCTGCCACTGACACTTCACTTAGAGATTTCAGACTTGCTTCACACATAAAACCTGTCTGAGCTTTTCCCTTATAAACACCAACTCTGATAATTCAATTAGCTTTTCTGATACAGCCTTGAACTTTTCTTTTACACCTCTGCTCTTTATTAGTCACACAAACTCTGGCTGTGTTTGCAAGACTTTTGTGATTAATTGGGATGCCTGTAGCAAGTTGTACTTCAAAATGTTTTTGTGTTTCTTTGTTTTTGCATTTAATATATAAACTTTTGTACTATTTTTGTTTTCTTCACTTGGACATGACCTCCACTTCTGAGTAGTATCTTTCTACTTTTAAGAGCCCCCTCTAGTCTGACATTTAACTATTCTAGATTGTTATGGTCTTGTTCAAAATGTTTTTGAAGAGGTGGTACATGTTTGCACTGAAACCCTGGTAAAAAATTTTAGACAATCTCCTGGCTGACTTCAGGCACATTACCCATTTCGCAACTTACCTAATTTTGCTTTTACTCTTCCACTTTTGGACAGTTTCTTAAGTGATAATGGAGTAGGTTTTCCCTCTTCCCTCATTTACTCCCACAAGGATCTTGAATTTGAATATGTTATGGTGACTAGCAGTCATGGAGATCCTTAACAACAAATTTTGAACTGAGTCCTGTGGATTGTTTGGAACTAGGTAAAAAAGTGCTCCTCATTCTGAAAGGTCTCTGACTGGCTGCTCCATGAGGCAGTCATTTATGCCATGTAAAAAATAAACAAATCAATTAGCTTTTTGCCTCACAACCCACTGTGTCAGTCTTGTGGTTTGCATGGGAGTAACCAGTCTCCCATGATTATTAGAATATCCTGGGCAAATTTAATACAGGGGGATCTTGTGCAGAGGCATCCTCCTTTTCATCTGCCTATTGAATGATTCCAGATTTACTACAGTTCTTCCTTCCATCAGTGTGACTTCATTGGTCATATCTGGGTGATTTGTATTCTGACCTCACTGATTTTTCTTTCTTCTGTCAAAATTTGGAGGGATTCGGAAGTGATTTTAGTCCAGATCTGGTTGTCTAATTTCATACATGAAATTTGAGTCTTTATTTACTTAGACTCCTCCTCATGGTTTCCTCCTTGAATGTCTTTGCCTTTATATTCTGTACCTTCTTGTGGTGTGCTTTGGCAAAAGGATGCTGTAGAGGTCCCGAACTATTGTGGGAATTGCATACCTTAGGGAGACCTAGTTAACCAGCTGGGGACCTGCAGCTAGCATGGAAAGTGAAGGAAAGAGGTATTGGTCAGAAGGAAAGGGGAAAAGTTTAGCAGTTCTCCTCCCACATTTTCTAGTCATCCATCGAGGAAGAGGTGAATTCCCAGGACTCAGAGAGCAGAAGAGGTCTGTGAAAGTTACAAGAAAAGAAGAGACTGGGAATGGTCTGTCTTGAAAAGAATTTCTTACTCAGTGGTTTGATGTGGTTTTAATCCCATACCCTAAAAGGATAAGGGGCTCGAGGGACTGGTTTGTCTACATGTTTAGGGAGTGAGAAAATCTGGTTGCCTCAGTGGGGGATTGCAGCCATCAGAGGCCACAGCAACCCAAGAAAACCACTAATAACAACCTACTCTTAAAAACACATTCATTTGTTTGCTTTTTCTTCTAGGATCAAATGGGGCAATTGTTTCTGACTCAATAAAACGTCTTAGATTTTTTTGATTGCGTGTTTCATCCTTGTGAACTATTTATTCACTGAAATGGGATGATCCAACTGTCAAGTTCTGATGGGCTATTGAGCTCCTTCTCGACAACTTGACCTTCTGCCTTCCTGACCTGACTGATGGTAGGAAACCAGAGGTCTAGAGAGGCCAGAGCTCCCATTTCCAGGGGTGAGCACCTTCAGTGTTTTAATGAGGAATTTGCTCTCATATACCTGCTTCTCCCTGGCCTATTGTGGGTGACCTTAAGTTTCCCAAGGTAGACTCCTTAACCTACCTCTGGCAGCTCCAGGAAACTTGGGCAGCTTCACAAAACTGTAAGGGATTCCCCTTCACTGCAGAGCTTCAATGTTTAATTTTCCTGTTCTGTTGTCAAGCCAAGATTCCAGCATTTTTTAATGCCCCATTGAAGCGAAATTTTGGGGTCTGTTACCCCTCATAGGCAGTACCACTGAGAGTTCAAGAGTGAAACATACTGGCTGGCATATTTGAGGTTTGGAAGGCTCCTGGGATGTATGGAGAAGTGTTGTGACTGAAGTCAGTGTAGTGTGTGCCTACAGACTGCATGTGTGTGTGGCTGCTGCTGCTGCTAATGATCCTTGTGGCAGGACATTGATACAGCTGGAGCTGGGAGAGGGTGAAGGCTCTGTGCTAATGCTGCTTGTTTCCCACTTTTCATCTGCACTGATAAACAAGATAAAGATCTGCTTGCCACAGGGGAATATGTTATACCTTGCTAAAAAGAAAAAGGGGGAGAGAGAGTGAGAGTGGTTTTTTTTTTCCTATTATTTTTTAATCTGCATGAGAAAGTAAAGCCATCTGCCTGGAGCAGCTTCCCTGCTGCCCCAGCACGTACACAAGCTGCAGAATCAGAGCATTCACAATGAGAATGCATTATTCTGTGGTCCCACAGGGCTATTCCATGGTTACAAAGCAAATTAATTGGGTTTGAAAAATTGTTCTAAGCTGGATTTGCAAAGGCATGGAGGTTTCATTAAGTTGCCAGAGCAGCTTATAGTGTTGTTAGAAGTCATTGCTAATATCTGTTCACCACTGTGGATGCAGGAATAATCTTTCCTCTATTGGCTACCTCTTAGCTAAAGGTGCTGATACAGGAAAAACATGAATATGAAGGAAAAAAAGCTTCCTTGAGCATGAAAAAATTAATTCTATTTTACGTGTGTATTCTCTTTTTCCTTTTCTTTGGTAGTGAGGTAAATGTGGTATGGGATTGCATATGGAAAAACACCTGTCCTAAACAGGCACAATCAGTTTGGATAAATGTTTTGGTCAGTGAATGCACAACAGTTTGATTGCTTGAAATAACCCCTAAATTTATGAGTGGAAAGTTAAGGGAAGAAACTGATATTTGTTCTTTTAAGCAGTTTACAGCATTTCTTTGACAACACTTTGTAGTTGCTCTTACTTCAGTTAAATCAAATGCTTTCTTCATCTGTTGTGAATGTGGGCATTCCATACATGAAAAAAAAAAGAAATGAGAAACTAGGTATGTGAGTGTATATATATACACACATATATTTGGTGTAAAAAAACCCAAACATCTCAGCCAACTTCTGTAGTTTTAGGAGTGGGCAGAATTCTTGAGACCACGCTTTGGCTATGATTTCTGTCTGAGCTTAATTGAACACATTTTGATTTTGTGTTTTATCTCCAAAATCTGTCAATCTGACAGGAAGTGTGAAAGGACTGAGAAAACCGGTGTTTGCAAGAAGATCATTTAATGTAGGCAGGTTTGTGGTTTTTTTTTTGTTTTTTGTTTTTTTTTTTTTCCTTTGATTTTTCCTTTTTATCTTTCTTTAATTGTGCAAGTCTATAATTTTCAGTGATAATGATAAGGTCGTAGAAAGGGTCACACTGTGGGTAGAATAATACCTCCTACTATTTTGGAATTTGAGTTATTTTTGTGAGAAATATTAATATATTAAAATCAAGAGGCACGTGATAGTTTTGCACTGCCTTGTATCTATTTTCCCTTTGATATTAGCTGAGCTTTGAGAGGTGTAAGAAACTTGAAATTAATGTGTGTTTTAGTGGTGCAGTTTGTTCTCATGGGGATATTTTGGGGGGTGAGTCAAATGCTTTCAGTACTTTTAAAATAAAGCACATACATTTTGAGCAGTGGAGAGGTCATTTTGAAGAGCTTAAAACTGATGGTCAGGCAGGAACAACTGCAGGTGTTAAAGGTAGTTTTAATATTATAACCATTGGACAATGATTTCCTATTTTAAACAAAGCCATTTATTGAAATACACTTTTAAAGGAATTCTTGAATCTTTTTGGTGAGGATAGGCCTCTAATCTCCCTTCATAAAGGACTATATTTTCTGTTTCAGCACCATGCAAAAAGTAAGTTTTTCATTTTCATGACATGTGCTACTTCTGAACATTGGTCTGATATAATCTTTCCTCCTCAATTCTCTTTGGGATAAATTTGTCTTTTAATATAAGCTCTTCAACTCCCAAAACTATGAAGTGACATTATTTCTGTAGGTCATGGGCAGCCATGGCCCTAGAGTCAGTTACAAGCACTAGTTACAAGTAGTTACTAGTTACTAGTAGTTACAAGCACTCGTATACTCTAAGATTCACCCTTCTAAACTGGAGATCTAGTGGTCAGCAATGTGTATATACATATATATTTAATTATTTTTAAAGCTCATTGAGAAGTTTAATATAGGTGAACAGTAATCAGAAATTATTTTGATAATGTGTTCTACCCCTTCTGCTCCCCGGTTTTTCCCCTTTAAAATGTTTTTGCTATTATAAGTTAATAATGAAAAATGTAAATTAATAAATCCTAGACAGATATGTAAGTATGAAAACCAAGACATTTTTATTCTGCTGTGAATTAAAAGTATACTTTCCTTCTGTGATCATTGTTATTTCACTCATGAAATCAACTATTGGTATGAATGACTACTATTAAAAATCTGAGCCTCATTTTCTGGGTGCACTCCATTTTCCTGTTGTTTCACCCAAAGTATGTGTTCCAAATGAGCTGAAGAAATATTGAACTGCCGCTGAGGAGAAAAAATGGGATCAATATTTGAATCTGTTATTGACAATGTTAAGTTACTTCAAGTGGTGAGTGATAGTGTGTGGAGTAACATGACTATTGATTTTTTTCCCCTGGTAGCACTCCCTTCCCATCCTCCATTTGTTTTCTGGTTGAGAAGAGGGCTAACAAGTGTCAGAGGGGAAATCAATCTGGGTCTGAGGCACGACCACAATGCCAGGAAGAGTGCCAGTGCCATCCTGGACCTAAAGTCCACCTCGCCCTGTGGTGTCTCTGTCAGTGATGATAACCAAGGGCATTAGGACGAGTAGGCACTGGGCAAATATCTGTAATATTACCTGCCCTCTCCTTTTTGAAGCCTTTCCACACCTCTCATAGCCTTTTGTGCCTTCAATGCTGCTCCTCTCTCTCCAAAAGGACTGCCTGCAATTTGAAGGGTGTGAGCCAAGGGTTGATACAAGAGCATTGAAGAGATTTTTCTTTGTTCTCTCTTCCTTTTTGATTGTTCCTGACATTTCCACTTTGCTTTTATGGAACCATCTATCATAACACTGAGGTCTTGCTCCAGAATGCTAAATGTTATTTCAGAAACTTCCACTGTCTATGCAGATCCAGGGGTGTCTTTCCCCACTATGCATCACTTCACAGTTACACACAATGGATTTCAGCTGCTGTGTTATTGCTCAGCCATTCCCTCTTGTCAGATTCTTTTGTAATTCTCCACAGTCTGCTCACGTTCCTGTTTTTCTGCATAACTTAGTGTCATCAAGTCTTTCTTTACCTCAGGCCTTGTTCTCTTTTCTAACATCTGTGTATATTAAATAGCTCATTTCTCAGCACCAGTGCCAGTAAAACTGAACTGGTGACCTCCCTCTGTTGTGAGAAGTGACCACTTATACTCCATTTCCCATCTTCTAATTGATTTATTCTCACAAGGACTCCCCTCATCCTGCAGTCACTTTGCTTCCCCTGTCATCCCAAGCTAAAAGACAGTAGAAATCTTGGCCTGTAGCTTCCTTTCTGTGGACCTACATGTTACCTCCAGAGCGTCCATCTGTCACCAGAGTCACAGATGCCCAGGAAAATCACTGCATGCTCTTTCTCCAGGCTTCCTCAGACCCTGCCCAGGTTTCCGCTGAAATCCACCACCTTTTTTCTTGTAAGACAGGCTGCCCTGTGGTCCCATCCAAGGTCATGCACCCTGTTGTTTATTTGCCTGATGATTGAATCTTCCCTGCTACAACCTGCTTCTTCCTATCTGGTCTTTGATCTTCCCCTTACTTTAACTTCCTTTGCAAAAATCTGTCCTTGGACTTATGAATGTAGCTTCCAGGAATTTTCTGTTTGCTGAAGGTTTGTTTTGAATAGGGAGAGGAAGGCCTCTTCCGTCACTTCCTCTGGAGACCCTTCCCAAGAGCCAGGTGCTGCCCCTGAGCACGCATCAAGCTCTCCCTGTGAGGGCTGGCAGCATGCAAACTGAGAAATGCTGTTTTGCAGGCACATGTTGGTCAGAGGGGTTAAGACCTCTGTAGAATATTTTAATAAAGCCACAAGACAAAAGGATAAACTAATCTCCAGACTTGGCTATTTCATGCTTCCACATGGTTCCTTTGGACTCACTTTCATCATCTAGAAGGAAAACCTCCCCATATTTTGTACAGGAGACCCTTACAGGTTGTGGTATTCCATTTGTACTGTAGGCTGTCAGATTTCACCTTGCCTTAGCAGCGCTTTCAGGCTATATGTGCCAATATATCAGGCCTTTGTGCAAAAACACAAAGGACTGTGATTTCAGAAGAAACCTATTGGCTTCCAGGTATAAAAATAATGGACTAGAAGACTGGATATTTGCTCAGAATAAGTTGAGAACTCCAGCTAGAGAGCTGGGTCTTTGCTTTTCATCTCTATTTGCACTAAATTTCCAAGGAGAACCTGATGGCATTCATCATTGGGTCTGGCAGAAATACATGGCACAAACAGCTCTTGATGAGCATCAGGCAACTTATATAGATCATTTTAGAGCAGTGAAAAACAAGTGAATTATGAAAATAGTATCTAGAAAAGTTTATTTTTTTTTAGAGGAAAGCCATCACTTCTATGTTTGTGTGTCAGGGTGCTACATATTACTGAGCAAACATATGAAAGCCTGGTCAATGCCAGTGAATAGCTGGCACCTCTGCACTACCTGGTCGGATATGCAGCAGTGGTGATTTACAGCTTAGTTTAGGTCTCTGGTGACATCTTTCTATGAAATGAATACTACAGGTCAAGTAAGAAAATGTAAGAAATGTGATGATATGCTGATTAAATTATTTAGTAGGTGAGTGTTCAATCTGCAGCAAAATATCTTTGAAACATTAAATCTGTGAGTGCTCCCGGATGCCCTTTGGGGGAGCTGGGAAAGAAGGAGGGCAGTCAGGCAGTTTGAAACAAAGCACTCATGCATACTTTGTTGTCAGCAAAGATGCTGAGAGAGTTAAATATCTGAGATGGAGTTCAGCCATTGTTGGTTACAGGAAGCAACTGTACTTCTTACAAAGGCTGAAATAAAATCTAAACCATACCCAGATGCAGCTCTGAGCACTCAGAGGATGGCCTCCAGGAACTTTTCCCTGGTGTGCTGATGAGTGGCTGTGACTTTCAAAGCCCTTCATGGCTTGGGGAATGACTATCATCAGCTGCCTACTCTTTTTGGAGCACACTATAAGCTTTTGGAGACCTAGGGTCCTGCTGCATGTCTAATTCAGGGTTTTCTGTGGTTTTCTTTTCCATTTTTCTTTTTCTTTTATTTCTTTCTGTTGTTTCTTTTGAGGCTGGCTTTGAAAGACAACCTCAGTGTGCAGGGTCTGGCTGAAGACTCGAACCTACTCAGCTGTGCTGTAGATGATACAGGTGGGAAGAAGCAGGGAAGGGCTTGAGATATTTCCCTTCTAAGAAAAGAGGAAAAACAAAGCAAAGCAAAACAAAGAGCAAAGGGAAGAAGCTGCTGGCTGGGTGCCACCCTGAATGGTCTCGTTGTCCTCCAGCTCTCTGGACCTAATTAAGAGACTCCATTTCTACAGGCGATGGCGAAGTCTGATGGCAGCAAGCAGAAGATCACTAACATATGGAGCAGGCCTGTGATGTGGCTTTCTAGAATGAGAGATTGCAGTTGCTGGAGGAGGACAGAAAGGATGAGGAGTACAGGGAGCGGAGGCAAGGAGGTCCCTCTGCAGAGACAAAAGTGGCAGACACAGGGAGGAGTTTTGTTTCTTCTCAGGAATGCTGGGAAGAATCGGGGAGAGTTTAATTTCAAAGTCCAACAAGGCAGCCATGGCATTTGTTTCCAATTCAACAGGAATGAGAGTATGGTTTGAACAATTCTTTCGAGGTTCCTGGCAGGGGGAATATAACTCATCTCAGCTGGCTGTTTTAAGAGATCAAATGACACAAAGATTTCACTCAAAGCCTAGGGTATCCTTCTGGCAGCCAGAGACCATGCACATCTTCACAGATTCACCATTAGCTCTAATGGGGACCAAGAGCTGCGTGCTGTGTAGAAAACTGCTTGCTTACAAAACAATCTTATTACTGCCAGATGTTGGCTCCCTGCCCACTTTTACATAATTCAGGCTTTTCTTTGCTCAAGATGTTACAATTTAAAGGTGCTTTAGAAGTTTTCTTTTAAAAGGTTTGATAATACCATTTTCCTTGTTCTTTTTTCCCCTTGCTCAGAGTGGCTCTTCTGCCAGCACATGCTACAATCTGGTGTATATGGTATACATTAACATGTATAACCAGGAAAAGCAAAACTCCTTCTTAGATCTACCTCTGGGTTGATTCAAACAAGAATAAAAATATCCGTAAGGCTGTGCTGTCTGCATCCTGATGACTCACACATACCAAATACAGGGCTCTATTCTAAATGTCCAAATACTGATAACAGAGTCTTAAGTGAAGAAAGTGATATACCCTTCTAAGCAAGCTTCTCCATGTGGAACATTTGGACTTTGACTTCATCCTTCATCTGCAAATGAAACAACTGTCAAAGAAGTGTCATAATAACCCTGTGACATAATCTCTATTGAGTCTGCAGTGGGTTACCCAAAGTACCAATGAGCAAAAATGATTTTTACAAGATTATCCTAGTAGGTCACCAGCAGAATTGGAAACAGGGAGCTTCAGTTCTGCCCCTGAGCTTTTTGCGTTACTTGCTTCAAAGACAGAAGTTGCCTGGCTTGCCTGATTTCAGCCTGACCACCTAAAATGTTTGGATGTGTGGATCTAGGTCAGGCTGGTTATCAAGGCTCCCTTTATTGCCAGTGAAGAGAGGGCAACTTTGAAAGCCAATCCATTCCAGTCAAAGGGAGGCAGGCCAAGTGGGAAAACCTTCTCCAGAGGTCTCTGTACAGTGTGATGACTGACACAGCTGCTTCTGCCTAGCTAATGACTTCAGCTGTCCATTTACCTGGGGAACAGACCATGGTCCATAATTTCTTTTATCACACAGTATTCTTGTATTTCTTATTCTATAGCCAGGGAATTCAACAGTCCTAAGAAAATAGTAGTGACTTAAAGGAAATCATGCAAAAAACAACATTGTACTTGTGAGATTCTCCTCTAGTTCTATACCAACACCAGGATAATACAAGTTTGGAAAGGGGAACTGTAACCCCTTTATTTAACTCTGTCTTTGGAGAAACACTACTGTAAACTGCAGGATAATCCTACCAGAAGTGCAGTCATGTGAGCTCATGAAATAGTCTCCCATTGGTCTACCATTCATATTTACAGTTTTGAATGAATGATTCTCACTAGGAAATCAATCCAGTGTGTTTTTACCATGCAGGTTCACACTTTTCTAGTGACATCAAAACCATCTAAAGTCCCCCCCAACCTAAAAATATTCCTTCTCATGCTTAGACTAAACACCATCGTTATCAAGAGAATAAAGAAATGATGGCAATAGTTGTAGGGAAATATAAGCAATAATAATTTATTGCCATTCAGGTTCTGAGAGCTATTTTATATTTTATCTCTTTAGTGTGTGTAAATTTCCTTTGATTTTAGTCAATGCAGAGAACTTATTTCACAGAACACTGCCCTGAAAGCATCATAATAATTAGAACATTATGAGTGATACGAGTGTCTTGAAAATGTAGAATAATTCTTTCTCCCTTTTATTTGACAAGTAGTTGAGATGGATAGAAAAATCTGCCTTTTTTTTTTTTTAATGGCTGTGAGCTAAGAGAATCAGTTTACCCCAAATGGGATGTTTTTTCTGTGCTGTCCTGTGGCTGTGCCCATTATGAGAGTCTCTGAAGGCCAGTTCGTGGTTAACAGGAAGGATACTACACACTTAATTCTCTTTCCTGTATATGGAAGCATATTTTTTATCTCTGTTGGAGTCTCACCTGTAACATAAGAGTTTAAAATGTTCCTCCTGCTTCTGAGTCTGAATTCCTTGCCCAATATTAATTAAGTGCTTTGCTGAGACTTGTATGATCAGATGTTGCCCATTTTTTGCTGGCTGGGGTAAAGACTCACTGTGTGAGTCTTCCTGGAGGAGCCAGCTGGTAACAAGGTTCGGTTGAAATTAGTAATTTTTATCTTCTTAGATGCATCAGTACTTGGAAATCCATTTTGGTTTGACTTAAAATGAAAACACATTGCTTGATGATTTAATGCAAAACAAATTGGATTGGAAAATTAGGATCTGTAAATAAGCAATCATTTGCTTTGAAATACAGGTATATTAATACAGATTAAACAGTGAGTGTATTTTGAGATTTTATTTTGATTTTTTTCCCATTATAAAAGGAATATTCTTCTGAGATGTCATGAAATATCATACAAATAACATTAAAAAATCCTCCCAAATCAAAATTCTCTTAAAATCAGGAAATTTTCTGAAGTAAAATAGTGATGATATTTCTCTTTTAAAGGTGTTCTCAGTGGAATAAATGCCTTTTTAAAAGTGTCTAACAAAAGCAAACACTTTGAAAACCTTTGGGTGAGTGCAGTTGGCAAGAGTTTTTCAGGGACAGACACTGCTCAGAAATAAAAGAAGAAACACAGAGTTGTCAACCAACTACTTCTGCTACTGAAGAACGATGAAATGCTTTGTTGGAGCTTTTTTCTTTCCCTAAACCTTGTTGGTTTTCAACAGAGAGGTGAAGACATGTAGCAGCAGGCACACATTTGACTGTTGCACTGAAAACATGAAAATAGCAGGATGGAGTCTGCCAGTCTCTTTTTTCCTCTGGGCTCTGTGTTCCCCAAATCCAGCTGCACAGATTCTTTGTGGGATGTGCATGTGCCCACACGCACGTGGAGGGAATGGCAGCTCCATCACGTTGTCTGGAGCGTGCATTTCCCACCAGGCAGTGCTGATAGAAGAATCTCAGCCATCCTGGTAAATCCATATGTACACATATAACTGAGGAAAGGGAAACAGAATATCATTGGAGGTGGCCTGGGGAATATCTAGCTTGGAGCTTTAAGCACGGCACTTTTAGCCCATGATATTGAGATTCAGTCCATGCATTGCTAGAGGAGGACACATGCACAATGTTCTCAAATAAATGATGGGAATTGGTTATTCTCTGATGGAGAAGCTCTGCAGAAAAAAACCCAGCAATTATTTTATTAATATTTTGTTTGGTTTTTTTTTTTTCATTCAGTTTCAAGACTGTTTAATAGGTCATGACATTGCTTTCTGAAAGGAGAGTAGTGCATCGAAGAAAGAGAGAAGGGAAAATAATTCTGTCTTTTAATATTGAGCATCCCTTTGATCCTTTAGTTTTCATGCACTGCCAGTCATAACATGGATGTAAATAATGGTTAGCAAGTTCTAGTGTACTTGTAAGATTGTGCTAAAACTGTTGGGATAATTTGGTGAAATGATCTTTAGAAAAGCACTGTCATACAGGAAAACAGTCAGTTAAATTGCATAAGCTTGCTTTATTTTATCCTTACAATAAAACAGTATGCAGAGACATAAGCCTCTATTCAAAGAATCATTTTAGGTAGCATTTCTGAAAAAGCCTTTAAGATTTCCAAATCATTAGTTTTCCAA
This sequence comes from Dicaeum eximium, assembly GCA_013396995.1. Taxonomy (NCBI): domain Eukaryota; kingdom Metazoa; phylum Chordata; class Aves; order Passeriformes; family Dicaeidae; genus Dicaeum; species Dicaeum eximium. The sequence continues at coordinate 771,318 of VWZP01007456.1, read as the reverse complement.
AATGATCTGTGCTTTCCTGGTACTGGAGCCTAGAGTGGGTATCTTGTGAGTCAGGCAAAAGTTGAGTCATTTTTCAACATCCCATAATAAATACCTACTTCATCGCATCCTAAATCACAACTGAGCTGAAAAAAAAAATAAAATCACACAATTTGTTGAGCAGAAAGTCTTAACTAGGTTTCATATGCTGAAACCTACCAATTAGAGGGGTTACCTGAAGAGGAGGAGATGTGAATGATGTCACTGTGAGCAATTTTTAGTGTGGCCTATGGTACAGGGCAAAAACTTTTCAAGCTCTGTTAGCAGCATCTTTTTACATGAAAGAAGTGGAATTTTTTCCTTTGGGGGGCCCCTAAGTAGCAAACTGCCTGTGTGACATGCAAATAGTGGGATGGATTGGGAAGCAGAGTGTATAATTACACTAGGTTTGGCTGGGCACTGAATTGTTGGATAACACAGGTGCTCTAAGCACTCTTCATGGATATCTGTTTCTTTACTCTTTGTAGGTTACAAAGCAGCAAGCCCCTCAGTTAGCAGGTAAAATGAGCCATGGTGAATCTTAGTGCTAAATCTCCCATGCCTTATCTTTTTTATGGTTTTTCGAGATGGCAATGTCTTTTTACAATTTTCTCCTGAAACAGAGAGATCTCCTGTGAATCTTGGAAGAAATGATGTGGGCCTTGGTGCAGGGTATAAAGAGGCATCATAGCTTCAGGGATGACAAATGACAGACCAGTAATGGAATTGGTCTGCCCAAAAGCAAAGGTTTACCTTTCGGGCACCTACAGCAGCCAGTAGTTGTCCAGGCACCAGTGACCCATGGAAACAACCACTTTCTAGAGCACAGCCCATCTTTTCTGGATAGCCCTCTCAGTCTGAGATGACTCACAAGCCAGCTGCCTATACAGGGACTGACAAATCCCACCCTTTCCACTGCTGACTCCAGCACATATTCCAAACACACACACACAAGTCATGCATGCTGATTCTCTCTTGGCAGTGTGAAAGCTCTCCCTAGCAGAGATGAGCTGGGGCCAGTGCAACCTCTTGGTTTGTTCTCCAGTGACTCACTTTTGGATGTCCCTCTCACTCTTCCATACTCTAACGCCCTGGGGAGAAAACATATCAGTGAATGGAGGCAGTTAAATGTGAGAGGGAAGAAAGGTTGGTTGGCTGAGACTGACATACTTTGCCCACCAAAATATGCCTTAGCTGCTGGTGCTGTTCAGAGCTGATCCACTTTGGTGCAAATCTGAGGCACCCCGGTAGGGCTGTTTGCCCCATTCATGATCCAGCATAATCAGGCCTTCTGAAGGATTTCTCTACCTCATTGGAAAGCACAAGTATATAACCAGAAACTATCAGCACCTATGTGGGGAGTCCCAAAGTCATAGGGAATCATGCTGGTTCAGATTGTGTTAACCTGAATCTGGTAACTGCTGTGGGAATATATTCAGTTTCTTGGGATAAGATTGGACTATTTTTTATTAAAAGTAGTGGTGCAGTTGCTCGTTCGTTCTGTTTTCATACTAAGCAGTGAATTTTGAGTGAACATATATATGTGTGTGAGAGATGTTATTCTTGTTCAACACTTTAGAGGAGACATCAAGCAGATATATAGATAACCCCCTCAGTTTGCTGCCTTCTCTGTCAGAACCAGGCTCTGATGCTGGTAATTGATGTAACAAACAGACTGAAGCTGACACAGAAGAGAGCAACAACAACAACAACAAAAAAATCGCAGCTCCAGGCTCTTTGAATAACACCTAGACTAGTGACTTGTGCTCTCTTACTCGCAGTAGGATTTTGGCTTTTACAGAGTTATTGCACTGAACTGAAATTATACCCAAAAAAGAAAAGTTTTCAAATTTAAGATCTGCAGGAACCTCCTTAATCATGTAGCAAGGTGTTCTCCCTCAGAGAAAAAGTAAGTAAAAGGTTGCATCAAGACCAATAATTTTACTCTGACCTTTCCTTAACTTTCCCAGGATACTTTCAGTCGTCTGTGACTTTTTGGGTGATGTGCCCAGACCTCATACAGACAAGAAGTCAGGATTCAGAACGAGTTCACACTAGGATCTGAGAGTGTGAAGTACTCTTGGATCCCACAGTCTAGACATAGCTCCAGGGAAGATTTCTTTTCCACTTGTTTCTGGGTTGGTTTGTTTGATTTTTTGTTTGCCCCCCTTCTCCTCTTTTTGTATATTTTGAACTCTGAATTGAATTACTGCAAGTTATGTGATCACTGCTGCTTGATTTAAGTGACCAGTTTGGGACAATGTGATATTTCGATCTCACAGTGATCAGTGGAGGAGAATACACTTGGAAACCACCCTTGTTTCACACTGATTGTAGGCAAGTGTGATTTTGCCCTTAGATTCAGATCAATCCATGAGGTCTGGAGGTGTTTCTCTCACAGCTGTGTCACGTAGGAGTTTGCATGTATTCAGGGATCCATTCTTTTTGAAACCAACACCTTCTCATTCATCTTATTGCACCAGTATTATAATAGGAGCTCCTGTGATTTGTTAATGCACAAGTTGCTAAAACACTGGCAGCTCTTTTTCCCAGCACGTGTTTAGTGTGGGCAGATAAAGCCAAGCCATGGCAAGCAGCAAAACTGAGGAGGATTCTTCATTACCATTTTATTTCCTTGGTACTATCTGAAGAATAATATAGAACATGCTGCTTTTGCATGATGAAGAGAAAACAGTGTAAGAACCTGACAGCTGTAGTTTAGAAATAGCCCTTTAAAAACAAAACAAGACCAACTTGACAACATGATTTTTGGTAGGTACTATACACAACCCTCTGATCAACTTTATGCATTGTGAGTTATGCATCATACATGGTAAAAATATCTAAATGTGCTTTCTTCATTTGTGTTCCCAGACAGCTGGAGGTTGGATAGTAGTAGGGCTTTAAATACAATAGTAACTCCCAGCAGTGCCAACATTAATTTTTCTTCCTTGTAGCACATGGCTCTGAGTGCTTAAATGTTTAAAAACATTTATCTTTTGGATGGAATAAAAAGTGATCCCTTTTAAGTAGCACTGACTGTCGTGCTCTCCAAACAGAATAAACAGCCAAGATCTTCTGGCACAGGAGGCTGGAAGTAAATTTGATCTTTGGTGTAATAACATTAACAAGTAAAAGCTTATTCTGCTGTTATTTATAATAGATAGTGGCATCTTAATACATAGATGGCAAAGTGTGACTAAATAATTAAAACCTCCCATTGATACAGATACATGGATAGAGCTGATGACCAAGCTCTTAGATCTAGGGTAGGGTTCCTTCTTAAAATCTCATCTACCACCTTTTACTTATTCTTCATTTTAAATCTTCCACATGTTTACACTGTGTGAGCAAGGGCAAATTTATCTGTTATGTGTGTGGTGGCTGAGGAGAATCAGCCAGTGCCATTACAGAATACTTTCCAAAGCAACTCACAACTACGTCAAAGCATATTTAGCAGTCTAAAAAATCAATAGCTTTAAAAAAAACACATTGGAAAACCTCCACCTCCTTCGAGGATTTTTGTTCTATCAGAAAGGCAGTAAGGTTATATTGTAACTTAGACTTTTACTAATACCAGGGAAACTGAAATGGATATCAATGCTGTGTTCTTTAAAGGAGAAAAAGATGACTTGAGCATAACTATTTTTCACTTAGATTTCAAATCCTAGATAAAAGCAAAAACTTTCAGAACTGTAGGGTGTCTTTACAACAGAAGGTGTTTCTTATAATTAAAATTTCTCTGTGCAAGGCAATTTTTTCACAATTCTCTCAGTTTGAAATATGTAAAGCCTAAGTCAGCATTAGTAATTTTTTTTACAAAATTTTGGGCTTGTATAACAGGATATTTCCTGTCTGCTACTGCAGAGAGGAGCCAGAAGTGGGGAAAGCAGCTGGAGGACTGCTTTGCACAAAGGCCTGCTTTCCAAGTCACTTGACCCATGCCCAGCTGGAGGGTTGAAGGGATCATGGACCAAAACAGTAAAAGAAAGAGGGGTCTTCACAACAGTAACCATTGTGGAACAGTTTGTGCTTCCTCTGCAGCAGCCCATGGCCAGGTGCATGTAAGGCTTTCTTCCATATGTCCTGTCCTAGCTTCCCTCCTAGGAAACTTGGTCATGGATGGGAGCTGCTTTGTCCTGGCTGATTCCCAGCTGAGTTAGCTGAGGGACTAGTACATAGGGTGCACCCTAAAAGAGAAGTCATGATTTGGTCAAAAGACCTACCAGAATTGCCTCTTCCAGCCTGGTTTTGTAGGGAGCAGCAATGTGGACTTTGGGTGGATACCAAGGGCAGTGCTCTGATGGTGAAGGCTCAGTGTTAATGTTACCCTGATCACTTCCCTAATCCATTGTTATGCCATTACTCTGCAGGCTCTTTTGCAGGAAATGTGTCTTTGTGTTTATTGAGAGGCACTTGGGGTTTTTATGGTATGAAGGGAATTACTCCTCTGGCTTCTCAGCCTTTGGAGCTACCAGTCAGTCTTGCACTTGGAAGCACGTGCTCTCTTGATGAGTGTGAAAAATATTCTTTGACCTAGAGAGACCTTCAGTCCTTGTGCTCACAGCTTTTATTACATCTGCAGCAGCTGGTACAAGAGTCTGAGCTCCAGCATCATGAGGTGCAAGTGACGGGCTTTGTGAGTGGGCATTAGAAATGCTGTGTTTGTTATTTATAAGTTAATGGCACTGTTTCCATAAGCGATGTATGGGTGACTGGTTGCTTAGCAGAAACATGGCCCCAAAGTCAGACCTATAAATAAGACAAAGTTACAAAGAGTAGTTCTATTTCTGTGGATAGAGCAATGTGTTTTTCAGTGAGCTCAGCTGCAAAGTACCTCTACATGGAGTATTTTCCCGTATTTTGTTGGAGATTGGAACTCCTGGTGGTCTGGTTCTTTTCAGTATAGAACAAACATACGCATTGTGTGGTCCACATATAAGCCCCAAATTACCTGAATATAAATCAAAATCTACTCTTTTTTTTGGGCTTTTGCATGCAACTAGTATTCTCCTGTCAGTTACCTTAGTCAATACTTTTCAGTTTAATTCTGTATGTTAGAATTTTATATCATGCAATGTAGTCTTTGTTTCCAAGAAGCCTGAGTCAAAAGTCTTAGTGAAGCAAAGGAATAGACAAGAAAAAAGCTCAATAGAAACAAATTATTTCACTATTTTATTATTTCTGCTTTCGTTTATAATTTCTACAGGTAGGTTCACCAGCAGGTTTCTAAAAATCTGCCTTAAAAGCTGTTCTGTTCATGCCCTTGTAATGGTTTTCAGAAGCACTTCAGTATGAGAGAACCAACAAACATACAAATATTTTTTCTCTCTCTCTTTCAGGTATTTTCTTAAAAGCAAATTTCAGACCAACACATTTTTTAGAAAATATATAAGATATGAATCTGAATCACTTGAGACAACTCCAAGAAGCAAGTTTTTTCCTTGATGAAAAAAATTTGGTCAATTGTTCTAGGTGTGTATGCAGAGAGAAAAATTTGTATGTGAGAAAAGGATAAAAGAGATTTGTATATGAGAAAAGAGTTAAAAGGTCAACCATTAAGCTTTATTTATAATAACAGATAAGATTTCACCCATACATTGCAAGGAAATAAGACATACTTGGAGTCTGTGTCTGTGTGTAAGACATTCCACTCTCTCTCTCTATTCCTCCCTGGCTCCATTGGCAAATTTCAAAACAAGTCAAAGAGATTGACTTTCAATTCCATATGTTTGGATGACTGGATAAGGAGATCCTGCTGTGATCCTCTGTGAGAAAAGAGGCCTGTTGGACTGTTTAAGAAAAAAGAAGCCATGGGAAGATGGGATACACAGGGAGGCAGTTACACTTCAACCAACATGTGGGAGCCCTGGTCAGAGCAGGGAGACTCATAGTTCCTTCCCACTGTGACCAAAGTCCTCTAAAGTGTCCATACACAAGGAAAAGGAGAGCTTCAATTCCTTGTATCAAGGAAATAATCCCAAATATACATATTATTTTTGTTGGAAGTGATTGTTCTGTAAGGGAATATAATAATCTTTTTTTTTACAGACTAAAAGTCCTTTTGAGGTAAGAAACCCCAAATCACTGAGGACTATATCTCCAGTTGGCACCTGTTATTTTTGCAGTAAATTCTTCAGTTCTTTCTGTCTTTTTATTTCTCAGGGCCCCAAGTAGGTAAATTGGACTTGCCAATGGTGCCTGAACTGCAACACCTATTTACATATTCACTCTTTTTTAGGAACACACCTTTATTTGTCTGAAGTCTTTGTTTGACTAAGTGAAAGTAGTTCATCAGACTTTTGTTACTCCTTTGCTGCCGTTTTTGAACTGTGGCTGAGCTGAGTTCAAAGCAACAGCCTCCTCCAATGGGAAGGTTTAGGAGAGACAACATGGAGAATCAGCAAATACCAGTTTAAACCTTGCCAGCCATTAGCTGGTGACCAGACCAGACCCTCATAATGACTTTGCAATGAAAATAAAGAGAATATTCCAGTACTTGCACATTTCTGGAAACATTTCCTTCAGATGTAGAAGAAAAAAAATTCATTTGCCTTGAACTTCCTAAAGAAACCTCTTAGCTTCCTGTGAACATTCATCACAAGGAATCACAACAAACTCAGCATAAAAAGATTTAAATATTCCCCCTGTCATGGCTGAGACACCATACACCCCTTGGCCATTTCTCCTAGACTACTAAGGCCTTGCTTCTCCTCTTTAGACCTCTGAGTGTGTCTTTAGAGTGAATACCTATTAATGGATATGGAGCATTAGCATAACTTTTAATGAGGTATTAGACCATCGCAGTGCTAGAAAATCTGCCTTGGAGGCCCATGTCTGGGACAGCATATCTCTGGATTCTTCCAAGTGAATCCTCTGGCGGGAAAAAGGCAAAGCATTTTTGTTTTACTCTTTATGAAGAAAGCCCTTGGAAGATTGAATTTATCATTTTAGGACTAGTTCTGGCTTGTGAACCCCTCTTACCCTTGTTTCCCCCCTGAATTCATATAAGCTAAGCCTAAGCCCATTTAGTTCTAAGGCTAGAATTTTTATTTTATAGGTTTTGAGAACAGTACAGTGGATGTGATGTATCTGACTGAATTAATAATTTCAGATTTACAGAATTCTGTTTTGAAAGACCAGGGAAGAAGCGTGTGCAAACTGGGATAGTTGTTTAATTGTAAGTTAACTTGTTGCAACCACCAGAAGAAATTTATGTTGCCGTGGTCTCAACCATGTTGGTTCAGCGTGCATTTGACAGTGTGAAAGAACCAGGATTGTGAGTCTGAATCATTAATGTGACAAAAGGGTCATAACTTTCATTAAATAAATTGAATTATCAATTTCCTCATTGATATTCAGGACATTTTAGTAGCTTGGCCATTTCTTCCCTGCTCGTACCTCAATATAAAAGTGATAAAACCACAGGTTGAACTTAAAGCACTGCAAATAAAAGTCTGAGGGTAAAATTTGCAGGCAGGAAACAAAAGGATATGACAGACAAGGGTCTAAAAAGAGAAGTCTCAGAGGCTTTGGTGTGATCCCTCCATATGCTCAAACACCTCTGGGGTTTTGTGTAGGGTTGGTTGATTGGCTTCTTTTTTGTTAAAAGATTCAGAAAATAATATTCCTCCATGCAGTTTTATTAATGAGCAGCTCCTCATCTAGTATCTGATTTTCAAATTATGCTGGGCAGATTTCCTAAACTCACAGGTTGCACTGTACTTCCTGTAGGAGGGGAGTAACTCGCACAGATGGATTTTTAAGTGGGAATGCTCATATCAGTAAATGAGATTACCCCTATCATTTTGCAAAAAATGTTGCTGACTCCAAACTTGTCCTTTGGACTATTTCCCAAAAAAGTTAACAATGTACGTCCAGGAATGTAAATGAAACACTTTTTTGGATGGGTGTTTTCAGGAAAGATTTACAGTAGTCCCTCTCTGCTGCTTGTGGTGGTCTGGTGTTTCACCTTGACAGTGTTGTTTTGGGAAGAAAATAAAACCAAGGCTCTTCATAAGGTGTAGGTTTCCCTTGTAGATTAACCTGGTGCTTACCCATGGGCACAGGATTCGGTTCTGGCACTTCTCAGATTACTTAAACCAAAACTGACAGTAAATGACCCAGAAATCTTTCTCTGGGGTGTGACTACCCTGAACTGAGGATTACTCTGGACACAGACTCCAAAGGGTCCCCTGCACAACAATGCCAAATATCAGCCCTCCATAAACATTTCAGGATAGACAGTCACATGAGGGCATAATCTGCTTTGATATAAGAAATTAAAACCTATCCTTTACAACAAGAAAACAGCCACAAGCTCTGTGAACCACAGGAAGATTCTTGATGTAGGTTAAGGCTACTATTTTGGGCAGAAATCACAAAATATTGAAGTTATGCCTGTAAAAAAGACAAAATATGAAAAAGTAAAGAACCATATATCTGAATCAGTGATATTTGTGCAATTGGATGGGTTGTACTGAAGGGATCGAAGACAAGTACTGAGCTTAGCTGCTTGCTTTTACTATTTTGCATGAAATCAGTAAAGTTAGAAGATAATGGCAAACTGCCAACCATGCATTTACAAAATGTTTGCAGTTAGTATTGTGTCTCCCATTCCCTGATTCTTCAATATCCTTTTTCCAAATTTGTTTATACCTTAATACCTTAAAATAAGAAGTACTAGTCAATTCAATTATCTGACAAATAGCACAGATTCCTATTGTTATTAAAAGTTACCCAGCTGGAATAACAATGCCCCACTGCTTGCCAAATCAACACCATCACAGCTCAAAGAGATAAAATGGTAACTGAATACTCTCACATGCACAATGAAGCTGTCCTGAAATGCTCCCTGCTCACAGCAAGTTGGGTAAAAGTTACTTCAGTCTTAGTAGTCAATGTTAAATTTTCTGCTTCCAATGTTGTTTTTTCACTCCTTCCCCTTGGCGGTTTGTCTAATGCATTTTTCTCTTTGGCTACATCATATAAATTTACAAAATTCCTTAATAAGGAATTGCTTTCATGCTGCCGAGTGATTTGACTTGCCATTAGGGCAACCAGTCCTCAAACACTGACCCATGGCATTTTGATTTATGCATCCCATAGGCTGTAATCAACCTGTTGGACATGGTAGCACTGGAATGCTGCCCCTTTTTAGAAGAAATAATTTCACCCATGGAAAGTCATTAGGTCTGTGGCAGCTCAGAGGTAAAAATGGGGAGGACAAGGCTTGCTGGAAAGGTACCTACAGAAAAGGTCTCCACTTTTTCTTTCCCTTGAAAATGCTTTTGAAAGCCCATAAAATTGTGTGGCACATGCCAAATGACCTGTGAAATAACCATCCACAGCTGCTGCTCTAAGAAAAATTACGTACCACTGCTGGCACTCATATTGATCTGATAAAACCTTTTTAATGTGAAATCATCAGGCCTTTGAAAAGATGAATCCAGGCATCAGGAAAGAGCACGACACAAATTTTGGAAGAACAAAGGATCACTGCCACCAATAGCAGCAGCAATTGAAAATAAGGAATATAGAATAGATTTCTGGGAATGCATCTGAAATTGCAGATGATCTGCTTTGGAGATTAGTCTGGCACAGCAACAGAAAGTCACATGCACAATACAGAAACTCTCTTGCTGGAAGAAAGTCTGTATAGCAAATCTGATCCAACTTATTCTGTGGAGGAGACTGAATTATCATTGAAATTGTGAGTTAGTAGATCCTAATGTGTGTTTAGGACTCATTTATACCCCTTTTTATAGCAGAAGCTCAAGATGTAAATGGAAGGTTTATGGCAAGGCTGAATTGTGGAGGATGTTTACTTACTGAACTGTGTTGTACCTCTTTTTGCTTGTTCATTGTGCCAGAACTGTGGGAGAGAGACAGTATCCCTTGAGAGAAAAGATTATATTTTTGATGTTTTTTTCTCCTTTTTTCTTTCTCTGTGTTTTTCCATTGTCTTTTTGATCTCCTTTGTGCAGCTTTCCCCATCAGCAGTAATACGTACCAGGCTCCATGGCTGTTACTTTGATGAAACCAATGCCATCATCTGACACCAATCAGCTACATCAATGATAAAGGTGAATGTTTGACATCTTGTTGTCTGAGGTTCATGTTACTAGCCTGAGGGCATGAGCAGAAAAATGGAGGAATTTTAGTTGATCTGCTGGCCTCAGCTTATTTTTTGTTTGCCTCAAGAAAATTACCTTCATCGACAGCTTTATTTTAAATCTTCTAAAGCACAGACTGTTAGATTCTGCATTGCATTAAACATGCCTAGCGTGTCACACACAAGCACAGCACATGGTTCTACTTATTAACCTTATTAATAGAGGAGAGGGAAATCCAAACCTTGTGTACAGCACCCAGCAGATGGCCACCCCCAGACGAATCCCCTGCCAGGCTGTTACCAAGCACCTCTTAACTGTTTGTCCTAGCAGTGCATGACTGGGACTTGCTGCCAGTGATTGGAAAATGCCTTTTTGATTTCCAGGCTTAAAGCTAGAAATTGGTGGATAATGTTTTCCTATATGTGCTGTTTAACTGGGAGCTGCCTTTCTTCAGATGTCTTTTGTTTTTGCTGGGGCATTTACCAGCTGGCCAAATCTCTACTTGCTTGCTGTTTGAAAGATGGTAATACATGGTTTATAAACTCCCCAACTTGAATAAAGCTCATAATGGTAGGCTTCTTGTGTGGTGAGACAGAGGAGAATGGCAGAGATGCTTCTTGTTGCCTGCCTGTGCTTTGCAGAATCCCAGCCATGAACTGGAATTCCCAGAGTTTGGAGATCATTAGGCTAGAAAGATTAGCAGGTCAACTTTTGTCTTTCAGATTATAGAGTGATAATTTTTTAGGGGTTTGTCTAGGAAACAGAGTATCTTTCCTTTATTTGGATTTCAGGAAAGTGATAGCTGTGGGGCAGAGAGCCCTCCTTACCTCCTCTCTTATCTCTGTGAGAGTGTAGTAAGTGATAAAGAAAGTAGCCCCATGCATCTGCCTGTCTTACAGTGAGAAAACAGCAGGTCTCCTCTCTCACCTACTGTCTCCCAAAAAGCATTGCTCTAGGGACTTTCTCCCCTGTCATCCTTGCTCTAGAGAGCAGATCTTGGAAGCCAGCCCCAGGAGCACCTTGCTCTGTGTGATGTTCTTGCTGCTTAAGAACAACTTTTCTGGGGACAAAATAAAGCAGTGTAGCAGGTGTTCTTTTGTTGCAGTGTCCATGGTAAACCCCAATGTATTTTGAAGCAAACATACAGAAGGCCCTAGTGATTGCTACAGCACAGTCACACAGAGGTTGTAATGCTTTCTCCATGCTTTGAGTTTGATGGCAGTAGAGTTCTGGATAGACACCAATAATTTCCAGTCCTTGCAGGCCATCTACCAAAGCAAGTTTACATATCAGCTCAGCTGGATTGCCTCTGAATGAGAAATCTTGTGTATCCCTCATTACTTCACTGAAGTGGTTGTAAGCAAAATCAGGGTAAAATTTTTAAAATCTATTTTTCTTTTGACTGAGTCTTACATTAATTTAAAGCCAAGTTATCTTGCTGGAAAGACATTGTTGGGTGCTCTCTCCTGGTACTTGGTTCTTGTTATTTTCTCTCACCTCTTAAATTGATATAATTTCTAAGTGGCTAGTCCTGGGAAGTGCTGAAATACAGGAATAGTCTGTCCTAAACACATGTGAGTAAATAATGACCACACAATTCTCACATCCAAAGAAGACCCTCAGCTAGGTTGGTTTGCACATTACATAGTCCACAGCTCATGGTTTCAGGTATCAAGATGAAGCTGTTTCACTTCAGCTGCCGACCTTCCCTGTGTTGGCCGTGGTGGAGCTCTTTGGAAATTATCAAGTGCACCTCAGACTGAGCCACTCTGCCTTGCAGAGAAATCTCCATGGCCAGCTTTGGGAGTATCTGTGTGCATGTGATATGCAGTGTAGCACCCCTGTTGCTATCAGTGGGATCTTAATCAGGGCTGGACAGGGCAGGATAGAGTCCTTGGCAGTAGTGGTGGCTTAGAAAATCACAAGCTGTCTGAACAACCCATTTCTGACCTGGAGTTTGGCCTTTCCTCTGGGAGCTTTGAGCCATGCTCAGATCTCTGTTGTATCACCTTGTCTGGGGCCGTGTGGATATAAAAAGCACTGAAGAGTCTAGATCTGGTCAGGATGGGTTTTGAAACCATGTTTGCTTGATATAAAGAGAAGTAACTGCTGCCATCCTCATTTCTCAATGGTCACGAGTTAAACTGCTGATGGTTTGTGTTCTCCCTCCCAAACCAACTCTCTATTACTTCAAGGTCTGTTAAAAAAAAACAGTAAGTGAAGGACACTTAACACAAATCACCCTATTTCTCATCAGATGTATATATGCCCTGCATGGGCCCATTTAATTCTGAGAGCTTGTCATTTTATGATATTGCTTAATAAGATATAGACTGGAAGCCTGGCATGTGTCTTCTCCCCCACTCCCTCACTATGTTGAGGGCAGGGCAGGACTCAGCAGGACCAAGCAGTGTGGACACTCCCTTTGGAGAAGAGTCCAGGTCCAGGTACTGCTTGTACCTTCACCTACTGGCAGCTCAAAGCAAAATTGCAGTTTACTTCTAATAGGAAAGTTCTTTAAGAAGCACTCAGAGTTGTATAGAAAATCCAACTGCTCATTGCCATCAAGCAGCACATTCAATTTTATTGAAAATTTGCTGACTTATTGCCAGAAAGACTGGCCAAATTGTCAGATTCCTGGTTCATGGGAAATTCTGACATTTGGTTTTGTTCTGATTTGGAACGAACCCAGTTATTTTGAAATTAGCCACAAAAGAGAAGTTTATAGGGGAAAAAATAGGAATAGGAAACAATGACGCATGGTATTTCCAAAATAAAATGCTCTCCCCAGGATGTGCTTCTTTCCAGCCTTGCTGCTGGTTCTTACGGAGCAGCACGATGAGCCAAGGCTGGGGATGGGAGCCTTCACTTTGGCACTGCTGGCTTCAGCCAGGTCTCCCAGCACCACCAGACTCCCTGTTTGGAAGCTGCAAGCCTACGATCCCTGTGTCCCAAGCAGACCACCAGGTTCACTGGCAGGAAGCCAGGCAGTTTTCCAGTGGAAAATTACGTGTGGTTGGATGTTGGTTAATTGAAATGTTTTATGTTTTAACATGAAATTTTCTGGCTCTCACAAATCAGTGTTTTCCAGTGCAATGATGTGCCATCAGAAATCTCATGATCAGCTCTAATTGCCACTTTGATGGCCAAAATCTTTGTTGACCAGACTCCCATAACTTTCTGGCAATCACTAAATACCTTTTCATAAACACAAACAAAAAAAAGCATATTCCGTTTTGTGCTCAACAACTGTGAAATTTGCAGGATTGTTTCTGGGCAAGGGTATTATTAAGAAAATTCCTGCCTTCAGGGCAGTAATGCTGGGGACACACATGTCCCTGTTTCAACCTTATCGCTGCTGCATCAGCTTAAAACCACTTGAGAAGCATTGTGTTCCTACCTCTGAGGAGAAGACAATGGCCTCATTGCCCAATGAGGCATGTTGTCCAAGTCTAATTAGAAACAGGAACTCACTCACTAGAGCACTATTTATTCTTATTCTTACAGCACAAGATTTCAAAAGTCTTTTTCATTGTTTTTATTATTATAATAGAGAAGGCAGTTTATTGATTTTTCTACTACATGAGTGTTTGTATACACTGACTTCCTGCTTCTAATGAAACAGAGCCTCCTAAAACAATAATAAAAAATAATAATAACCTCACTCAAAAGTGAAATAATTGTGGCCAGAATCATACTTCAGTGAAAACTTCCCCCCTTCTGAATGTGCTGCCAGAGACTTCCTGTGGTCTGACAGGCCCCATAGTCTCCATGGCAGGGAGAGGACTTCTCTCCCCAGAGACCCGAGTGTCGGGGCCCTGGCTGGGACTACTCCTGAGAGCCTGACTACTCCCCTCTGAGAGCCAAATTTCTCCCTTGCTCTAAGATCAGCTCTGCTTTTGGGTCACTGTGGGTAGGTGTGGTGGAGGCAGCCTGGTGTCAGTTGTGGCTGGGTCCCCATGCTGTAACTCTGAGGATCTGCAGAAGGAACACCAAATGGGAAGGAGTTCAGAGAGAGTAATATGGGTGCAAAACCAGATTTTGTTTCCAGGAGCATAAATTTTTCCTTCTGATTTTTATCAGGTGTCTAAAAATGTGAACTCACAGAAATTTGGAAACAACTGATAACCTTTCATTTCACCCAGATTTTGCTCCCCCAGTTTCCTTGCTTTCTTCCTTGATTTCCAGTTTAAAAACTGACTTCACCCTCAAATCTGAAACAATCCATTCCCAGATCTGTGCTTATTAAGTGAAACCTGTGTCTCAGTAAAACATATCAATCTTTTGTCAATACTTCAAATGCCACTTTTCTGTTCCAGGAAGGCTGTCTGTCATCTGCCAAGAATCCTATCTAAACCAGTTCTAAAGAGCTGCAAATGCTAATGGCTGAAGACCACTTGCTAGATACAGGTCAGCACTGGAAACAGCTTACAACCACATTATTTTCCATGGAGCTCATCAAGACAAGAACAAAAAGAAGCAAAATTCCTCTTAGAGTTCCCAGCAGCAGCCTCAGCATTTTTGGCAAGGCTATGTACAGACCACAGTAGCACAATGTAGCAGTGTGTGAGGGCAGATTTGTTACTGGAATTAGTCTAATCACAGCAATAAAAGTGGTCAAGTTGTTCTGCTTTGTAGTCACTCTGCTTCCAGTGCCCCAAAACTCTCTCACACATCTATAAAGTAGTTCAAAGTTGAGGAAGATGTTGCTCCCTCTAATCAACTTTTGTGTATGTGGGGAGCAAAGTGCCCATGCAGCTCCATCACTCAAATGTCTCCTCTGTTTGCCCTATAGGGGAGGCATTTGGTTTGTGCTTCTCTGTGACAAAGGAAATTCTTTGTTTACTTTCTCTGTTTCTACAAGGATTAGACCCAAACTAAATCTTACCTTAGCTGACTCTTGCTATTTTATCTTAAGGTATCTTTCCAGCAGCAATTTCGTTATCTTGGCATGGGTATGTACAGCTCATGGGACCATAAAAAACCTCTCCATGTAAAGGCACAGAGCTTTCCCCTTCTGGGCATGGATGGAACCAGAGACTGAATGAACCATCCACCTCTTGCTGCATTGTCTGCCATGCTCTGTTAGCTTCTGCATCAGAAAAGTCAGAAGAAAATGTGGTAAAACCATTTTTCTCACACTGTTTCTTCAAGGGGGAAAGTAAAGAGGTATTTGTTGGTTGACCCATTGCAGAGGTATTCCCATGGGTGGTAACCAATGCCTAGTCTGCTTGAAGGAGAGTATTACTGATTGGTTGCATCCTAGTGTGAAAATAATTTTTGTTATATTTGTTTTTGCTGTTTAGTTAAGATGAAGTGCTGCTGGTGAGAGACTACAGTGAAGTTTCCTTTTTATTTCATTCGCTGCTTGCATTGCAAGAGCCCTCTCAGCTGTACAATGGGTGTTGGCACAGACATGTGGAGCATCTTTCTTTCACTTGGCTGAGAGAGTTGTAGGTGAGGCTATGTGGGGAGGGAGAATTGATGAAGAGCAATGTGCAACATAGGGTGGTTCTTTTGTTACACTGCTAGATGCCATGCAGCACAGGAACCTTTCTCACACTTTGGGACATGATACTTGACAGGAGTTTGTTGGTCAACTTGTCCTTCCTGGGACAGGAGAGCTGCTCTTTGCTCCTGCACCATGTCACAGCCCTGAGAGACAAAGCTGGGCTTCCCTGGTGTGTTGCACTTGGTTCCAACCTTGTCATGAGCTCTGAGAGCTGATAATGACACTGATGTTTAATGGGCTGGTGGGCCCCCAGCTGTGGCTCTGATAGGGAGGCAAACCCCTCTTGTAAACACTATAAATCCAGGTTTAGAATTTGCAAGTCAAATCCCTGCCTGGCTACTGTGTGAAAAGGTGTTTTTCTAGTCCAAAATGGTGATTAGCACATCTACAACAGCCCTGTTAAACTCCCACAGAGTGGGAACCAGGTACCTGAAGGCCCCTTGCAGATCTGGCCTTCACTGTGATGATTCAGTGATCAGAAAAAAAAAAAAATCCTATAGAATAAGGTGCAAAGCAATGGTTGTCAACCTGTGTTTAACTTCAAATGTTACTGCAAAACCTGATGAACCAGAAATAAACCCTAAGAAAGGTTGGTTTGGTTTCATCTAGGATTACTTGAGATTGTTTAGGATTTAGTCGCTGTCTCAATTTTTGTAGGTAAAACTCCTCACAGTAGTAACACTAACTGGAATGTATATACATATGCTGAAAAGTATAAATGTATGCTGGGATTGGTATATTTGTGTAATGGCTCACAGTCCTCCCAATATCCAGAGGCTAAAAGGAGGGTATATGCTACATCAGCTGTGTGCAGTCAGCTGCATAGTCCATCACTCTTTCATAAATCCAGGCCAAGATGTTCTGAAGAGAACATGAAAATTCACATGTATTTAAATGAATTTAAGGTTGGTGTGATGGGTTGACTGTGGCTAGATGCCAGGTGCCCACCAAAACTGCTCTAGCACTGCTCACCTCAGCTGGGCAGGGAGGAAAATATAGGTTAAAGCTCATGGGTTGAGATAAGAGCAGGGAGAAATCACTCAGCAAATGCTGTCATAGGCAAAACAGGTTCGACTTGGGGAAATTAATTTAATTCATTAGGCATGAGATCAGGGTAGGATAATGAGAAATAAAAAAATAAATCTTAAAACACCTGCACCACACCTCCCTCTTCTTCTCAGGCTCAACTTCACCCCCGATTTTCTATCCCTCCTCCCCAGGTGGCACATGGGGGTTGAGAATGGGAGCTGCAGTCAGTTCATCACACATTGTCTCTGCCACTCTTTCATCCTTAGGGGAAAGTCTGTCTTCTGTATCTTCTCTTAAATGGACTCTAACAGCAATGAGATTTATGTGGATACACCTAAAATCTGTTCTCAGTCATCAAACAAGTATTATGGCTTGTGTCTTATGTGTCAAGGGAGATGAAGGTCATGTGTTGGCTTTAAACTGAAGACTTCTCAGAGAGGGTCAATAAATGGTGTGGGATGTCAGATTTGTTTAGTTTTCTCCAATAAAACAATCCTTTTTTCCTTTCAATCTGGGAAAGCCATCCGTAATGAGTTGGGGGATTGTGCTATACATCCTGGGAAACAAAACAGCCTTTTAAGGAGGAACTCCCTGACAAGGGCTGAAAGTCTTGGGTTCACTCTGTGGAAACAGGCTGATTCACTGCTCAGAAGTTAATTAGTATAAATGATAGAGGATCCAGCCTCTTTCCTTCGCCTTATATTTCCAAATATCTCCTGGAGCCAAATCGAGACACAGCACAATGAGTGTTTAAACACACTTGTCCCTCTCCCCCCCTTGCTAGGAGCAGTGTCTGGAATACAGGTTGTAAATCAGGTCCTACAGTGATTGATCCATGTGCCAGCAAGTGAAGCATAAAAATAGCAGCATGGTTGAAAGGACATTAAAAAAAGGGAAACAGATCATTATTATTTCTGGGCTCAGGGGAAAGAGCAGTTGAATCTGTCATGCTGGCCAAGTCTGAGTTGCCCTGGTCTGTCTAAAAAACACAGACAACTGCTTTGCTCCCTCCTCTGCAGCTGTGTGCACCCTGTAAACAAGGAGCCAGCCCCATTTTTCTAGCCTGTGAACCTGGCTCCCAGAGGTTTGAGTCCTTTCAGAAACTTCTCTTAAACCTCTTTGTGTGCTCTAAACCAACTCCTGCATTTCTCTGGCTGTGCAATAACATGCTGGCAGGGCAAATTGCATCTTTGCTCTCTCTGATGCCATCATAAAAGTTGCTGACAAGACCACCATATATTTGAAGCACATTTCCCCCCTTATCTTTCACTGGGGAGAACATGTCTGTGGCTTTCATAGTAGAAAGAAAGATGCTTGACATAGAAAATCTGTAGCTTAACTATTCTGAGAGCTTAATTGGGAGCCGGGAGGTTCAATCCTGTTAATGTTTAAATAACAAGAACTGCTACTGAAGCAGGAAAGATAGGATAGCAATATTTTCATCAAAATAAATAGCTGAAAATAAAGACAGGATGGGAAAACTTGCTGTTTATATTTACACATTTATTCACCGTTATTTTATTAACAAGCAGCATTGTGTAGAACTGAAACAACAAGAGAGACTCTTCAGTCTCAGTGTCTTTTAGACATTGACTGTGCACTTAAGTAATCTTCTGATATGGATAAGCAAAAATAATAATGGAATAATTTGGTAATCCTTACTGTATATACTGCTGTATGTGTAGCTATTTCTTTCCAAGAAGACAGTTTACCATTTCCATACTTTTGCTGCATATGCTTGGAAAACCCTGGTAAAACTCCTTGCACAGGTGCACACACACACGCATGCATACACATATAGGGTCTATTTTATGTGTATGTAAAGTACTGGGAGATTTGTCATTACAGGGTTTTGGCATTACTCAGGTGGCTCAGGTTCCATTGAGCTCACCTTGAAAAGGATGAAAAATGCTTTTGTTTCTGAGTATGACCAAGTCCTCACTTAATTGCAGACACTGGCATCATCTTATCTGCCTCTTCCTTTATGTTGCTTCAGAAACTGAAAGGGATCCTGATAATTATTTGAGGAATCGAGTAACAATCCCCAGTCCTGTGATTTGATGATTTCTTAAGATTTCTACTTTCCCCAAATGCCTGTGGTATCTCTTATCCCTTTTCTAACTGCAGTGAGATTGATTTAACCTTCTGTCCCTCACATCAAAGGCATTTTTGTGCTGTGTGTTTTATGTTGTCACTACCAATACTTTCTTTCCAGACTTTCTGGTCACTTTTTATTCTTGGAAACGTACATTAGCATTCAACAAGACCTAATAATGGTTTGTGCTGTGCCCTCAGTTTTTCAGCAAAAACCTGCCTTGAATGGCTTGAAAATTTCTGTGCAAGTATGCCTAGCTGCATCTCTGTGAATATTAAGGTCATGCAACTTTCAATGTACTAGAATTCTTGAGTTATATTCTCATGACTATGCTCTTCTCTGAGAAGAGTGTGTGCTTTGGATACAGGATAACATTTTGGGTGTGCCCTTTTTGACCAGAGTGTCCTGTGGTAGAAGTTCTCTATCGGGCACTGAAGGAATATTTTCTTGGCTTAGTCTGTTTTGCCCTGCATGTGCTTTAATTAAGACTGTCTCCATATAAATTAAAATAATCCTCAGCAAGGCAAGAATTAAGGGAAATATCAAACACATAAAGATGTTAGTACACAAGCTAACATTGCTTGGTGCCTACAACCAAGCAATAGCTTGAGTGCCATACTACTCGATGCACACCAAAAATCTTTGGTATTCTTACAGGGCTTCTTCATTCACTGAAAACATGGGTCTTTTCTGACACATTTAACTTCAAACAAATTTTACTGTGGTGTTAATGCTTAATTTGATTTAGGAGTGGCTTGCTTCAGTTTATTTTAAACCCATCCAGCCTTGTGGCTGAGATACTTGGTGACGTTACAGCCATTCAATAAATTGTCTTTCAGCAGCTGAGTCTGCAGTTGGACTGAGTCAAGCTGAAAGAGGATTAGACCTGCCTTTGCTCTGGAGCACACCAGATTGCACCAGTTTGCCTTTTGAAGGGGTTGTGTCTAAAAACACAGCATTGTGCCTTTGCTGTGCTCCAGGTTAAGAGATAACTATTCCCTGCATTCCTATGCCCTGCTCCTTTGTTGTCCATCCCCTCACCTTGTAGTCTGTGTAACTCATTCTCTCATTGCTCCTAAATGAGTCTGTAAAATTATGTGATCTGGAGATGGCTTCCCCCTCAACACACATTTTTAATCACTTCAGATGCTCAGCAGCTCACGCCTGCACCTTGTACTAACCCTTTGCTGTAAACCTCTTGGACACTGTTTTATTCAGCCATTCATGGATTATCCAGCTCAGACCTCAATTTCAATAGATGAATTTCAGTTTCAATAGAATTTCAATTTCAGCCCTTCATTAGGATGTTAAACCCATGTGTTAAGTATACTTTCTTATCTTGTCCATGCAACAAATATCTCAGTCTCAGGATTTATCTTATCTAGGGATTATTTTGATGGCTGAAGGAATAACTTGAACAGACTCTGAAATGTTAGCTAAAACCTCTGGTTATGATTTTTTCTTCATGAATACAATATTTTTCCTTTCCATTCTGATGCAAGTCCATCAGTCACATGGAGTTTTTGTCAAATGCAAATAGATTATGTGAATTAAAAAAATTTAAGACATCATGAGATACCTTTAAGACATCATGAGAACTGACTAGCAGATTTATGGGTTACAAAAAAATGAGGGGTCTGCAGATGCTGAGGTTAAAAATTACAAGCCTGACAGTGTTTATGTGAATGCTTCAGATTGGTCAACACACCAAAACAGCCCAAACACAGTAGAAAGCAGGGACAGGAGGAATATTTGAAGAAATTAAAACAGGCCAGTGCCTTTTTCATGTAAATAAAGGGCATCTGCCTTACAGGCTGTTCAGAAATGTGGGAGGTATATGCAAGTATGAGAGGTTTCTTTTTCTCCCTGTGCACATTAGCTGAGATCATGTAGAAAGGAAAATCTTAACTCATTCCCATCACACCTTAGTCTAGGAATGCTTCCCCAAGATCTGTCCATGTATTCATGGCCTGAGATTTCACTGGTTCCTTTGCTGGTGGCAACACCTGCATTTGAGGTGCTCAACAGCTCTACTCCCCATGCTGGTGCTTAGCCCATTGCAGTGAGGAAGAGGAGGAGAAAAGGGATATGAGAACACTGAAATTCACTTTTCTTATAAGTCAACCCTAAAAGGTCAAACTGAAATTAAAAGATCTGCTGTATAAGAGTCTGATTTCCCAAGACAAATTATTTAGCTGCCTATCTCTAAGGCAATGCAAATAGCCCTCTTTGTGTTGCCAAACAGAAATCAGAATTTACTGATTGACAGCCTTCTAAGGCAGTTCCTGCTGAAGCATGGAGAGAAATGACAAGTGGGGTTTGGGCACCTTGCAGCTGGAGAGTGGAGGGTGGAAGGTAGAAGCCAGCATGCAGCCATTAAAGCAGACGTGCTGTTTGCATCGCTTTGTTTTGGTACAAGGTATTTTGTATGAGAAAGGCTCTTGTCCCTTGTACTGCAAGCCAAGGTTCCCAAGGGAATTTGAAGGCTTTGGAGACTTAGGCTGGTTGAAGCAGTTTCTGTTCACTGCTAGGCAGGCAGTGGGTCAGGAGTCTGCTGCAGAATTTCCCCATCAGCAAGGCAGGTGGAGATCAGGACAGACAGAGAGATCAAGAGAGAGGTCCCATGGGAGCTCAAATGTTCCTGATCTGTCAGGAGCTTGAAGCTGGGTTACCAGGCTGTTAACTAAGCTGCTAAGAGACATCATTACTCCCAGCAGCTGATATACTTTCTACAAACTATCTATAGATTATTACATCCTGTTTAAATGGAAGATTTAAGGCATCTTGATGCAAATCCTGCAAAATGGAAATTGCTGCTCTCCATCTCTTTCCTTGCACACTGTTGCAGGCTTGGCCCAAGGCAGCTGTACTGGCTGCTTTACCCCATGTAGATGGCTCTGAAGCACTGTCAGTTTTCCCAGAAACTTCAAAAGCAGACATGAACGTAGTTCCTATATGATGTGGTTTGTGGGACAAAACACAGGCACTTTTGTATGTAGTTTTGTTTCCTTGCTATCCAGGCCTGCACTGGCCTCTTCCCCTGGCACACAGACCATCAGAGCACAGCAAAATGCACACTCTCATCAAGCTGTGAAGATTTAATTACTCCAAGCCCCAGTTTGTGAGAGACCAAGTCACACTGGCAGTTGAATTAAACAACTATATCTGTGGCTTTCCTGAAGCTCAGCCAGTGAAAAGACTCCTTAAACTCTCAGTCAATGTCATGGTTTCCACCACTTCTCTGTCAGCTTTACTATGAACCACTGAGATTGCAGATTTGAGGCACATTGATGCAATCTACTTTCTGAGCAGCTGGGAGAGCAAGAGTTAAGCAACTGAGCTGCAAATCCCATGAGATCAGGCTCTTCTAGTGGGAAGATTTCCCATGCTTCCTGCTTTTTGATCTGCTGGAAATACTTTATGCTCGGCCTTTCTTGTGGTATCTTGGCATTACTTCTGTAAATAGTTGAAGGGACATCATCAACATAACAATCATGCTTCTGTCTAAAATGTTTTTATTATTCCAAGTCACAACTAAAAGAGAAAGAGATTAAGGTCTCTTTCATTCAGGCACTTAAGCACGGACCAGCTTTCCTAAGTGTCAGTCAGATCATGCTCTAGAAGACTTAGGGTATAAATTTAGGACTACATTATACTGGCTTTGCTGACAGTGCTTATAGAGAGGAAGTTTTGACAACTTGTTCCCACTCTCACCTCACCACCATTTGCAACCCTGTTGGTTGGCTGTAGTCTGTAAGGGGTTGTCTACTTAACCTGATTTTTTTTTTCTTGTGTATGTGTGTAAGAGAGAGTTGTTTTTAATAAGAACAATTTCATCACCCTGTCTTTACACTGAAGCTCCAGAAACTACTTTTTTGGCTGAACTGAGAGAATGGCAGCCTATGCAAGGATGAAACACTCAAGGGGGACTTGCTTGAAGCACCAAGAACTGCTTGGTGCTGCTGACCGACACTTTGCCCGTTTTTGGGCTTTGCACTGAAAACCCAAAGTCCCCTGCACATATGCACATCACAGCTCCTCCCAAGTCACAAGCCTAAAGGCTGAAATGAAGTTTTTACTCTCTGCTCTGAAATGATCTTGTTGTGTTGCACAGCCTGGTATGAGCTGTGTGGTCTTCAGACAGTAACATTTCTTATTACCTTCACTGTATTTTCAGTAACCACTGAAATGATGCCAACTACAAGGGCACCAAACACCTATGGGAGTGTTTAAAAGTTTCCAATGAGAGTACAGACTTAGCAACTGGGTGTTCAGAGCTGAACTGACACTTAGCCAAATTTCAAGGCTGTTTGGAGCCAGTGCATTAGTTGGGCATTATCTTCAGTCTAAAATGAGTCTTGGAGATGTCATTTATGAGGGTTATAAGCAGGTAAAGAGGTCTGTACTAGCAACCACCTGCTGCTGATAGAAATACTGACACTGGGATGACATTTCTAGAGTCTCTGTCACACTTGTGGGTTATGCTGATGAGGAAAACTTCCACACAGGCTGCTTTTAATTTATGAAATGTATCCCCAGAAGTGTAGAATGTGCAAACAACTGTCCTCAAATTTCACATGCCATGTCCTCTTTTCACTTGTCCCTCCTGTCCCTTGGGTTTCCTCAGTACGCTGTGCACACCCTCTCCTGCAGGTGAAATGCAGACCCTCCACATGCCACAGGCTACTGGGAATGACACGACACATTCTTCCAGGGCTCCTAATAACTGCTCCAGAAGGTACACTACAGGAGTGGATAAGGACCCATTAGAAGTCAGGAAGTCTCTATGTGTTGTCCTTTCAAATAAACAGCTTTAGCTTTTTAGTTCTCCACTTACATTTATCACGCCTGTCATGAGCCACTTGGAGAACTGCAGCTACCTCAGGGTGGCCTGCTAAGCTTCTTCTTCACTCAGAGCTCTGCTTCTTCAAGTTTCCCTTCCCACTGTTTGTATGAAGCCTACAGGAGATGAACCAAACAAGATATTTACTTCTTTCACTCAGTAACCAAAGCCTCCCCCATAAGGTGAACCAGCAGTGAGGGAGAGCAGACTGAAGGCAAAAAGCATCATCTTACTGATGCTGACTCTAGCTGTTCTTCCCACATTGTTTCTGAAGTCTTTTTAAACCCCTGATTTTTCATGTCTCCTAGTATTTCTGAAGAATTTTAAGAGACTTAGAATATTTTATGATATATTTTTTTAAGCTGTTAGCAAATTCGCAAGCACTGTGACCAATATTAACAAAAGTCAGTCAAGAGGAATGAGCTTCTCTCTGCACAAACATATTCTCCCTTCTCAATTCCTGTCAGTTTTGGACTATAAATGTGCTTGGTTTGAATTTTTTTTCTTTATTTAAGAAAAACATGAAGAAGCATAATTTTTTAAAACATGACATCTTGTTGAACAGCAGACAGGACCAGAGAAGCTCTATCTTACTTGAATACGGGGTAATTTGAGTCTACATAGAGAAATTGTCAGTCTAATACTTCTTGTGTTGCAAATTTGAAATACTCTGGTTTGAGAGATATTTGAATCTTAATGCAAAGTAAGTGCAGTTTAGCCTCAAATCTTGTATCCATGTTTTTGGTTTTTTTTTTCCACTGGCTTGGAGGAAAGGAATCTGGAAACAGGAGTTGTATTCACAATTTTATGACTGGGATCTCTTTCTGTCTTAAATCTCATTTTATCTTCTTATGTGTAAAACCCCTATCAAGCAGCTGTGTTTCTTAGTTTATTGAGCTGTAAAATGTGTTGCTGATATTCACCTATTCCTGGTGTCCTGAGATGCCTGGAAGGGCAGAATTCTTCCAAAGGAAAGATAATGAAGCAGTAAGGCAAGAAGGGCATAGGACTAGCATTGCATTTTAAAGAATAAATTGTAAGGAAATGGAAAATAAAGAATTCTGAATGACCAAGGAGGTTTTAATGTGCAGGAATGACTTGCAGGAACCTGCTCGCTGATGAATGCTAATTAATAATCCTACTGGCAGATCTGGTATATCCTAGAGACTGATGCCTTGGAAGTGCTTTTTTTCTAATGAAGCTTTATGTCTAGCATAGAGAAATTAGGTCATGTTTATATGATGTGAGATATATACTAGGGAACAATGATTCTGAAAAAAGTTCTGGATGAGATGTAGTGCCTAAAAGGAACTGCTATGATCCTGACATAGATATCAGAGGCAGAATGTTAATAGCATTCATAATACCAGTGCAAAACTAGGGCTTTCTAACTTTTCTTTTTTTTTTCAAAACCATATTGGCAATTTTATTTTTGAGCCTCCAATTTAAGTTATAAAATGAATAACTTAAGGAATCAATATTTTATAGTGTATTTGTGAGAATAAGTTTAGAATTTAAGGAATGGTGTGGTTACACCCTGTACTGCATATGGAGAATACAGCCAGTAACAGTGGGCTTTTTGACTTGTGAGGCAATGCCAGAGCATTCAGAAGCTAAAGGATGATGCAGAGGAATACAAAGTGTAAAAATTAGGTAGCTGTTTTACCAGGTTCACATTTCTAAACAGCAAAAAAATTTCTTGTTGTGACATGACTTGTCATTCAACACAAATATTTTATCTCCTGTAAATATATCATGTGTTATTCCATGATATTATGGGCAAGGGGTGTGTGGGCATATTGTTGATAAGTAGATGCTTAAATTAAATCAACACAATAATTATTTTTGGCCTTAGTTGTAAAAGTATGAGTATTCCTTAAAAAATCATTACTTTTTTCCTATCGCTGATCAGAACAACATGAAGTTGCCAAAAGAAGTTAAGGTTTTATTTCAGGGTATTTGTAGTTAAATGTGGACAAAATGTCTCCCTCTCTTTAATTTTCTTATGTAGCTCTTCATAGGAAGAAGGTTTTTCTCAGGATGTATCTATCCAAATGACTTTGTTATATGATGCTGTATTTTTAATCCCACAGCATATGGAAAACATTCCCCTGTACGGAAGAGGTGCCGTTTTATAAAGTGGAGATTTGCTTACCCCGGTGACTCAGAGTCAAAGCAACATCCCTTTTGTGCATCCAGAGAGTGATGTAATGAAGCAGCCTTCCACATGCACACACCAAAGCCTGGCTAGGTGCACGTGTGCTTGTGATCAGTAGCTGCCAGCCCTGACCTCTGCGTCCCTGGCTGGGCAGGATCCCGTGCTCCCTACCGCAGAGGGCCAGCAGAAGACCTACGTGCAATTTAAGCTTCACTTCAGTGCAGTTTCGAGAACTTCCATGGGATGTGGGTGGGCAGACGGTTTCGCTCACTGGAAACATTTAAGTTTGAGTTTGGAAACACTTTTACTAGCCAACAAGTTGTTTTCTTTTGAGCTTTCACAGACCAAGGAACATTGTCACATAATTCCATTAGTGAATCCAGCAAGTTTTTTGTTAAATTGCAACACCTCTTTTAGGAAGTTATTAAACAATGATTTAGAAACTAAAGATATGACAAATTTACCATTTCCCTTAATATCTTTTTCCAATGCATAATTGACTCCATTTATTTCCACTTTGAATTTTAGATCCATCTTTTAGCCATTGAAAGTTAATGCACTTTGCTGCCAGCTCTCAGTCCTAAGACTCATTACAAATTTTAACATGTGTCAGAGATAGAATAACTCAAAAAGTATGAATAATAATCTCTGTATCTCTCCAAATGCTAGAAAAATTGACTGGCAACCTTCATGCCTTTTACCCACAGTGAGTATTTGAGCTGAAGGTAGAAATGCCATTTCTTTGAAGGTGGTGGCTCCCTTTAACTTTGGGTTTGCTTCTTTCCGCATTGCACACTGTGATTATCCATCAACAGCAATGCCAGAGGCTCTTGCAGTTTGGCAAGGGCAGCTCGGGACACGACTTTCATCTTGTTGAAACAAATAGTAATATCAAAGTTCTCACAACCCTCTGAAATATGGCAGAGACTTTGAGGTGAATATTTAGCGACTTGGCTGTGTGTGGGCAGTGCAAACACAAGCTGCAGCAAATAAGAACTTTTCTAGCCTTCTCTAGCCTTTCCTTGGGGCTGTCCTGCAGAGGACTGAAAGTTGCAGGTAATTTGCTCATTATTAGACCGGAGTCACCGGGCCGGGGCCTCTTCGTGTTGACTCGCGAAACCCTTTCATGCTTATCAGCATACAGCTGGATTTCCTCAGCTTTATCACACTGCCACTTTTCCTGTATGGCTCTCAGCTTTGTTTGGAGTTCTCTGGGCTTGCTATTATATGCAGTTCTCTTTGATGCAACGATAGATCTTGTAATTGTGCTCTGTGAAATGTGCACCTCTCCTGAGGTGTTGTATAATTGCAGGATGACTCTTATCTCATCAATCTTAATGTTTTCTAATTTTTTTGCCCTGGGGTCTTGTTTGAGGCATGGCATAAGATATCCCTGAAGATTTCCAAATTATTATGTTGGAATTCTTTAGAGTTTTTCATGTTGAGCTTTTAATAAAGCAAAACTTTGAGGATGAAGGTCTACTCAGTGCACAGTTTCCCTTATAGTAGCTTGTTTTGAAAAGGAAGGAAGTATTTTATTCATTAGAGGAAGAACTTTTAATTGTACTTGTTATGATGAGGAGAGGACTCTGGACTGTTTCACATTAATAAAGCTCTGCCTCTTACATCAAGATTTCTGCTTGGCTATTCCACGTAGCCATTGTCTCCTGAAGTGGAGAACGTGAAATGTGTGACTGAAATGTTGAGAAAATTGTCCAACATAACAGCTATATGCTGCTTTGTAATCTTATGAATAATTTCAGATTGATTGACTCCAGTCTCTAGCTTTGCCTCACTTCTGACAGCAGTATATCTTGTTTTGCTCCCTGAACTTTAAATGTCTTCCACATGTACTTCATAGTGAACTGACTTTGGATTACCTACAAATTAAGATGGTGGCTCCAATCCATGTAAATTAAGATAAACAATTTCTTTAAGTGGAACCATTTTAATAATTTTTTTCCAAAGCTGTTTTGAATTCCTATTTTAATTGAGAGATTTTTAACCTCTTTTCTCTTCATTTTCTCTTGCTTCCTAAGATACATTGCTGCTTTTACATTGCTGTCTGCCTCTTGTTATAGCAGGGAGCTTGAGCAGAAGGGAACTTGGCAGCAGTAATAGAATGAACTGGTGCCTAAACAAGCTCATGAAAAGATATTCTATCTAGGAATGGAAAAATGGGCCTGCTGTATTACCCACTGGAGCTGACAAGTTGTAGGATTTAGACCTGTGCATATTGAGTGCAAAAGTGTACTTCCACAAGCAGGGCTGCCATTTTTAAAAGGTGTGTCCCAATCTGAGATAAATTCCACCTCTTTAAGAGTCCTCTTTTTTGGAATAAACCTGTAAATGAAAAAAATGTACATCTCCAGATAGTCCTCACAGATGTGAAAGGGAAGAATTAGCATGACTGGAAGGTTTACCGTACACTAGTGGGAGTGTGGGCTGCATGCAGCCTGGTGTTATACCCATGAAAATATGGTGTTTACAGAGTTTCTTCTGCTAAATGTTATTGAGAAAGCCCAGTGAGAAGTTCAGTTGCTCGCAAGAACAAGACACTGTCCCCAGCCTCAGGTGTGGATGTTCAAGTGAGACCAAGGGACACCTAGTTTGGCCCTAGAAATTAAGATAGTATTGCAGTGTCATGCTTCCTCTTTTCTTTGGTGAGAAACCAAATGCATTGATGGAACATTTTTAAGCCCTTAATCATTCTTCCCCCTCCCTCATGGATAGAGACAAATGCTCACTATGAATTACTTAGCCCATTAATGAACAGAAAACAGATACAGCTCTAGTACTGTCCATCAGCAAGAGCTAGTGGTAGTAAGACTGCTATATACCAAAAAATTCTCTCTCTCTCTTTTTTTTTTTTTTGAATGCATAGCTTTCAACAAGCATGTGCAGTGAAAAGGAGCACCCAATTTTGTGCTTTCTGGAAACAAAAGACACAGATTGTAGCTTAAGTGGCTTTTAACTTTGAAGGTCAGGCAGTACTGCATCCTCTTATACACTGAAAAAGAATGCTCAAGGACCTCAGTTTCAAAAGATCAGATTTCACAACATTCCTATTTGTTGAGCACTTACTAATTACTGGATTTATCAATCACGAAGTTAAGCAAATGAGCCCTGTGGGTAGGCAAATTCAAGAAGTTTTTCTGCATGTATTGTCATCTGGGTCATATCACTATATCATAGGAAGGGAAGAGAAAGGGAAATTTAATCTGCAACTTGGCCTTCACACTGTTTGGCAGCATATTAAAGTGAACAATCTGTGTAAGTATATTCTATAATTTCAGGCTCCCTGGATACGATAGACACTTCGTGCACAAAGTTTGCTTTCAGCATGATTTTTTACCATTTCTAAAATAAACTCAGTTGCACATTTCAGTTTGTTTAACTGAGATAACGTTCAAAGTCATGGAATGAAATATCCCCCTTGGGCTCTTAGCTGTGGCACTAAGCACTCAATGACCTGCTAGACCATTGAAAGCATTCTCTTCCTCTTTCACAATTTTTAACAGATCAATATAGACTCTCACATCCAAGCACAGCTAACCTGGAGGACCAAATGCATTACTTACTGTCCTGTGAATAGAGCTGCACTCAATATCTGGTTAATATTTGCCATATGCAATGTGGGATATGCTTTTGTGATAGCTGAGAGCTAACAAAACTATTTACAGAGCAGAGGGGGTTAAGTGTGCTGCTATTTTCTTCTTTTCTCTCTGCTAAGAGGGCTGTGTTTGCACTCACCAAAATTAAGACATGGTGTGACCTCAGCTTAGTTGGATGGATTAGTAGAGTTTTTATTTGGTTTTGATGGGTGAATACAGACAAAGACAAACCATCCACTCTCAAGTGGATGGAAAATAGACATGGGTCCTGTGTACAGCAGTATTTATGTGTCACTGCCCAAAAATGCAGGTAGTGAAGAGAGAGGCAGTGAGGGGGTTAGTTTTGCCCTCAACAATGAAGGCGAGTTGCTTTTGACAGATATGTACACACACCACAACTCCTCTGAGATATTTGGTATCAAAACACTCTAAGGAACATGAAGTTGACCCTAAGTGTTGGCTGAAGGATATTCATTTGTGGGGCACAGGTCTGGAAAACCGGGGGCAAATGCTGCGGCCATGGGTCATCCCCCATAGTTACTCAGGGGGTCCTCGAGAAGTCAGGGCTGCTGTCAGCACAGTGCAGTGGTTGCTGTGTCTATTGTACATGAGCATGAGCCTGGTGATGTGTCATGTGAACACCTCAGTGGGAGCTCTTTGAAGTATGGAAATTAGACCTGCAGTTGTAGAAGGCAGCCTTGTAAATGAAAAACAAATTTTAAAAAGAGTCAATCTTCATGCTGAAGAAGTGCTGCACAGTGGGCTGGGAACACTGGTGACCTCCCTGTGTCAGCTGCAGGTCATGTTTGACAAGCAGACTGATCAGGTGAGATTCCTGATGTGCTGGACTTTTCATCACAACCTTTTCCTCAGTTCTCAAAGTGTGGTTTGACAGCTGGGCTTATTCATATTGGTCTCATTTTTGCAGTGATCAGAGATAAAGAACTCAATCATGGGGCACAAGTAGCCACGTTTTCCATTTCTAATGGAGGAATAAGCAACCTGTTTTAGAGAAATATTGTAAAAGCAGATATTTCAGCACTTGTGAAATGATGGTGTTTTATGCCAAGAAATCAAAAGAGAGGGAGGATTTTTGTTTTGTATTAAACTGACATGATTTGAACATATTTTAAAAAGTCTAATGACTTTTCAGTGATTCCTTCCTCTGTAATTGAGACAGAAGTGTAACTCAATCAGAAGACAGTGTTGGTTGGTTTAATGCACAGATTATGGTTTCAGAGAAGCATTTATTTCCCTACACACTGGACATCTGGAAACATTCCCCTGCCACATTTTATTAGAACATTGAAATCACCTCGTTAAATGATATGGAGGGATTTAGAAAGCAAGGTAATTGTTGAGAGATCAATCACCGATTAAACTTCCCATGCCACTTTAATATGTTCCCATTTACTGCCACAGACACTCATTCTAATCACTGGCTATGCCATTTAAATGATTTTCATCACAGACTTCCAGGTTTTCTGAGCCTTCTCCTGGTGTAATGACCCGCACAGCATTTTTCTCTCTTTGTTGTTGAGCAAATGAGCTGATAAGCAATGAGGTACATATGCCAAATTACTGTTTTAATACCCACTGCTGCTTTTCTGTCAAAGATGCAATAGGAGACTGGACAGAAAATCTCATCTGGTTATTTACATCTATTCTCTCAAATTCTGAAACAGAGCTTTATCTGTGACAGTACACCACAGATTAGATGAAATGGTGAGCGTCTTGCTGTGACAGGAGGATGTTTGAGGTGGGTAAGAGGGAGTACATGGTGGGGATTGGAGCCTGAAGGCGAGTGAGCATTCAGGGAGGAAGATGAGATCCACTGGGGAGAACTCCAGTGCTGAGGGCTGCCCTGCTGAAGGTGTGCACAAGTGCTGAGCCAGGATTTGACATCTCAGAGCAAGAGGCTTTTGAAGGAAGAATATCACTGTTGATGGAGGAGTTAGGGGAAGGAGAAGACCATCAGAGCAAAGGGGAAGCTGCTGAGAGGTTTTGAGTAGTGTTATTGATTAAACATTTTGAGAAAGAAAAAATAGAAACCAAGAACCTCACCCGGACTGGCGCAAGTGTCCTAAGGGTCATGGGGCAGAGTTGGCACAACTAAAAGATGCAGGTTTTCTTGATAAGAGGAAAAGATTCTAAAATTGTGCCCTGTATCAACTTTTTTGCTTCTTTGCAGGGAGAACCAAGAAAACATAATGTCTATATGTAGACTTATGGTCTATGGCAAAGTTTTTTCTGCAAAACTGTATACAATTGAGGTACCTACATATCCTTCATGGTCTTTTCATGAAGACATGTGTTGGAGAGAACCATTCATCTGGTTAATATTTATTTGCACTTTAATCCCCTTTTCTGTCCCACTCCAAACTAATTGTGTGTGCGTTTGTCCCTCCCTTTAACAACTGCAAATAGAAAGCAGACGGGAAGCCAGGAGCTTTGACAAAAAGCAGGAAGAGGAGAAGAAAAAGCCCTGAGAAAATGATAGCCACACATGGCACCCTCTGATCTCACTGTAATGAGGAGGCTTGTAAAGGCTTGCATTTGTGGGTCATTTACCCGTGCCGTACAGAGTGTTTGTTTTACTTGGTAAACAAGGATCACAGCTCTCCGCTTTAGGCAAATAGATTGTGGATATATTTTCAAAACTGAAACTGAATGACTTTAAAAGTGTGTAATAGCTCTCACTGCTTTTAATTTCTTTTACATAGCTTTTTAAAGTAGTGTGTTTAAAGTAGTAGTGTGACTATTGACAGCCCTGTAAGGTAATCTGGGGTCACTTTTCCCTTGCTTTGATTTGGGCAATCAAAAGAGATACAGCTCTTTTCCATGTCCAGCTAGCAGCTGTGGAATTTCTCCATCTCTGAATGTATTTTACTCCAGTTTCTGGTGTTTCTGCCTGGCTCTGCTCTCTTAGCTATGATCTCAGCATCACTCTGAGGTGCTCAGCCATTGATGCTGCTCATATGTTGATTTGCTCCAGGTGCAAGGAGATTGGCTTGCCTGGTATGGAAACCCAGAGGGATGGCAGCAGTCCAGTATGGACTCAGGCTTTGCCCCTTGGTTGTAACCAGCTTGACTCACACATACAGCAAAAGTAAACGTGTACTTGGACATGGTTTATGAAGAGATCTTAGACATGGTTTATGAAGAGATCATAGACATGATCTCTGTTGTTTCACTCCACACAGAGCCCCAGAAACCTGACGGTTGCTGCACAGTGACCTCTTTTAGAAATTATAGACCAGATCTTACCTGTGCAGTACAATGTGATCCAGGACCCTGCACACAGTTTGGGTAAAGTGCCTGTTAATGCTCTCTGTTAATGACTGCCCTTTGATGTTACTCTTGATATTTGAAAACTCGACATTTGTGTTTCTGCTCCTTTGGTCTTTGTGGAAATGAAAAATATTCTACCACTCCTACAAAATTACGCACTTCAGATGTACTTTGGTAGTTCTTTTGCAGGAGTTTTGTGAGCCCTCTCACCAATTTCCATGGTCCTCAGGCTTACTGATCAAGATCCACTTCAAGACCTCAGACTGAATCCAGCTAAGGCAAATTTGTATTTATTTCTGCAAGATGCTTCATGAGTGCTTCTAGCTTTACCTAAAAAAAAAAAAATACCTTGACAGCTTCATCACATCTCTAATCTCACACCTGCCTATTCCACAACTAGATTGCTGCTGTCCCTCTGTGGGTCCACTCTATCCCCCTTCCTCGCTGGGGACCATTTTATCCTGCCTTCATCTCCCAGAATCTGTCTCCCTGCATGCCTGACAGTGCAACAGACCCACAGTCCAGCCCCACAGGCTTCATTGTCATGGTGAATCAGCAGCTTGAATACCAGCTCAGTAACTTCTCACTCATGTGCAACTCTTTCTGCTCTGGGGAAGTTCTCAGCACCCAGGCAGTGCCAGTCCTCCCAACTCTGAGGCTCCCTCAGCCAAGGTGAGAAGGCTGCTGACAGCAGGAATTCCCAGCAGCAGGGCATCATGCTGCTTACAGCCTGCAAATTTGGTGTAACACAAGGATTTTGGACAGAAGAGCCATATGCTGTGGGCTGTGGTAATCCTCTGCTTTTGGTCTCACATTAGTTTTGTACACTGTGGGGTTTGTTCTGAGTTTCATAGTCACCTTCTGAAAATAGTGAGTTTTGGCCTTCTTCCAGTGAAAGCCAAAATCTCCTTCATCCTCAGGCCCAAAGGACTGGGTTGGAGGGAGGGAAGGAGCAGAGGGGAAGGGAACAGGAACCAGGCTGACCTCTTTTTCCACGTAAGGGGACCAGCTGGGAACACAGACAACCTAACACATCCTAAAAGCTGCCTGCTGCCCTATCCTTTCCAGAAACCCTCTCTGTTCTCAGGAGGGAGAAATAGCTCTTGAGGCAGCTTTTCTCCAGGCTGGGAGAAGCTGGAGGTCATGTAGTCAGGAACAACTTCAGTGCTGTCAGGCTGGAGCTGTGAAGAGTTGCCCTGTGACTGTAGCCTGCCTCCTGGTCTTCCTGAGATTAAATTGTGATATGGAGCAATACCAGAAATAACACCAGCCATTTAACAGGGGTGGGGAGTTTCTAACTCTGACTTAGCCTGGCCTGTTTTGTGATGCTGAGAGACCCAACAGCCTGTCATGTGCCCTCTTATCCCTGAGAGCCTTCCCAGGTTACTCCTTGTTTTGCTAGGTGGTGATGAAACCCAGCGGGCGACTACAGCCCAGGCTTGGAGGGCTGTAATTTCTGAAACAGCATCTGAAAAGTTTGAGAATGATGGCGGAATTTGGGCAGGTCCTGTCCTCAGCTGGGACTGCATTCCTGCTATTATCAGCAGAGGAAAGCCATACTGCATCAGTGGAAAACTGCTGAAAAAGGCTCTGATAGCACAACAGAGGGACAGACTCTTGGACAAAAGGGTGGTGCCAAATTCTGGGGCATGGCTGTTGGAAGGAATGCCCTGGCAGTGCTCCAGGCTTAAAACCCCAGCTTGCCATAGTGGGTGCTTTTCATCCAAGCTTTCAGAGACATCACATCAGTTTGGTTTAGTAAATATTTCAACAGCGTTTTGAAGTTCCAGTGAAAACAGAGAAAGCCTTTGATGTCTACAGACCCTTTATCCCACCACACATCTCACCCCATGCTTTTCAGCAACATTGTTTAGTCAGTGCTTGCTGAGGCCAAAGGGATGCAAGGTGCAAAATCCAAGACCCACTGAAGTCAGTAGAAAACTTTTCCTTATTACAGTGAGGCCAGGTGCACGCTGAAGTAAGTCAAAGAGAGCGATTTTAGTTTCTCCGTTTGTCTCATTTAAAAAAAACCCAACCAACCAACCAACCAACCAACCAAAAAAAAAAACCCCACAAAGAATTCTGGTCAGAAAACAAGAACCTCTGAAAAAATGAAATGAAATGAGCATCATGTGTGAGGAATTATTTTTTAAATTATTATTCATTTATTTTTACAGGAAGGGTTATCTTGGACATTAATCCATGGGAGAGAACCAAACTCAGAAGTATTTTTTTGATGGCCAGCCTGGAAATCCCTGCATCACTGAAGCAATAGTAACAAGTCCCTTCTGGGTGGATAGGCATAGATTTTTCATATTGGTTTTCCCAACAGATTTTTTTTTCAACAAAATTATTATTCTCCTGCTGAAAATGCCTGTTCTGTAATATGGATATTTTATGCATATTAATCATTCCAGGAAAAATTCCTACCCAGCAAGTCTATTCAATGCCTTACTTATTTTCCTTCTTTGTGTTGTGTTTTCCAAATGTAAATATTAACAGTAATTTCTAAGGCTCGCAGAGAGACTCCCAAGTTTAATAAACACTATGTTGTGAGTCTTTGCCATATTATATTTATGCTTGTTTGAAAATATAGTGCAAACAACTGAATGCATTTCAGGGCCAAAGAATGCATTGACACAAATTGGGGATTTCTGCAATATCTGTGTGGGTGTTTAAGGGGGAGAACACTGCATTCTCAAGTTTGACTCCAGTGGATATGTTAGTATATACGCATAATATCTAGGTTGTTTTCCTCTCTATTTTCTCTCTGCTACCC
The DNA here is from genome assembly GCA_013396995.1 of Dicaeum eximium. Classification (NCBI taxonomy): domain Eukaryota; kingdom Metazoa; phylum Chordata; class Aves; order Passeriformes; family Dicaeidae; genus Dicaeum; species Dicaeum eximium. Next base: position 735,864 of record VWZP01007456.1, on the reverse strand, counting down.
TATCTTTCTCTGTGTTTCCTCGTATTTTGCTAGTGTTTTGTTTATGAGTAGCTTTTTTCTTTTCTGTATTGTTTTAACCACCGAGATGGATTTTAATTTTCTTTCCTTTTTTTTCCTTTTCTTTTTAATTCTCTTTATCTTCCCATTCCAATTTATTTTCCTTTTTTTTTCCTATTTTTGCCTTTCTCTGTGGGAGCTCATCCTTATCCCTGACTTAGTGTGATAACACAGAAAACCCCCTTGTTTTCAGAAGCTCCTGTCTGTCTCAGGACAAGCAATACGCTAGACCGGCTCCTGACAAAACACAGCCCTTTTGTTCAGCATGTGCTGGCTCACCCCAGCTGAATGAAATGGCTTTGTTTTAGGTGTAGATAGCAAGCTGGCTCTGCCTGGCAGGTGCATCTTGCAGCCAGTGTCACACTGCAGTAAATTCTGTAATTACAGGTCATGGAGGTGGAGCTCTTCTTTGATGTGACTTTTTCTGTTGTTGCAAGCGGATACAATTTGACTGAGATATCAAATGCAGATAGCAGTAAAAATTTAATTAACAAATCAAAGCTTTTATCTGGGGTTTTAGAACTCAAGCCAACAGGTTTCTTCAATCTAAAGAAATCACAGAGATGGAGGGGCGAAGGCAGAGCCTTTGTAGTGTATACAGCTTACGACCTTTTTTATAATGCTTGCAAAGATAGAGCCTCTTTAACAGTTACTTTCCCTTTGAGAAGCTTTTAGATCTTCCCCAAAAGCAAGGATATTGTTCACTATAAGCTTAATTTTCATCGTTTTAACTCTTCGGTGTGCGTGCATTTTCCCTCATGATACTGCAGATTACTTACCAGAGGAAGACAAAGCATGCTCACACTTGCCTTCCTGCAGTTGGGGCTGCTCAGAGCACCCCACTACTCCAGATTCATGTGCTGGATTGATTATTCCTCTTGTGGTGAGCCAGATGGTGATGGTGTTAGTGCTTGACATTCCTTCTATAATTTACTTACCGTCTTAACAATGAAAGCCTCAGTGAAACGGGGCTGAAACTTAGCTCTTAGCTCCTTCATCTGCAGGGGAAGTAGATGCTCTTCACTTTCAGTGCTTTCTAGGAGTGTTGTCATGATCAAAGCAGCTGGGTCCACATGCTGACTGCCTCAGTCACCCCACTCATTCTGCTGCTAACTGGGAGCTGGGAGAGAAGCACTCTGCCTGTTACATGAGGTGTGTCTGATTATTGCTGCCTGTGAACAGAAAAAAGGCAAAAGGGCAAAATAATAATTAATAATAATAATAATAATAATAATAATAATAATAATAATAATAATAATAATAATAATAATAATAACAATAATAATAATAATAATGATAATAATCCACATGCCTGGTGACACGTCTGCTAGAAGCCACATGTCAGAGCACCCCAAAAACACATAATGAGAGATATATGGATAATCAGAGCATGTTGCACCCTGTATCTCAATAAATACGACTGTCTTGCATTTATGGGCCAGGCCTTTCTCAGAAGTTATTTCCAAGGGTGTGTACAGACCAAAGTTATAAAATGCTGCATGACAGATTAAAACAGAATACTGCAAGTAAAAGAAAAATGATCTCAGCTGTTCACTACGATACTATGTATTTCAATTTTCAAGACCTAAAAGTCCTTCAAATGAATGAACACTCTGCTGCAGAGATCCCAGGCTGACCTTCTGTGGTTCTGTAGAGCCAAGTTGCCCTGTATGTGTCACTCATGTCTTTCTCAGTGTCTCTGAGATGGGCCCAGGAGTTTCTGCAAGTGTGCACAGGAAGGTCCTAGTTCAGGAAACATGTAACAGTATCAGACAGCACTTAGGAAAGCCTTAAGTATAGAAACACTTAATCTGGGTCTTAGGGACCTTCCTGAAATGAAGCCAAAGAACCTGAGTCAAAGGCTCTGAAATCAGCACAGCACCATGAACTTGTGCTTATGCCAGTGTATGTTCAGAGGCTCTCACTGAGAGATTATAGAGCTGGATTTCTGAGCTGGCTACTAGAGGGACTACTGAAATAAAACTCTGCCAAGCATGATGAAAAGCAATGCTGATCCTAGTGAATTTATAGTGTCAGTCATATATAGCACAGTTAGCCAGTTCTAAACTCTCAAGCTACCACTGTTGTAAAAGCATCAAAAGCTTTCCAAACTTCTAGCTGGAGTCAAAAAAGAAAAAAAAGAAAGTAAAAACAAATGAAAGAAAGAACAACAACAAAAAAAGAACGAAAGGAGAGAAAAAGAAAAGATAGGCCATCCTTATAAAGTATGCAAATTAACTTCTTGACATTTGCATTACTAATTTTAGTGCTTTGATAGAAGTACTCTGTTACCAGACTTTAAAGCCTCAGATATCACCTCAAACAGCTAAGGAAAAAAGAAGGAAATACTTCAAAGTGAACAATTACCTGTTGATGATGTATTGTATTTAAAGGCTCTGGCTGTGGATTAAAGCTAGTCCTAGGATTGTTAATAGCCTGCAGTAAACAACTAATGAATCAAAGAAAAGGAACAAAAAGCAGCTCTGGTTGAAGGACGTTCCCATTAATACCAAAGGCCAGAGTCTAAGTGTTAAGTGTAACACAATAAAATCCAGTCATTTCACACTAGAGTGCATAAGAATTTAGAAAAATGGTCACAGGTGAATTATTAGGGATTGTCCTTTGAGCTTTTTTCTCAAAGCCCTTTGATGCCATTAACAGCAGCAGGGTTTCAGTCCTCTGGGTTTTTTTTTTTTTTTTTTTTTGCTTTGGTTTTTTTTTTTTGCAGTTATATGCAATTTTTAGGTTGTATAATGAAGAGGATAGGTCTGAATGTGAACAGCTATACCTACAGCAGTGATAGAAACAGCTAGCTTTCAGACAGGAGAAGTAAATGCTCAAAGAAGAAGGCACAGAGCAGGAAATGGAGAGAAATCAGCTGAAAACAGCGCAGAATAAATTGGATGTCTACAGGGATCTCTCTGATTTGGAGCTGTTAAGCATCTTGATGAAATAGGAAAGTAAGTGATTTAAAAGGAGTGGTTGGGAGAAATTCTCTCAACATACTTCAGCTAAGTAGATGACAGCAGTGCTTCAATCATAGCCCTTCAATTATGGCCCATCTTCCCACCAGAGCAAAACCTTTTAAGCTGTTGGCAGCATTCACATGAGCAACAGTGGAAGACTCCCATTTCCTACTAAATGGAGCCCTGATCTGAGAAGCTTTAAAAAGGGAATGTTATTTTTAGTGAAATGTGTGTGAATTGAGGTAAGGAGAACTTTTCAGGGGAATGTTCTTTTTCTCTTTGAAAATCATTTTGTAAGAATTAAAGCACAGCAAAACCACTGTGAGCTTGCAATGCGTTAGGGTCACATTGATACATACATGTGTGTGTGTGTGTGGCATGGTGCTAAATGACTTTTCATCTTTTGTCAGATCTAAGCTTTTAAGGCTGCTAGATATTCTCAGGGTTTAGGAATTGATTGAAAATAAAGGAGAGCAAAATGTCGATGATACACATGCACTGAAGAGCTAGTAGGCATTTCTAATGAAAGTGATTATTTTTAAGACTGAAGAATCAATACATTTCAAGAAAAAACAAACAAACAAACAAAAAAGCCCAAAGCAACAACAAATCACAACTAGACAAAACTAATTATGCCCTAGAAGTGACCTACTGATCATCTCTGTCTTTCTGCACTTTGTGGTGGATTGAGATAATAGATTACCTTCCTGAGGTAAGTTTTAAACCAGCCTGGCTATTCAGCAACCACCATATCCAATCTGTGGCTGGTCTGAATCATAAAAGTTTTAGGGTTGGAAGGGTCTCCTGAAGACCACCTAGTCCAACCCCCCTGCCAAGGCAAGATCACCTGGAGTAGGTTACACAGGAACTCTCTAGGTGGGGTTTGAATGTCTCCAGAGAGGGAGATTCCCTGACCTCCCTGGGCAGCCTGTTCCAGCGCTCTGCCACCCTCAAGGTAAAAAAGTTCTTCCTCATGTAGAGGTGGAACTTGTTGTGTTTCAGTTTATGGCCACTGCTCCTTGTCCTGTTGCTGGCCACCACTGAAAAGAGTCTTGCACCACCCTCTTGGCACCTGCCTTTGAGGTATTTACCTCTCTTAATGAGATCCCCTCTCAGTCTTCTCTTCTCTAGGCTGAACATGCCCAGCTCCTGCAGCCTCTCCTCATAAGAGAGGTGTTTCAGACTCCTAATAATCTTTGTGGCCCTCCACTGGACCCTCCACAGTAGCTCCTTGTCTTTCATGTACTGAGGAGCCCAGAACTGGACACAGCACTGCAGATGTGGCCTCACCAGGGCTGAGGGGCAGGGTCACCTCCCTCGACCTGCTGGCCACACTCTTCCTGGTGCACCCCAGGATAGTACTGGCCCTCCTGGCTGTAAGGGCACTGCCAGCTCATGGTCAGCTGGCCATCCACCAAGACTCCCAGGTCCTTCTCCAGTATGTCAGCCCCCAAGCTGTGCTGGTATTTGGGGTTTTTCACCTTGCTCTACATAAGCAGGGCCCACTGGCTCTAGGTCTGTGTGGGAAAGACCCCAGGATCCCATCCCCAGCAGGAGAGATGTTATGTGCCTGAAGTGCTTCCTTAATCACAGGATGCAATATGGTAACAATTACCTAGTTTTTGAGAGTGAAGACTGTTTTTTCATCAACCATAATAAGTCACTGGTTCAGTGCAGGGACCTGCTCAGCCATTCTTCAGGACATCACTCACACTGGTCAGCTCTCATCTCCGGGAATGATTGCTAATGTACACCTCAGATAAAAATCAGGCTACATGAAGTGTCTCAGAAGCAGTAAGAAGGATATGAGAGAGGATGAGTTGGCTTGTGAAAAGCCAGAAAAGGGCGGTGTACACATGATGATGGGGGCTAGGCTTTCCTCATGACACGTAGGGCTGAGTGTCTGCTCCTCGCCATAGGGGTGGCTGCTGAGGCATCTGGGACCCTTGTATATCAATACATTCAGTGGCTTATATCCTCACGGCAAGAGTTCATTTTATAATGACTTTAGAACTAAACAGAGAACAAAGGTGCCCCAACTTGATTTTGGGTATGGGTCTTTCCCTACCGGGTGCTGGGATTCCTGTCTCCCACCATTCACCATCTTGGAGACAGGTGGCCTTTCTGGGGCTGCAGTCCCACGGGAGGCAGTGAGCCAGTTTGGCATCACATCACCACTGCAGAAGAGTCCCTTCCTCTGCCCCATCTCACCATCTTCATGTTGCCCTTGCTGTCTCCTGACTGCAAGCTCCTGCTGCTTACCATGTGTGGGCATATGGAGCCCTACTTCAGATTATTTAATTCCAAATTTGGCAGAGGACTAACACAGCAAACACGGCTCAGGGAAGTGTCAGATGGGGATGGAGCTGCCCCAAAGAAGGGTGAGGGCAGCACTGGGATATTCCCTGAAAGGATGGAAGAGTATGAAAGGAGGGAAGGATAGAGGAGACTTGTCTTTTTCCAGACACCTAATCTGTGAAGCAGTACCCAAAGGCATTTTTCTGAGTTTTGTTAGAGTCCCTGGAAAGAGGCAGGCAGTCTGAACTGTGGAAGCTGAGCTACTCTCAAGGAGTTTCGATAAAAATATCCTGAACAATGAATGTGGGCTACAAAACAAACATCTGGAAGCTGAAAGTTAAATGAGGTGAAGTCCAAGCATAATCCTTAGCACTTCAGGTAAATGTTCATCATTATCCCTGTATTCACTGTTTGCATGCAAGTATTTGACAGCTGTCTGTATGTTTGGGCTTCCTTAGCAGGCCACACATATTTCTGCAACAAGCTGGCAGTTTCCATGTCCTGCTTTACCCTCACTGTCCATAGTTTTTGCTGCTTGCTGTGAGTTTTACGTCCTGTGTAGTGTTTTATGATTGAATCCCAGACCTCTGGAAAGTCCCACACTCAGTTTGCCAAAGCTTGCCATTTGAGTGAATTATTTGTTTGTGCCGCAGCAGTGCCCAGAGGCCCCTTTGTGCAGAGCAGCATCTGTGGCTGGTACACTCACAGCTGTTTGTCCTAAGGTCCAAGAGGAGCTCTCACAGCCCCGTCCTTGGCTCTTTGGTGCACAGTGTTTCCAGCCATCACTGAAGCTTAATATGTTCCATTTGGCACCATTGTGAGAAAGCTATCTTGTTTGGGGAAAAAATATTTTATTGAGCCCAAAGCAAAGACACAGCCACTTTTGGGTGATGCTGTTGATTATTCACAAAATGTCATTCCTGAGTTGTCTTGTTTGCCAAGTGTGGGACATATGTTAGTAATTGACAATGAGCAGAGTGGATCTCTTCTATAAATGGCTGTTTCAAGACAAGAATAGTAATAAAATAAAGGGGCCAGGGGTTCCTCAGAAGATCTAACACTGTGCCTCCTTTAAAACTGTTATCGCTAGCAGGCAAGACTTGTTCTCCCCCTTTCTCTTCCAGACTGCTTTTCTTCCTGTAAAACTCCAGGCCTGTTCCTCATTTTTGCTTATGTTGCAACAGACGGGTTTTTTGTTTCTTCAGGAGACAGCTAGCTGAAATTCATGTCTTGTGTTTCTGAATACACTTTCCACCAACATTTGTGCTAGCCTTAGTTCAACAACTCCAGTAATGACACACAACGATTTTCAGGGACCTAAAGGAGGAAATAGTTTTGTGAAAATTACTTAATTGTTCCTATGGATTCTAACTCTTCATTTCAGTTGCACTTCAGTTGCAGAGATGTAAAGTATCATAGACACTTTAAAAGAGTCAGAGGCCTGAATTTGCTCTCGTGTCACCACTGCTTTAATGTGAAGACATTAATTCAGATTACATAATTTCTTAACATATCAGTAGGTTGGAAGGGTTTGAACACACAAATAATTATGTAGGTGTGCAATCCTGCAGAGTCTTTTGTTGCCACAGACTTGTTTTCTCAGAGAAGTTACTGGTCTGTAGTGATAGAGGTAGAAACAGGCTTTTAAGAGACCTGTGTACCACTGGATATTGAATGGAATGGACAATACAATGCACACAATGAGAAAGGTGCCACCTGTATAAGGCTCTGTCACATTTGTCTGATATTTGGTGGGTCAAGATTACATGGTTTTTTGGGTGTCTGGTCACTTTTTTTTTTTTTTTCTCGCAGAATACTATTAAGTTTGAGTGTGGTTGTGGTAAAATGATGTGTAAGTGGAAATCCATCCTTCTGCTGACTTGGCCTAGTCTATGAGTTAGCAAGGAGAAGAAAAGAAGGAGGTGCAGATCACTGATGCAGCGTTATACCTGCCCTTTATGATGTGCCTTTCTTTCATGTCTTAGTGGGCTCCACTTTGCTACAGGACACTTGTGTAATAGAAGAACTGGTTTACATTTTTGCCTGTTCTTTCCAAAGCAACACCAGCTGATGTGATCCGCCCCAATAAACATTAGCTAACTATTCCAATATGTTCTGTGTGGGGTGTAGTCTAAACCAGAAAATTATGCAAAATACTGCATCCCACTTCCCAGGCAACAGCCATGGCCAAATTGGTGCATGATTTATGCACCAATAGCAGTAGCAGCCCAAGGACCACTAAAATCAGCAGGAATTTTTCCACAGACTTCAAAAAAGCATTATCTCAAGCCACCTGAGACAATGTTAGGCATTGATTTTACCCCAGAAGTGAACATGGATTATACAATATTTCTGAGAGCCTGACTTCTCTCTTTTATTCAGTCTGGTGGGGAACAATCCCAAACCAGAGATGTCCTGGCTCAGGAGAGGTGGCGTTGCTTGGCTACAAATGGAGCCAAACCTTTGGTATTTTCCATTTGTCTCAGCCTCCAGCATGTGAAGCTTTCCCTGGCCCTTGGGTAGATAATGCAGGTTGGTTTTTCCATGTGGAGTCAGCATTTGTTGATCTGCTTTACAGTTTGTGTCGGTTGTTTTCCCGTTAAAGGAGGAAAGGAAGGCAAATTAGGTCACTTTTTGAACGAGGGGGAACTGAATTATTGGTCTTGCCTACTTCATAAAGTCCCATGCAGTTCTTGTGCACCAAATGAAGTAAAAAATTCATAAATAGAAGGTCTGATCCCTGCTTCTCTGTACCCACAATTTTAACAATAATGGATGTACATTCAGCTGTTGGACTCACCATTTTTGAACTTTGTATAAGGATGGTACAGCCTGACAACACTGCTGCCTGGTAAGAAGTCAGAGAAAGCATTCTAGCAGGGCTGAGGCACCACGACCACTGCTCAGAAAAACCCCCAACCAATTAACAAAACTCTGGGAGTAACAGTATCCCTCACAAACCAAGGAAGGGCCTCCATAACTGCAGGGTTGAGCTATTGCTTTTCAGCTCAGAATTAAAATTTCTTATTGAATACTTTCAGGACAGGAAAAAAAAATGCAACAGTAATCTAGAGAGGTTAAAGTTAAACTTTTATTTTCAGCTCTCCCAAATATACTCTGTTAAATTACATCTTGGTAGCACATGAGTAACAGTGAGTTCAATCCTGTGGCTCTCAAATTGTGGGTAAAAACATGACAGGGCCTGAGCTTTTCCTCTCTCCCCATTCTTCCTGCCACATGAGTTATGACTATCCAGGGAGCAGCAGGAGAAGGTTGGAGAGGTAACACCGAGTGATATGGGTGAGGGGAGTCAGGCACGACAAAGTTAACCATTACCACCCAACGTTTGATTTCTTCTGTGTGCCCTTTGCACTAAAGACAGCCAGAGACAATGGTGTTGTGTTATTGCTGACAGCAATGCCTGTGTTGGGATATATGTTTTGCTGACAGCAGCTGAAATCTTGGAGGTATTCGCCATCGGGAACTTGGCCCCATCCCTCCGAGTTTGTTTATTCTTTGCAGCTCTGATGCTTTGGTGTCTCAGCCAGCTGGCTTGTGTGGAAAGGGGGTTCCTGGAAGAGCAGCATCAGGCTGGCTCAGGCCTTGGGGGGTCCTTACCATGTCCCTGCTTGTGCACTTGACACCGACACGCTGGGTGATTTAGGACCAGACACTTGCTGTCTTTGCCTCCATTTCCCTCCAGTGAAACTGTTAATGGTGGTGCTTACTTTACAAACTATGGAGCTGTACAGCTGCCAAGCTCTCTGTGAGGCAACAAATGACATCAATTAGTCGTTTTGTACAGGCCCAACACTGAGAAAGAAAAAGGTTGTTTCAGTCATTGTGGCACTGAGCTCATTATGTTTCTCCATCCATCTTGAACATCTAGCCTTGTAGGGCATCAGTCAGGATCTGTTGTGTACTTTGCCTTTCTGTGTTCAAACACAGAAATGACCTGCAAACATGGTGATAGTCAGAATTTATCATCTGATCTATCAAAAGATAAAAATATAATGTGATTTATTGGCTATCTTTACTCTGGCCCCGTATGAAAGATTTTACTTTGTTTGCTTAATGGACTTGTAATTGGTCAAAGAAAGAAAAAAAAAAAAAACAACCAACCAACAAACCCTAGTAATTTTCTTTGTTTTCTTAGTGCTCACACTGTTTCTCCATTATTTAGCCTTCTCCAAATTTCTCTGAATTTTACACTAAAGATAAAATTCTGCTTCAGTTTGAAGTTAAAAGCAAATTTAGCTTAGACTTGAACAAAGCCAGAAGAGGCCTCAATGTCTTGCCAAAACTTTTTAAAGATGAAAATGCTGAGTTGCTTAGAGGACATGCTTTGGATTCTTCATCTTATGAGCTGGTTTACTAAATACTGACTTAATGCATATAAAAAAGGGGAAAAAAACCCCAGAGTCTCATGTTACTTGAACAGAAAAAATGCCTCACTTGTTTGTGATTTACACTGATTAAACCAAAGTCTTATGGATTATTATGCATTTTTCTCAATATAGGAAAAGCATATAGGGAAAAATTGGCAGTTGATTATGACTATCATAGTTCCACCAGAGTAATAGGAGCCAAAAAATTTGCAGTATGGGATGGTTTCTTTGTGTAGCATTTTGGAGATGTCAGATACATGGGGGTTTTTTTGCACAGACTAATGTGTGGCCTTGGCATCAAATCCATAGCTGCACAACATTTGATAAGGGTTGCTAGATATTAAGACCTTGAAACAGGCTGTCATTCATACCTTTGCAGGGTGGGGTGAAGGTATGAAATCTCCTCATTAAAAAAGAGCTAAATCACATTAATGGAGAAGATCAAGTTATTTGACTTCATGCACTTCATGAACCTCTGGCATTGTGATTGCTTCAGGATTGCCTCCAAGGTGTGACAGAGGAAAAAGACCTGCTGGAAAGCCCGTGGTTGTGTCCTTCTTAACTCAAACAATGATCACTGTAGCTTCCTTTCCTAGTTATTTCTTCATGATCCATTGATCTTCCTGGACCTAGGCTCTGAGATTTCAAGGCTCTTGGCAGCCCACCAAGCTCTGAGGGAAGAGGTAGCACTTATGTGTGATGAAAAGGGTGAAAGCTTTATGGAATAAACTCTATTTTTCCTTCCTTGTGCAGGCGCTTGCTTATCACTAGTTTTCCTGAAAGATCAAAAATAAAGTTTTCCTGGATTTGGAGCAGTAAAAAGTTGTTTTTATTGCAGAAATGTGACACTGGAGGAGTTAAAGTAAATCCCACTATTTTGGTTCTTCATGGTGCAGCTGCCTTGCCATATTTAATACCGCACTGTTACCAATACTGTGCAAAGGCTTCGATACAAATTGAGATTAACAAGTAACAGTGACATCACACCAAGAGCAATAATCTAACGTAAATGATCTCTTCTTCCTACTGTTCTTTGCTTTGCATTTCTGCTCTGGCTGAATTACAAAATGCTCTAGGCCATGCATTTTACTGAGGTGACTGCAATTCTGCAGTAGCAAGCATTTCTGCCCTTTAGCTGTTAACCACATGGTGCTCCAAACAAGAAGCAAACAACTGGGAATGTCAGCTGCATCCCACCCTACTGAGAACTTAACATTTTTCTGACAACAAAAAGTATTTTCCTTGGCTGATATTTTATAATAGCAAATAATAATGATAATGATAATGATAATGATAATGATAATGATAATAATAATAATAATAATAATAATAATAATAATAATATGCTTTCAAAGTAAGTTTTTCTAACCTTGGAGTCTGAACGCTGTATATCACTTACTTTTAGTCAGGTCTGATATTGTATGAAAAGGATCGTATTATCCTTAGGAAAAGACAGTAACACAAATGAAAATGGATTCTCAGCCAATGCAATCCAGAATTCGTCAGCTTTATTGAACTGGATGATCAGTCTTGTTTTCTTCACCCAAACTATGTGACCATTACTCTAGGGGCAATTAGGGTGTTAGCACCTTTTGATAAATAATCACTTGGCTATCAAGAATCCAATTCCCTTCCCTTTCCCCCTTTTCCTTTTCCTTTTCCTTTTCCTTTTCCTTTTCCTTTTCCTTTTCCTTTTCCTTTTCCTTTTCCTTTTCCTTTTCCTTTTCCTTTTCCTTTTTTTTTCATTCCCCCCCCCCGTTTCCACTTTCTGCTTTCTTCCCTCTTCGTACTTTTTTTTGTTNCTTTTTCCTTTTCCTTTTTTTTTCATTTCCCCCCCCCCCGTTTCCACTTTCTGCTTTCTTCCCTCTTCATACTTTTTTTTGTTTTGGTTTGTTTTTGTGTTTTTTAAGATTGTCTGGAAGCAAAGCAAACACTGGCTTTCTTTCTTTCAAAGGAAATTTTGGTTGAGGTAGTAATAAAACATTTGTGGTGAGCAGCAAGGGGCCATCTGCAAGGCCCCTTAGGCCTTGGGATCAAGACACCCATAAGCAAGGATTCAGTGCTTAAAAAATTGGAGGGTTCAATGCTTATTCACAAAATAAGCATATCAGTGAGGTGCACCGAAAGCAAAGCCTCCCAGAGTGCTTCTCTCAAAGCTGTTTTTTAAACCTTTTGCATTGCTTAAACCCACGTGGCTTTGAATAAAGCTTCTGAGGATGTCTGGGTTAAAACTGCCCTCTTTTTTACTTGAGGACAGCCTGCTCTCCCACTTCCTCAGCTGCTGACCTGCAGGTAGGAAGATAAAGACCAACCCTGTATCATGTGCAGGGACTGCAGCTTACTGGGAAGATCCTGGACCTACACGTCATCCATCAGACCTCCCATAGTCATGACTGCCATTAAATCAAAGGAAAGTTCCCATGAATGGCCCTCCCACAACCTCTGCATGTTGACTATTTGCAAGGCACGTTTACTTCCACTGTTAGATGATGAAACCTGCTGGGGACATCTGCCCTCTCTGCATCAACATGTAAAGGCAGGGACCCGAGGGAATGGTTCTTTGTGTTTTCACTTCTTCTGCTTGGCAAGTGAGGGTTGCCTTTTGACTGAAGAGCTGGGAAAATCAGCCCCTTCACCAGAGGTTCTGATTCCCCTTCTGCCCTTATGGCCAAGGCACCAAAGGAATGTGGGAGAAAGGTGGTGAAGGCAGCAAGTGCCTCTTGCCTGCACTGTGTTTCAGGAAGCTCCGCACTCCAGGTGTCTGTCTCCCTGTTGGTCCTGCACTGCAGCTGCTGCACCTGCAATGGTTCTGCCACCCTGAGCTGGGACTTCCCACCTCTCATATGTGCCACTTGCAGTGGGAGAGGATGAGATGGGAAGACCTGACTGAGTCTGTTCCTGTTGCTTCAGTTTCAGTGACACTGCCGAGGCTCTTCAGCTGCTGCCTGCAGGCTGCTTATCACTGTGCTTGCTTATCACAGCGCTGACAGGCATTTTGATCCTGAGTAAGTAGCACTGCAACAAATTTGGGATGCTGGGTGTGAGCTTGTCTGTCCTAATGAGTTCAGAAGGTCCTGATCCCTCCATCACAAGCAATTTACAAGGCAGCTGGAAAAGGTTTAGAGACGGGCAACAAAGACAATCAAAAGTACATAAAGGCTCTGTACGAAGGATGACTAAGCTAGGACTTTTGTATATGGAAAGCAGATAAAGGAGGAGGAGGTGAGACATTTACAAAAAAAAATCTTGAGTGGCATGGAGAGAATGAATAGATTGATTTTTTTTTTACTCCTTTCCAGTACAAGAGGTGGGAGACATCAGATTAAGCCAATAAAATAGTAGGGCTCCAAACAAAACATCTCAGTCAGCTGACCCATGGATCTCCTTGACAAAGGATGGTGTGGGTGCCAAAGTTTTTAGGATTTCAAGGACAGACTACAGATTTAATGTAAGAGTAATGCTGTGGGAGTACTAACCATATAGAAACCACAGCCTCATCAGGAGGTTCCTGCTCTGAAATGTCTGGAAATTGGGAGAGTGTTACAGGGAGTTTTCATATACGCCTAGTCACTAGGCATCTGCTCTTGATGTGGTGGGAAGCAGGATAGAAGGACCTTCAATCTGACATTTTACAGTTTTCCTTCTGTTCTTCACAGCAGTGAAAAGTCTTCAAAGCTGTAGAAACTATGAGTAGGCTTTAGGTGACTTAACTTCAACCCTGAGAAAATAGAGGCTCTAGTCACCCATCTCAGAAACCAGTGGCATGGAGGGCACACCACCCACCGTGTGACAGGTATCCAAAAGGACAGATGAATCACCATCTCCAGCTACCTTTTATTTCTGATTTCTCAGGGAGTCTGGACAGCTGCCTCATGTTGGATGAGTAGTTTCTTTTTAACTTCAGTTAATCTTACTTGAGTGAGACTGATCCTGATTAAAGTGGGGTTTGGCAGTAGGTTTAAGGCCTTTTTCTGCAAGGTTTCAAATGCCACTGGGTTAAGGCTAGCATTTATTAGATGTGTCCTTTGAAAAGAGCTCCTTGAGCATGACTGGGAATTTCACTCTTCAAAGGTCAGTGGTCTGCAGCAACAAAACCAATCAAGCTCTACCTGGGGTCTGAGGAAGCTCTGTTTCAGAGTGTGGGACTTCTGACATTTCACTGCCTGTTTAGACACTGCATCTGAAACTAATTAAAAGGAAGGTGACTGATAGCTGTGAAACAGAGATTACTGGCTTGTGTTGTACTGTCCAGAAACATTACATGACCATTCCCAGCTGTTGTTCCAGCATGGGGTACACCAGCTGTCTCATCAAATCACACCATGGAATAACAGCACAGAAATCTTCCATATTATCCTGCCATAAGAAAACAACTCCCACTGACAAGACCCCAAAACCAAAAAAGAATATCTTGAAAGCTAATTATTTTTTGCTTCCTCTGATTACATTTTACCTTCCAGGAAGCAGATGTAAACACAGTCCACATTCATTCCAGCTTTGTAATCACCAGCCTTTGTTTCTGTAAATGTATCTAAAGTGCTAACTTCATTTTCACAGCACTTAAATTACTTGGAAAATTCTTTCTCATCCAGATTGACAGCATGTAGTGTGACAGACTTTGGCACTATTGGAGCAGTGTACCCTGCCTGCCTTCTGTGGATGCTTCTGTGGATGTGTTAATCATTACTGCACAGCTTTCCAAACCTATCAGATATTGCTGAATGTTATATACATATCAATTAAGTGAAATACAGGCTTTTTTTTTTTTTAGTTCTGCCTTTTACAAGAGATTGTGACATTCAAGACATAAAATCAAATTTGTACCAGAATTTAGATTCCATAGGGACAGACTTATTAAAAGACAAGATTAGCAAAACCAGCCCTATTGTATTTTCCTTTAAAAAATTTGACTGGATGTAATTCTTTAAATGTATAACCAGTATCTCATGTATCTCATCAACACAGAGCTACTATATTTGATTCCAGATATGAAACTGCCAGGAAATGGGTTACTACTTTAAAATGCAGAAGTGAAGAAGCCGGTGCAGTTTCACCGGCTTGCCTGAGGAAAAGGCTAAAAATCTTAAAACTGTACTTTAATTGTAGCTGAATTGTAAAAATACCAGATGCTGTTTGATATTTGGATATGGAAATAATAATAAAATCTATGAATACCTGAAGGAAGAGGCACACTGCTACAAATACTAATGCTTCAGGCTCTTACAGTGTCATAAATCCAGAATAATGCCACTGAATACATCTGAATTCTGCTGATATAGAACAGGTGGAAGAGTAAAGTCAGATCTGAGGTCTTTATTACCTGTTGTGTTTAACCTGGCCAGACCTTTACCTACCATGGTCATTGCTGTGTGTGCAAAGCTCAGACATCAGAGCTTTTTGTCTAGATAATATGAAGCAACACTATCCTTAGGTAAAGGGAGCCCTAAACACATTGAAAGACTACACAGTGTGGGAGAAACTCATAATTTAAGCCAGCGTGGGTGGCTGAATATTCTGAATACTTTTATGGATCTTTTAAAAATTAGGAGCTGAGAGCATTGCGCCTTACCTACTACCCTGAATGCAATTTCGTGCTGTCCTTGAGCAAGGCTTCATGGGGGAGGCAAGGCTTGTCGAATGAGTAAGAGCCAGCAGTATTTAGACACCTTCCTCCCCTTCATTTCAGTTAAAATTAGGCACAAAAATGCCTTAGTGGGTTTGGTGAGCAGTGAGACGTGGCAGGGAATCAAAGTGACCTGCAGGAGCAGTGTGGCAGCTGGGCGGTGGCAGCGCGTGGTTTGTGGCAACGCTGGTGGCAGATGGACCACAGGAATTGCCTCTGGATGCACCACGGCCGTTCTCCTTTCCCTGCAGGAGCCCACGCTCACCTGAGGGTGATGCTGACTCTCTAGGATGGATGGCAATTCCAGCTGACCAAGTAACTTGTGCTAGCTGTCCCGTCAGCTCTCTGAAGGAAGTGTTTTCTTGGAAGCATTTCTAGAAGTCCCCTGCAAGTTGGTGTTGTGGAACTTTTTAGGAATTTGCAAAAAAGTGATACTGTGAGCAGCCAGACAAGCGTTGGACAGTGTACAAAGACAGCTTCCAAGAAAAAAGGCTAAAATCAACAAATATAGGTCGGATACACATAATCATTTATCTGCTCTGGCCACACTAACAGTAAACCATCTGCAAACATATGCAGATGACATGCTGAGTGTACTTCAAAGGGTTTTTACAATTCCTTAGCTTGGACAGAAGCAAGACAACATGGGTGCCAAGACAGACACAGGACTCTTCCCCAGTCAACCATTTCTTAGCCTGGCATTGTATCTTGGTTTTATTCCCTTTCAGAAAAGGAGAGCTACCATAATTACCTGTTTTCTTTGCTGTTATAATTGGCACTAAGCTACATGGTTTTATGGTTGCATTTAATTCTCAAGCCTAAAGGAAGGGAGAGAAGCCTAGGGCAGGGGAAGGTGGGAATATGGGTTTTAGCTGAAATAATCTGTAAGGCTGGGCAATTTAGCTAGAGAGCCATCAAATATCCAGCAGAAGGATTGAGGAAGTTCCTTCACATTTTCAGAGGCTGCTTCAGACAAAGTGATGGGCGTTTGTGTGAGGGGCAGGCTGTCCTGCTGCCCTCTCAGGGTCATCATCCAAGAGCTGCGCTGGGGGCAGAGAGACACAAGCAAGACACAGAATGGTTAAAGGCTGGCCTGCAAGGCCAGGAGCTGGGCAACATGGGGACAAGTGTCATGCCTGCTGGGAGGGCCATGTCCCTGTCAACCCTGTTCAGAAACTGCCATCTCACTTTGAGGGTTTGTTGTGAGCCTTTTGTGGCAGTGACGTGCACCTGGGCTCATAAACACTGTGTACCACCTATGAATCAGCACTGGTATGGTTAAGATAAAGATCCCTTACAAATCTCTCAGGTGTAGTTTCAGTATATTTTCCATACTGGATACAGCCACAGATTTCCTATCCTTCCAGATACAAAGGTGACACAAGGGTTGTGTACAAGGACAGGTAGCAAATAGTGCTGAAAATCCTAAAGAAATGTCATCATAAATATCTGTTGATTTTGGAGCCATGTAAAAATGACAACTGAGCTCAGGTTCAGTAAAAAAACAAAAATATATATATAAGCCTCAACAAGAAAAAAACCTTGTATACATATGAAACCCTTCCTGGGATTGTGATTTTTCCAAAGTGCTGTGAGTTGAAAGTTGTTTTTCATTCAACAGCTACAGCTGTGACTCCAGCTGTCCCTCCTGAATGTTATTTGATTCAGGAAGCCTTTCATGCTGAGGACTGACCTTTCAAAGGGATTCATATTGTGTGTTACCCCTTTTTGTGCTTCATTATGTATATGCTGATGAGCTGAGGGTGGTGGCCAGGTGGTAAATTGCTATCAAGTGATAAATTGCTAGATAACCTACTCATTAGTTGGGAGGCTTATAAGTAAAGCAGAGAAGAAAGAACTGTGAAGATCAAGGACTGTTAGTGGAAGCTGGTGAGAGGTCCTGTGGAACAGGATTAAAATGAGTGAGTCTCAACCTGACTGTATTGGTGGGTGTTGCATGTAGTTCATGATGCTTTTTGGAAGGGGTGGCTGGACATTCCCACCATGACTGGAAGATTTTCTTCTTTAGCTCTTTGCACATGTGAACTTTTGTGATTGCTCAGCCTGTGTGTACCTCTGTAAATCTGTGCTATTATAATCTTCAAATGAATAGTGATGGTGTCTGCTATGTGGGAAAAAAAAAGTCTTCTAGTCCTCTCCTTGGGGAAGGAAGGGATTTGGCTGATGCTGACTCCAGCGTGGCTTGAGATGCAGTTTGATATGCAAGGCCATGCAGTACAGCAGTGCCACCTTCCACCTAAGGAAGGCTCTTCTCCGTGTTGAAGAAACCCTTGCCTTTAATAACACTGATTGTCCTTTCCTGACCAAGATAAAAGCATCACACTTGTTTGTTACCTGTGAATGCTGGTAAAATACCTGTAGATAATGTTGCAGTTTCTGGCACTATCTTTTGGAGTTCTTGAGACAGCAAAAGCTTTTCAAGGTGTGCATGGCTGGTGGAAGCCACTCCTCTGCCTTAGCTGGCAGAAGCTCTTATTTAGTGCCTATCAAAACTTAGTTCTTGAAAAGTGCCTCCTGAGAGAAACTTTTAATTAGCTGGGCTTTCCTGAAATGACTAGGTGCAAATGAGTCAATTTAATTACTTAATGTATCAGTCTTCCCATGTAGGCAGTTGAGGATTTTTCTTGTCTAAAACTGACAGTTTCTGAAAGAACTAGGACTTCTGGTCAATCTGGGCTGGCAATCAGTGTGACATTATCTGTGTTTTTGCTGGTATTAGAGTGAGCTTGGTCCCTTGCCATCATTTTTTGGCAGCACAAGCCACGTGTGCAAAAGAGACGATACTGGAGTCAGACACAGACTTATGGATCCCCTGTGGCTGTCTCCGCACCTCCGAAAAGAAAATGAATGATATTAGCAGTGATGCACCAACTTTGGGAACTGTTCCAGGAGCTGTCCCTGAAGCATCCAAGGAAGATAAGGGTTAAGTATATGCTCCTGGAAACAGAAGGGCAAACACACAAAGCATGTTAAGCCCAGGCAGCCAATCTGCAAGGATGCTGTGCACAGAACAAGCCTAGGAGGAACCACAGTAGCTGTGTTGGGGCTTTCACAGCTTTGTCTCCAGTGGGAGATTAATCTAGACTTCTGTATTGTGCCTACAATACAAGGCTGGGAGCAGGTAACCTCCTACCTCTTTCTGCAGAGGTTCCCATCTGCAGTGACTGTGGCCTGGAGGAGTTTGTACCATCTGCAAGGGACCATTATGAAACACTCTAAGACACAGAAAACTGTTTGTGTCGCTGTTGAAGCACTGGTGCTTGACAGCAAATACTTTTAATTATAGTCAATGTGCCAACAGCTCACCTGAGGAAGCAATGCTTGTTCTCAAGATAGTGATTTTGAAGGCCCATCACTGCAAAACCTTGGGACCATTCACACATGGATACGTGGTGATACTAGTGTTTTATGCCCAAAGTTATTTTAGTGCTGCAAGCAGCTCTATTTCAAATTCTTGGGGCCTGGAGAAGCATGGCAAGCAGTTAGCAATATATTAATATAGAATTTAAAATACTTCTGAATATCTGTGCCTATCTGTGCCTACTGTTGGTAGGGTGAGGGGAAGTGGCACTGAGGGCTTGTAACAGCCAGCTTTCCAGACAGTCTCTTGTAACATTCTGTAAAGGGTCACTAATACTAATTTTCATTACAAAAACATCTTAAATCCCTTCAAAGACCTTTGAGTGAGATGCAGTTTAAAGAGAAGTTTTTTTTTTTTTTTTTGGCTTTTCCCAATGAAGCAATGGAGAGAACTGAGAGGGGAGAAGCCAATAAAATTACAGGCTTTTTGGGTTATCCAAGATAATCTTCATCTGAAAATTAGAAGCAGGAACATCAGGTTAAGAATGGGGTGAGAACAATTGCTTTGACAATGAAAGGACAGAAGGTGGTTTCCAGTCCTTAAAAATTACACTGTGGACTCCCACTCTAAATCAGGATACTTACAGCAATACAGTCTGTGCTGTAGAGGGGGGAAGAACAGTAGGTAGGAGGAATAGGAATAAATTACCAATAGCAGAGGAGGTGGATACTTGGTGGGTACTTTTTGTAGATTGTGAAAAATCCATGGTAATGTCTCCTTGTATATCTAACTTTTTATGAAAATAACATTTTAAGAATGTCCCACTCTCTTCTCATCCACAGAGTACTATTTACATCCACACACCCAGCTCCTCCCTTTCCTCCTCACCTTGTTTGGGCTGCACAGATCTTTAGGAGGACACTGGGGAATTGTACTAGTGAATTGCTCAGAAGCCTTTAAAAATCCTTGCAAAAAGAATAAATCTTCCCTGTTCCTGAGCTAGTGGCCCCCACCTGTGTTTGCAAGGTACTATTACTTCCAGTCCAAAGTCTCTGTATGGAGCTTGCACATTCTTCCTGAGCCTGGATCTAGCTTGGGGTGCCAGCACCTGGTATAGATGAGCCTGGTTTATCCCATGTGCTGGCCACAGATTTGTCTACACAAATACTGACTGGTTTTGTAAGATCAGGCCCATCTTTTATTAAAGACACCTAAAATTATCCTGCTTTCCTGTGCTGAAGTGTTCTCCTGACAGAACTTCATTGTAGAACATCCTTTCCTTAAAGCTTTGGTAAGTAGTAGGAACATCCACAAATATGCATATTTGTGTATATAATCCTGGGATTGGCAGCCTTGTGGATGCTATGTACATAATCCAAGCCTGTCAATGGGAGTTTTGAGTATCCCATGCAAAAAAGCAGAATCACAGTAGCAGGCAGTGATGTGGTAATCTGTACAAGGTGGGACTGCTTCTGACCCTCCTCATCCCCTAAGGTTTCTCAAAGTAAAAGATACCTTGATAGTTATATTTTTTCTGTTTTCCTCAGCAATTTGACTACATGAGTTTCAGCTGGCTTAATATAAAAATTTTGTTGATAACTTGTATTTTGAGTAGCTGTCACCATTTTTTAAAATGACAAAATCTATACAAATCTTGATACCATTAAAAATACAGTATCTACAGAGAAAAGGCCCAATATGAAGTTTGCTCAGATTATTTCAAAGAAAACATAGTTATTGCAATAACTGTTGATCCAAAACCCTTCACATGTGGGAAAGTTTAGCTGAAGAAAGAACAGTTCATATATATAAAGATAGACATCTATAAAAATAGGCATATAACTTGACCATTTAAACTCCCAATAATGAGTTTAAATAGTGAGGTCTAGCTCACTTCCTCTTCCCAGTATTTCATCTGCAGATTTATGGGTATAAACTCTAGGAGAGAGATCCAGTTTACGTGTTCTATCCTGCTCCATCTGGCCTTTTAAGAAGGCTCACACCAGGGTGGTTATCTCTTGGGATGGAACATCTTCATATGGTGGTGATAATTTGTTTCCTTTTCAAGTATTTTTCTATTGTGGCTCTGTGTTTTAGAGGAGCCAATTAAAAGCATGGTCTTGGCAGGACATGGCTTTTTCAGCTTATCAAGGCTGGAACTTGCTAGATAAACTCTGTTGCAGTATTTGCCTAGATCATGCCTCTGCAGCTTTTAAATGCACTGTAACTTCATGCTGGCTATCAATAGGATAGTACTTGCTATACTTGGAATTTAAATGCTAGACAATTTGGCTTTTTACTGGGTTCACTAGAAAATTATGAAGAGTTATGTGCCAGAATCTGTGGGGTTTTTTTTGTTTGTTTGTTTGTTTTTTTCCTTCACATCTAGGCCTTATTTTAAGAATTCTGTATTGGCTTCAAGCTGAGGTCTATGTGCACACAAATCAGTGCATGGGGAACCACATCCTGCCATGGGGCAGCCCCCAACAGCTTTGCTGCCCTGGGATGAGAATTGGGGTGGATGTGTGGGGCCTCACCTTGTGCAAAAACTGGCCCTGAGCAACATGTAGTTGAGAAACTATTGCTCTCTGGGGCTGGTTTGGCTTGGGATGAAATAGAGCTGAGTGGTGTGCCCAGGAACAGGATGTTAGAGTTGACTCCATGGCAGGATAGAAATAAGGGACTGGGAAGTGCTGGGTGGCTGCTGCTGGTGGCAACCTACTCTGTTGTGACATCATCCAAGTAAAGGATTTCCAAACCTATGTGTCCAATAAGGGCATGTTAAAGGACCTTGGGATGTAAAGCACCCATTTGCCACAGCCATGCTAAGAGCCTTCAAGCAAGAGCCCACTTAGTGCAGTTTGAATATTTAATACCTTTCTGGGTTTGGTCTAGTTTATTATCTGCTTCCAGCTGAGTCACATGAGTGCAAACAGATCAGTTTGTCTCTAAGGAAATTACTCCAGAAAATTGGGAGAGTCAGTTCAGTCCAAATACCATCTGCAGAAATGAGGATTTTAAAACTCACATAAGGTTGACCAATCTTATACTGCTCCTGTTTCCTCTCTCATGTTTTTCTTAGGTAAGTGTATAATTTTCTGGCACAAAGTCTAATTTGTTGAATGGAAGCTGACATTGCAGCAATGTTCCTCAGCACATCCCAATTTCAAAAGCAAAAAATGGCCCGTTTCAAAGTAATGCAGATATTCACAAGCTTGTGTCACAGAAATCAATGTGGAGACCTAAACTTTAAGAAAAAACTATTTATAAAATAATTTGGGTCCTTGAGAACTTTGTCTTCGGACTTTTTCTTATTAATGTTGCTGCCATAGACTTGCAGACAAAGCAAAACTGTCTAGAACTGCCACAAGAGCCAACTCTCCATCAGCTCAGCTCCACAGCAGATCCCAGAAGCATTGCCATCGTTCATATTTTCTGTAGGTTGGTCAAGTGGCTGCCTGGTTGCAGCAATTTAGGTGCTCAGCACATGACAGCTCAGTACAGAGGCAATGCTGGAAAATGTCAGCACTTGGAATAGGGATAAGGAGCAAGTTTGGGATTAGGAAGGTGCTAGAAGTGCTGAGGAAGCACTCATTTCTGTGCTTTTCAGATTTGTCTTTCAGGCTTATGCTACTTGTGAGGAAGAGTAGATGACTGGTTGTGCCTCTTACTGGGAAAGGCACAGGAAGAGTAAAATACCATCAGTCACAGTACACAGAGGTGTGCAGACATCCTCTGATGACTGTGGTGAAGCTCACTGAAACAAATTTATGGACTGCAGGGGTACACCTGCTCAGCACTGAGCCCTTGCCTTCAGGCAACAGGATCACAGTCCTGAGGATGACTGCCATGATCTACTTACCCTTGAGTAAATAGTTGTTAATTCTTCCTCTGGATAATGTGTGACTAACATTAGTGGGATGCCAAGTTACTACTCAGAGCACAGTGAAAATTATCTTCCTACCACTTTGCTTTGCATCCCCCATTTCTCTGCTTCATTTAAAATTTCCTCTCCCTACATATTTCAGGGCTTCTTCTAGGCAGGCACGCTGTAAGCATCAGATCTCCTCAGCATGCCAGTGTATCTATCTACTTTGTTCAGCCATTACTGACAGGATACCATTCCTTTCTCTCATCCTACAGCACTGCCTTTTACAAAAATGCTATACTTCCTGGCCTTTCCCAGAGAAGCCTGCAGTCTGCTGTGTTTGTCTGTGGTTAGCTTAAAGCACTCTGAAACGGTGGGGTCTGAGTCCCTTTTTATTTATTTATTTTTTTTTAATCCGGACACTTAGTGCAGTGAGATTTATGTACAAATTGGGATATTAGTGAGACATATCTTAACTTCTTGGCTGGAAATGGATCACCTTGCTTAATGCCTTCAATAATATGACTCAAACCCAGTGAGCTCACATACTGCTTTTGGGTTGATCCAGGCTATGAAAAAACATTCAGTATGGAAAGTAGTCTGGAATGTTCTCTTGTCAACATGGTTACTTGTATTTGAAATTTAAAATATGATGGCTGCAATTTAAAATGTGATTACCTTTCGTGCCTCCAATTCCATCCTGCTGCAGAGGGAAGGGAAGGGAAGGGAAGGGGGAGCAAGAGAGCAACATCTAATTTGGGAGAGTCTGCATGGGGGTGAATTGGGCAGTATGATTCCTAAACCATAACATCTGCAGTCAAAGCTGAGAAACTTCCTGTGTAGAAGATGGCTGGTTTTCAGAAGTCCATTTCTGAGCTTTTGACCCATTTAGAAGGGTCAGACAGTGGGTGCTTTCAGTATGCAAAACGTCTGCATGGTAATTTGGAGCAGTCTGCTTGCTGATGAGTTGCTGCATCACAAAGCTGCCTAACAAAGCTGCAGCTTCTTGCAGCAAGGCTTTCAAATGGGTGTCATTGTGACCCAAAATGTGGTGGCAGCAGCAGCAGGGACTGGAGGAATTTTGCATGTTTTTCAGTCTTAAGTCCAGATTCTAACTAACCCTGCATGGGTGCTGCACTGGGTATCCAATGAGCTGTCCTCAGTCCCAGCTGAGTACACTGCATATCTTCTTTCCAGCCTTGTGGGCTGAGGGAGGCAACAGTGTGAACTGAGTGTGACTGGGATTAGAATTTGGCCTTAAATGGCTTTATCAAACTGTGGGAAAGCAATAGTGTTGCCAAGTAGAGGAGGTGATGAAGGGTCATCACACTATATGCCTCCTCTATTTCAAAGCAGAGGAAGGCCTTTGTGTTGGCAATTGTATTCCCCTGACCAAAACAGAAAATGGTATG
This sequence comes from Dicaeum eximium, assembly GCA_013396995.1. Classification (NCBI taxonomy): domain Eukaryota; kingdom Metazoa; phylum Chordata; class Aves; order Passeriformes; family Dicaeidae; genus Dicaeum; species Dicaeum eximium. The sequence continues at coordinate 711,930 of VWZP01007456.1, read as the reverse complement.
GCAACTTTCCCTTTTTTGGTTCCTTTCAGGTGCTTGCACATTATGTGTTATGGATATATGTAGGAAAACTTGCTCCACTATCTGTAAACTAATTTTCTTTGATCCATGCAGTTATGGGCATATTGAATTTGAGGATTGACCCTGGTGTTTCTGTAGTTCTGGATTTTCTATCTGATGTGATTTTGAAAAGTACCAGCAAATTCTTGCGGAAATCTTTTGTTTCTAACTGTGGCTCATGGATATTCTCCAGGCAGAATGGCAAAACTTGTCCTGAACTTTCTCCTCCTGCTTTCTGTTAAAGACTGGTTGACCCTTCTTGGTTTACCTTGCATTTGAGCTATGGTGTTGGAAGAAGTCCATTCTGTACACACATAATCAAGGCCTTTCACCAAACTTCCCCATGGTGTGTTCCAGCAGAGATTAACTCTGGCCACTTCAGGCACAACCCACATGTGGCAGATGTGAGTAGTGAACATGATATTAAACATCTCCTACAGAGAGAATCACGAGAAAGAGTGCAGTCCCATTAAGTCCCTGGTACTCTCCCATTCTTACTTTGTTCATTTAAATTCCCCTGAAGAGGGAGTATCCGCTTTCCAAAAGAGAAGAAACACTGACTGCTAACTGAGCAACAGCTGAAAGCTATTGTTTTTAAACTTATGATTTCTTTTGACATTGAATGCTTATACTGGAAGACACATTTTTCACTACAAACTATTTCTATTTTGCTTAGTAGAGCAAAAGAAATGATTAAAGCAAAAGTTATTCCCAGTTTACAATCACTTCTTCAAGATGGTAATAATAATTGACCTTAGGTTAGTCTCTGTATAAATTATATTTGAAATTGTGTAAGTTGCAAAGAAGCACGGCCGGACAGTCCCCAACACATATTTTCCAAGAGAAAATTACGTCAGATTTCTGTAAGACGTGGAGTGAAACTTGCTTTAGCTCTTAAATGCTGGTGCCCTAAACAGAAATCAAGCACTTGTGTCCCATATGTTACAAGTATGATGTTTTGCTAGTCATTAACAAGAAAAGTATTATGCTTAATCTGAGGCTTTTATAAAGTCTTTTTTTTGGAAATTATGCTATGGAAGGGAGCAGCTGAAATAATAATAAAACTTTATACTTGCAGGGAACTTTCATCTGGGAATATCAAAATAGTTTATAAGCCTAGTTAAGTCTATCTTGATATTTCCCTAGGATACTGCTTTCCTGTGGCAATTGGTAAGCCAGTAGTTTTGCCCTGGTTTAGCAGAAGGGAGAACTGGGGCACAGAAAGGGTAAAAAATCCATGCAAGGTTACTACAGCAGATCATGGAGGGTTGGCCAAGATTCATACAGAGATGGGGGTTACATGATGGATTTGGGTTATTTTTGGTTTAAGTTAGGGAGGTTCTCACTGTCACTTTCCCCCATCAGAGGGGAATATCCAAGTCCTAAGGATCTACCTCTGGGTGTTGGTAGCTGTTTGCTCTTAATTTCATTCATTCACAAAGGGTCACTCGCTAGGTTCCCTTCAGATGCCCAAGCCCCTCTCTTCCTCATGCCAGAAATTGGGCTGTGCAGCAGGCACTGCCCACCCCAGCAGGGAGCCCAGGTGGGGCATGGAGCACCTGAGTGACAGACCCCCAAACAGCCACATTCACAGGGGAGGTGAAACGCACCTGCTGAGAGCATGATGCATCTTCTGTTTCTGGTAAGCACCCTGAGGTACCTGGAGAGCAGCAATCCTGCAGCTGTAAGTAATGAAGGCCACCTCCCAATGCTAAATCCCTAGCTGAGAAGAAAGGGAAATCTCCTGCCCACTGAGTGTGGGACCCCTCCAGGGAGTCTGTCAGCCACCTAAGAGACACCTCTTCAGGAGCAGGGGGTGCCTCTGATCTGTGAGATCTTCATGTGTCTCTCTTGAAACAAGCTGACCCCTTGTTCCAAACAGCTCCTTTCTGTCTGGAGCTGCAAATACATCTTCTTTAACTAGGATATATTTTCACAGGCCATAAATCAAACTACTCTTCTTCACCAAGGGAGGAATGCCCCATATTTCATGGCAGAGGGGTTGTAAAAGCACAAGGGTACTCCTTGAGCTAACCCTGGGTCTCTGTGGATGGTCTGGGTTGGATCTGAAGCAGAAGCCACGTTGTGTGCTCTGGATAGAGGAATTTTCCTGTTGTCTCATTTCTGCTGCCCATCTAACTGAGAAAACACGAACTAGGAAACAGAAATCTATAGGTTTATAATTAACCTTTAGGCAGGTGCCAATGCATAGTCTTATGGACACTTGCAAGAAAATCATAAACTTTATTTGTTCAGTTTTATATGTGTTGGGCAGAAAGTATTTTAAGGAATAAATCAAGGGGTGGGAAAAAGAAATCTGCATTGTATCTCACTGTCAGTCACACAAGGATTATGATTTTTTTGACAGAAGTTGCAATAGTATTTTAAAAAGCACCTTTTTCCTTTCCAGGATGCAGAGTATAGGTCTTTAATTGTAGAAATATCAGAGATTTTCCATCCCATGGTGTTCATTTTGTTTCATTATCTCCCCTGCCCTTAAGGGCCACCTGGCTACAATTTATAGCTGAGATTTTTGGGCAGGAGACGTGGTTTAGAAAGTAGAGTGTAAAGCTCTGGAAACCTGTCAGAGTGTGGGAACCGGTCTGGGACACCAGTGCTCTTGCAGGATAAATGAGCTGCTCAGTCAGGTAAGGGGGCATCCGAAATTCTTATGAAAATAAGCATTTGCATTTAAAAATCTGGATTTAGACCACATACCCCAGTTATGTGAGATCTCAAAACAGAAAATAGCTTTTGTTTTCCTGGAAGGTACCATGCTGCTGATTCAGAACTGAAACACCACTACTCCACCAAAGAAAAGGCAAATCAGGTGTCTGCATGGCTTGTAGTCAGGAACAATCAGGGGAATTTTTATTTTTTTTTACTATTATCTTTGTTTTTCCAGTGATTCTGTTCAATTAACATGACTAGATGTACAGATCCCAATGGCATTACTGGATTCCAAAAAAAATAAAAATAGCAGGTGCCGAGCAGACTTGCAGATCTTCCAGCAATTTTATTCATTAATGAACTCCAACTTCAAATACACCCAAAGCAAACACATGTACGGAAGGCTTAAATTCAGATGTGTTGAAGGAATTCCAGCTCAGGACATTTTATTAATCTCCACATAACTGATTGTGCTTTAGCTCTGCACATGTTTTGATTTGTCACTGTTCAAAAAAAAAATCAACAGCGCATGCAGATCAGATGCCTAGTTGAAATATTTTGTGAAAGTGAATGATCAAAAGCAGGTCAAATGCCTCATTCTATCTTGCTCAAACATGTTCAAAATGAGAATAATTCATAGCATTTGGTTAACTTTATTAATGCTTTTTGTCTTTTTTTTCACCTAAAATCTCTGTAAAAGAACACCACAGTCTGTGAATTCCAGGATATAAACATGTGCATACACAAATTAATTATGATGTGCATAAAAAACTGACAAACCAGTATATTGAAAAAAGTCATTTTATGGGTTGTTACTTGCTGGAGGAGCATTATAAAGGTATGAAACTGAGATATTAGGTTAAGTTAGAAGGAAAATTCTCACGCAAAATGAATAATGCAGAGTCTTACCTTGTGGTAGCTGAGACAGGGTTTTGGTGTAAAGGTCCACATGAACTGGAGATGTTTATATTAAAAGTATCATTATAGTCTGTCTTTTCTTCAGCAGTTGAGTGTGGAAGAGAAGGATAGAAATGTTGTCTTTGGACTGTTTCCTAATTTTATTCTCTTAATGAAAATTCAGCCAATTTGCAAATAATATTGCTGCTGTTGATCACAATTTTACAAGATTTTTCAGTATATGTGGAAAACTACCTTCAACATGTACCTTTAATGGTCTTAGGAAGAAGGTAATTAAAACCACATACTTTATAATGAGCAATGTCATTCTAAATCAGAAAACTTTCATATGTTTTTGATTCTTTTACCATTACCTGTTTTTCCTTGAAATCTGCTATAATTTATGGGAAAACACTAGTCTTTTGTAGAATTATCTGGAACAGGGATTTTATAATCTTTCTAAGTAGTATTAAAATGATTTCCCACAATTGTAGTTTCCTTTAGGATGATTAAATGTCCTTATCATTACCATACCATATATACATACCAATTGTCTGTAATAACTTGGTTGGCAATCAATGCCTTTTATGAGAACTCTTCTTTTGTTTAGTTGTAGTCTCACCTTTCATGTGGATGATACATCTTGCCCATATTTTTGACCAATGTATATTTCTGTTTATATGTTTATATGCATATGTGTGGCACTGATTTTTAGCTTGAGGATCACAGAATGTGTAGTAAGACTAATTGCTTTCACCGTTTCTTTTGACTTAAATCTTTAAAAAATTTATTGTACTTCAAAGTGACTAACATTTGGTTTCTGTTTAGAATTAAGTTTTGAGCCAGCTTTTTCTTTTCCTCCCTTCACTCTCTTCCCCCTCTCTCCTCCCCCAACCTTCCTGCCTAATACCTGAGCCATTTAACTGTGTGATTAATGTAAAATAAAGATCACCCAGGATTTCACTGTCTGTAAGATGAATGATACTCTCCAAACATAATGTAGTTGGAGACTTGCTCTTCACATGTGGGTTTGTTTTTTTCCTTTCCTCTGAATGCACTGTCTGATCTATATATGAGGGGCTAGTGAGGCTAACACTGTTCCCTGCAAGGTTCTGGTTTGATGATAATTTTATTTTTAGGGCATTGTTATTGATATTGGCTAGCATTACTCATAGCGTTTAATCAAAAGGAAGAAGTGATAAAGACATCTTCATGATAAGCTCATATGTGATAAGCATAAGAAATATGGAAAAAGATTAAAGACACAGTATCTTGGCCTCAGAGAAAAGAGTCTTTATCCTGTTAAAAATAAAGTTGACCAGATGTGCTCATTTAGGCATGGCAGCTCTCATTTTCTCATCAAACACATCACTGGTTAGGCTTTTAAAATCAAAACCTTAATTTTTACTTTTGGATTGGAGTTCCCATAATGTTTTTTACACTGCTGTGTGACTGAGTTATGGAAGGCACTTCAGCTTTTTTATAGCCAAAACTGAAGCTGGCAATTAATAATGTCCTACAATTCCTCACTGAATCAGGATGTCAGGTGACAAAGTTTGTCCCTTGCTGACTTGTTCCTGTGCATGAACATCTTTGTAGTTGCACTGAAGTGAGGCAGGTTAAAAAAAAAAAAAGAAACAAGGAACAGCTTGTAGGTGCAATCGTCCCATCACTTAACCTGTAAAATCACTCAGCCTCTACAGCTACTGCTCTGAAAGTGCCTAAGGAGTTAAAAAGCCAAACTTATAAAAATTAAAGGAAAAAACCAAGTGAAATACCGACCAGGCCACCTGCCCCTGCAGCACTCACCCACCGGGCTGCATATGCTCGACACTGTTTGAGGATGAGGTTTGTCAGAAGCAGCAGCATCTGGCGGGGAGGATTCTTCATTTACACATTCAAGGTTCGTGCGGTTAACCGAGCTCCTCTGCTCCAGGGTCAGACACAGCTTGTGGGAGCATTTTCTCATTAGGTTTTACACTTTAGAGGAGACTGAACATATTGGTCTGCAGGACTGCTGAGAGGTTAAATTTGAGACTGGGATTTTAATGGGAATATTTGCATGCAGCTGTGTGCTCTGGAATGAAGAGTTATTTTTCATTCACCCAGGCAGCTGACTGTGTAGGTTCCTACTCTAAGTACACAGAAGAAAAGGGAAAGCTCTAAGAACTATACATAAGGACAGCAAGAAGCATCTGGACATATCCTAAAATAAGAATTTTGGTTATGTACCAGGCACTTATTCCATCACTTTGACTATATTATGCTGACACTCAGTGAATTCCCATCCTCTTCTGCATTTTTGAAGCAGAACCACAACCCTAGAAGAATAAATATTATTGAGGTTTTCTTTCCCTGTTTTTTTTTTTTTTTTTTTTTTTTTTTTTTTATGCGACCATTGTGTGCTTTTGAATGCTCTTTAGGGGAAGTAAGTCTGTCTTTCAAATGCCTTTTTCCATAGGGTGCAACTGTTCTTTCTTGTCTCTCAGGAAACATTACTGGCTTTTGCTGGAAGAGTGTAATGAAAGAGTTGTTTAGGTTTTACAAGTTCTTAAAAAGTTCTTAAATTTTATTACTGTCAAGTGGAACCACTTTTAATGTTTTCATATCCTATATGGGAGTTATCAGTGTTGACAGAAAGCTTAAAGGGGTGGAAAAAATAGTAAATAGTCTTTTAAACTGGAAGATTATATGTGTATCCAAGCACCTAGCAGCTCTGATACAGACAGTTTATCTTCAAATCAGTAGGAACAGCTACATGGCTGCATCATCTTACCCGATGAAAATCCTATTCAATTTTTTACCATTCTGCCCCAAGATTATGGAGGGGAGAGGTAGGGAGAAGGTTTTATGAATCCTTCAGCAGTATTTCACATTCCCAATCGATGGTGGAAGAACTGGTGATGGTCTGTGATGCCACAGGCCACGCTCATTTCTGTGAATCAGCACTGGAAGGGCTCCACGGGTGTACTTTAGGTCCCTTCCCATCCCTCAGATGGTGACAGAGCCACAGTCTTTGCCTTTCACTGGGCCTTGCTGTGCAAAATGCATCCTTTGTTGCATGGCAGGTTGCTTGGTGGGCTGCTCAGTGCCAGACTGCACATCTGAGTGATGGTTTGCAAAGGAAAAAAGGCATGTAGAACCCATCACACACCTACATCCAGTAACTGGCTTGACTTCCTCAGACTCTTGTATGGTTAGGAACAGGGATCAGTAAAGATGAATGGTATCTTTGGTGGTCATTCAAGTACAGCAGAAAACTCCTAGGGGGCAGATGAAGTTTGTCTGGCCTCTGCTGCCTAATGACCCTTTTTCTGGAGAGTGTCACGCTGGATTTGTAGTTGTGTCTCTTTGTTTAAACATTGACTTTCAATTTATTACTTAAGGGACCCAGCCTTAAATTAGTGACGGGTCATTATTTGCCCTTCCTAATGGTAAACTGAACTGTGCACACAAACATATCAGAAACAGTTGAGGGTAAAATGCTTTCTAGTCTGGCAGCCCAGCACTTTATGCTGGTATCACTTTGATTAACATAAACTGTCAGTGGCCATGGCAGTTAGAGAAAAGTTTGTCTCTATTACCTGGAAATTCAGCAAGACAGTTGTTATTGCTTTGGTACGGCAGTAGGATGGAAAGGTGACAGTCTGTGATGCCCCAGGCTGGGTGCTGTGTGAGCACAAACCAGAAAGTCTGTTTCCATTTCCTGGTGCTTGGAGCAGAGGGCTCTGGCCTCCTTGGCCACAGATCATTTCAGGCAGGCAGTAGATATCCTCCACAAATGTTCAGGCAGGGCTCCTGAGAGCCTGTGCTGCCTCAAGTGAAAATCCAGCCCAATGTTAAGCACAAGTAAATAGACAGGGCCCTCTGCAGACACAGCCATATATTTTCCACTTCTTCTTAGGCTTCCTTAGCACTAGGGTTATCAATAAGCAATAATATAAATCTATCCAGTAGTTTTTTCCCCTTGTAGGATCTGTATCTCATTAACTTTTCTTGGCTGAAGAACATATCCACTAAATACCTAGTGGATTAACCCCACAAAAGTAAGTATGTTAGTCTTGGTTTAAAGCTAAGCAGCATTCCCCAGGTAATCCTTTGCTTTTTTCTCCATCACTTGCTGAACTGGAGCTACATGTAACTAGAAGGGAGCCATGTGGGAATAAAAGCATCCAAACAGTAAAACATGCTGCTGTTAGGAGCATGGAGGTTGGGCTGAAGGACCTAAACAAACCTCATTTACTGTAGATAACAGATTGCTTTTATTGCTGTGTGCATTCAACATCTTCCAGCAGAGTTATGAATCTTCTGTCTGATACACATTTCCCATTGTTGCATAAAGGATTGTGATAGAAAATCAAGACTAAGCCAAGCTGGTGGAGTTTCATTCACTGCTGGGATGTTTCTTCTGATGTGTAACTATCCTCCAAAATTGATCCTCCATGCTTATCTAAGTCCCATCTACCACTTCTGACCCCAGCTTCAGCCCCCACATTTAAATGTGAGAGTGATATCATTCTACAGTCAGAAATGTTTTCAGGTTGGGGTTTTCTTTGGCCTCCTTATATTTACTTTGTTTCCTTATAACGTCACGGTTCTGCTTGGAAATATGCTTGGCCACGTGGGAAGAGTATCCATTGCAATTTATGCTTCCTGACCTTTTGTGATGCTAAAATAAATTGCTTTTTGGAAAGAAACCAGAGGCTCTCCTCTCTGTTCCTTTCAAAGAAATCTGACCTCATAGTTGTTTCTTGTGGGGACAGTAGAAGCTTCTTTGAGCCAGAGAAAAGGAAGCAGGAAAGGGTAAAATTTTCCTATGCCGACTTTTTTTTTAATATATAATTCAGATATTCCTTGATGGACACGAGGCTTTTCAAACCTTTTCTCTTATTGGCAGGGCTGCTTTGCCTGTCATGCTTTATGCACTTAACTCCTTGTTGCTTTAACTGAGTATCTGGCACCCCCCCAGCCACTGTACATGCGTTCACTCTCCTGGAGCCGAGGTGGCTGCTGCTGTTCCCTCTAGGGCATGGCCAGAAAGGATGAGAAGCCATGCACAGATGGGACAGAGCTAATGAAGTGAGTGTCTGCAAGCCTCTCATACAACTTTGCATGAGTTCTTGGAGATATTCTCCCAGCTGCAGGGGTCATGGGCTGGGAGTCGAGCTGCAAGTGCTTTACAGGTATTGCATAGGGAACAGAGGAACCAAATCCTGCCATCTGATCAGGGGTCATCACTCTGGCACTTTTGTGGTCTCGGTGATCATAGAGAGGCAAGCACTGCCAGCTTGCAGCCTGTGCTGCTCAGGGGAATTCCTGGAGCCTGGAGGTTCAGGTGCTGCCAGTGTAGGCCTAGAAGTCCCAGACAAGCTCTGATGTCTCCTCTGGGCATCTGATTTCAGTTCCAGCTTTTCCCAGGGAGTGCTCAACTCTGTCCAGGGAAGAAAGTCAGCTGACTCACATATGTAACCTTTTGCTTTTTCAGACTAGACATGCGTGTTTGGAAGAAAATGACAGGCTTAGGAGAACAGTGACCATGACGTTCTCAATCTTAACCATGTACCTATGTCTTATCAAAGTCTGAGGCTCAAGGTTGTGTAAAGAATTTTTAAATTACTCTCTAAAGTGAATAAGTAATGAACCGTCCTGCATATTGTTAGGGAAAACAATGCCATTGGAGGAGATCAGGAAAAGTTCCTTTCTGACAATTGTTTTTAACAATGTGATACAATTTATTTGAAATTTGGGGAACATTTAGGGGCAAAGGGAGAAACACGGCTCCCCTTGGTTAACCTTGCTCGGGAAATGTGAATCACTGAACTAAATAAAGTATGTAAAAGATGCTCTGAAAATACTGTGCTACACCCTATAATTCAGCCAAGAATGAAGGAGGCGGGAAAAGAAAACATCAAAAATCCTTGCTTTTCTTATATTGCTTCCTGGCACATTTCTCTTCCCCCACTTCCCCCTTCCCCCTCCCCATCTTCTTTCTGGTTTTGTTTTGTTTAATCTCTTTTTTCCCCTCCTCGCTTTTTAAGAACAATCCTTTTCATTTCGTAAAGCTGGTAGCATAACTTTAACAACAATCTTGTTGTCTGCAGATGACAACAATGAGAAATGCCAAAGGAGAAGTTAGTCCTGTAGGGACTAGATGACAACAAAGACGGTTTTCAACATTTTTATTAGGACCTCATGATGTACACATGAAAAATTAAGTTCAGAACATGAACTGCTCTTCAGATGGCGCCGTTTAAGTCTGGAGGATGTTAACATTCCTGCTGCATGACAAAGGTCCCCCACCCCCTGTGTTGATACTCATCCTGCTCAAAGGAGCAATAACATCTAAGGATGAACAGGCTGGGCACCAAATCCTGCTTGAAGGCTACTTTCACAGACTCATCTTGGGATTTCCTAGCACTCCCTTGCCAGGGTCAGTTTGTCCTTGAGGGCTAGGCTGCCTAGCTCAAGCTCTTTGCAGTGCCCCAGCTGTTTCCACCATTTCCACACATTTGTATGCATGCTTTGGCAGAGAGGATTATTAGTGGTAGAGGAGAAAAGGCAGCAGGAAAGTCCCTGTCCCTAAATTGGGGGTTTCAATGCTGTTTGAACAGCCACTCGTGTAGTCAGGTGACATCCTGGGGAAAGAGTGTGGACTGTATGGAAAAATCCAACTGTGGTACCCCTGTGCTGGCCTGCGTGGACACTGGGAGCTGGCAGTAATGACAGGGTGACAGTAGCCATTGGGAGGCCCTGGGCTTGTTCCCCCATTGCTTGGGGCAGCTGAGTGTGAAATCCATCCCTTCAGTATCTGGCATTCAGCCTTACCTGTTTAATAGAAGTTTAGCAGAGGGAGCAAGTGTGGTTCACTTGAACAATGTTCCTCTGGAGCATGTCTGAATCTGCCCTACTCCCCTAACCGTGAAGAAAGCAGCAAAAGAAACTGAACTGTCTTATTTTCCTGTCCTTTCTAAAAAGCCATACTGCTGGGGAGACCACTGCTTCTCTGCCCTCTCCGTGGCCCTGATGGATGCCTTGTGGCTAGCTCAGAGGGGTTGGGACCTGGAGGTGTGCAGCTGCCTGGGCTTTGCAGGGAGGTGGCAGCTCTCACTCCAGGGAGGCACAAAACCAGCTTGTCATCTGCTTTTCCATCTCTGTTTTGCTGCCGAACCCCTTGCCCCACCTCATAAAAACAAACACGCCCAGCCTGACTTCCAGGTGCTTTTAGTGGTGAAACGCCCATCGCAGCAGATGCAGCCAGGGGAGGGCTGGGGCCTACGGCAAGATGGGAAGGGAAGGAAAGGAAAGGGGGTTTCTCCCAAAGCTGCTGAGCTCTGCAGCCACTATTTAGCCTGAGAGCTGGACTAGCATTCATGTGGCTCAGGCAGTCCCTACTGAGCACTAATGACCTTTGGGTTTGTAGCTTCACTGTCCCCAGACCCGGTGCTTTTCCATCTGGTTCCTGCTAGTCCCTTAAATCCCTGCTGGCTGTTTAATAGCAGTCAGGGAGTTTCAATGAAGCTGAGGTCACTTTGACTCACCAAATGTCACTGCTTCTAAACTGGAAGCAGGCTGAGTTGAGGGTTGTGTTTCTGCTAGGGGGGAGCAATGCCAAAGTGTCCTCTTGACTCTTCACCAGATGTTGATCACGAGCCCACAGCTGGAGCTCCAGGTTTACTTTGTGTGAGGGTAAGTCTCTGCAGTACATTTATGAACATGCCCCTGAGTGGACTGCTTTTCTTTAGATGTGGGTTTTATGTCAAAGTCCTTATATATTTTGTGGGGTTTTTTGTGTTTGTGTGTACTCGTTTGTGTGTACCTGAAGTAGCCTGACGTGCTCAGCCTCCGAATCACCCTGTCTCTGTGAGGAATATGTCTGAGCACTCAGTAGCCCAGCATGAGCAAAGAAACTTCTGTATGTCTTTAAGGTCAGCAAAAGCTGAAAACAGATGATTTCTGACAATTGCTTGGCTTACAGATCTGCTGGTAGCACCAAGACGCTGTGGCCAGTTAAGTACCCCTGCACCAAGCCCCGAGCCTGGCTGTGCTTCCCTCTGTGCCTCTGGCTCCATTGGGCTGTCAAGGAGCAGAGCCCTGTGCCAGGAGAGCTGCCTCAGACACTGCTGAGCAGCAGGGCACTGCTCTTGGTCTGTGGAGAGGAGGCTTGAAGCTGCCCTTCCATGCAAAGCTTGAGTGCTCTGCTGAAGGAGTGATTATGCTGCCCTTCTAACCCCTCACCCTTTTTCTACTTTTTCTTCCTCTCTTCCTAAGAAAGTAATGGGGGAAAGTTTGTGAGAGAATAGTGTTTGCTGATCTTGTGCAAAGGATGGTGACAAATGATGGCTGGAGAAGCATGACAAGGCATGTAAAGTGCTAATGGAAATCTGTGTGCCAGCTGAGTGTTTATTCAGGCCTGTCACTGTCAACAGAGACCGCTTTACAAGTATTGTTTGTAGTAACAAGTGCACCATGAAGGAGAATGTGGCTTTGAGTTCTATGTATTTACCTCTTTGAAAGAAATTAAAAAAAAAAAAAAAGGCATTACCCCATTTTGGCATGTAATAATGGTAGCAACTAAATACCTGTTGTATGTCTGCATATTTTGGATTTAATCGGCCTACTTTTTATAAATCAAATTTCCTCTCAATTGCATTGTTCTCATTGGTACTACTGACCCTATGTTACTGTCCCAAGTGTATGTATCCAGTTTGTCACCTGCATCTTTTGATCTCCCTGGCTAAAGCAGGATCAAAAAAAGAAATGGCCAGCAGTGTCCCAATGCTTCTTTTCTGCAAAGCAAGAGATAAAAGAGATTGTTGAGCAGACTGTCACATTTATTATTGTGGCTTTTCAGCAAAATATTTCTCAACTAAACAAACAATAGTGAAAGTTTATTTTGAATAGAATTCACTGATTTTCAGTTATTTATACAAAATACATACAAATTCTAAAACATGGCGTAAACAAAGCACTAAATCTTATTTCAAAACTGCATTAGAATGTTTCCATTCTGTAGAAGAAGAAGAGAAATATCCAAGGAGTTTTGCTGATCTTTGACTGAATTTATCACATATACCTTTTTGCTCTTTTAAAACATAGGAATATCCTACAGCTGTTAATTTTTGCCAGCCTCATGGACCTGTACAGATACCATTGAACTAGACTGAGACTAGACTGAGACTGAGAGTTCAGAGAATCAGAATTAGGACTAGATAACTAGGGTAATGAACTTCATTTATATTTGGCAATTTAGAATAGCATCCAAGGTTTGTCTGTTGGATCTCCTGAGTTGCATCATGAAGAAATGAGTGTATGATGGCACACACTGGAAATTTGGGATTGGTCTGTTTTTGATTCCACTCTGGCTTTCTGAGACTCCTAATTTCATCACGCCTCAGTGTCTTTTACTTTAAAAATGCCAAAAATCCAAAAATCAGCATTACTTTCCTCAAAAATCTACTGTGAAATTTAATTGCTTTAAAATTCTTGGGGAGAATTTTGGAGAGAAGATCCCCTTGAAGATCTGCATCTGCACAATGGAGCAGGGATTAGTTTACATGGTGAACATGGCCAGTGAAGTGATCTTTGAGCTGAGAGAGGAGTCCTGACACAAATGTTGTCTCTTATTTTCTGGTTCACTGGTCTTCTACAGAGATTGCTGCTGTACCAGGGTGCCAATAACGCTCCTGCACATCTTGGTAGAGCTGATTTAGGGGCAGGCCCAGATGTGTTTGGGGTATGCTGGCTCACCAGCCAGACCCCTCCCAAATGTAACTTAAATCCCAAAGCTGCAGCAGAAACTGTGGGGAGGCAGTGCTGCAGTCTGTTGTGTGAGATAAAGTTTTAATCTCTCCTGTTTCTCTTGGCATTCCTGCTAGCTGGGCACACAGGAAAAGTGTTCCAGTCATTTATGCATCTGGCATTTTGGTATGGCCTTGGGAGGACCCTGCTTACCAGGCTCTGCTCTCTAGTTTAATAGAAACAACACTCAGTTTGTGAGCTTCTCAAGAGCTTAACTCCCTGTTACTTGGAAAAAATATTTGCATCAGGTCTTAAGGTCCTCTGCAGCAAAGATTTTAGGGTTGGCTGTTGAAGTAATCTAGGAGATAGAGTGTAAAAATCTGCTGCTGGAAAGAAGTGGAAATGGAAAGAAATAATACATTTGAGTACATCGGGGAGAGAATGTGCAAAGCAATTTAAGCCAGAGCAGTTTAAGCATTGAACAGTGGATGGTGGAAGATCTGCTGTCAAGTGTTTCCATTTTTCTTTATCAACTTGAGAACTGAGCAAATTGCTGGCATTTGGTTCAAAAAGTACATGTCCAGACCTCTGCAGACAATGACAAACTCTTTCAGATACTGCTGACTCCAGAATCCAAACTCTACCAGTTTCATCTGTGCTTAAATACTGGGCCTGCTAGCAACGTGCTTAACAATGTTTCCCGGCCACAGCAGGCAGTAATTAATTGGTTTATACATGTTTACACTGGACAGAAACGAACACATTGTTAGAAAGAACTGTACATGAAAACAGTTGTGACAAAGAGCCTGGACTCAAAGAAAGACTGTACCTTAAGTCACCTAAACAAAATATTTTGCTTTTTTTTTGTTTCCTATTGCTTTCATCAGGCGGTATCTTTGAATTTTTACAATGAAGTATCTTGCCAAGATCCCCTGGTTTCAGAGCTGTGGGTCAGCAAGCAGGACAAATGCACCAGCCCTGCTCCCTGCCCAGGCCAGCCAGCCTGCCCTGACACAGGGTGTGCTGTCAGGGTGCATCAGGCTGCATGTGGCACCAAGGGCTCTGTGTTTCCAAATGGCCTGGTGATGGAGGGACAGACAAACCTCCTTGGGGACCTGGCCATGGTTCTCAGTCATGCTGCAGAGATACCCTTGTAAGCACAGCCTCCACTCCCTACTCTTGCTCTGCAGCACTCCTTGAGCTGCTTTGACAGTCCAGAAGAATAGAAAATTGCAAGGCACTTTCAATAGCCAAGAACATTGCTACTGAAAGCCCAGTTTTATTAAGAACCTTTGAAATTCCCAGGCTAAAAACAGATGTGCTTTTCTAAAAGTGCTTTTGCTGAAAGGTTAATTTTGTATTAGTTACCATCCAGGAGAGAAATTATGTCATCAGTGTACAGTTAGTAATTTGTCTCTAGAAGGGTTAAAGCAAAGAAAACTGAGTCATTAGAAAGGAATAATTCCTTTATTTGAAGGCACATGAAACAGGAGTCCGGATGGCAAAGGAACAAAGCCTCATTCTTTCATGTGCATTTGCTGAACGCCTCGGTGTCTCAGATAAAGGACAAGTATCTACTAGTGGATTAACATTATGAAAAAGTCAGGATTAAAAAAAAATAAATAATTCTCAGTGAGGCTGTGTAATTGAAACTCCATAGCAGTTCAAAAGCTTAGGCCAGTAAGCTCCTGGCCACCAGCTAATTCATGCACTTTATGACAAGAAGGCAGAATGCTAATTAAGAGAACAGCATATGGAGGGGGAGAATGAGAGGGCTGCATGGATATTCAGTGACAATCATCTGAACTTCAGAGGCAGTACAGAGGGCTATTAATGCACTCCCTTGCCCTTGTCTGAGAGTGCTGACCTCACTTCTAATCCTGCCCCTCCAGGGTACTTAATTTCCAGCATTGCTCAACCCAGTCAGGCCTGTTTAACAGTTTCTTTTCTGAGTTAGTCTCTTTGAAGAGGCCCTATTTTCTGTTCAGTGACATGAAAGAGATACTGATGTTGATTATCAAAGGCATGTGCTCCAAACCACCAAGTGTCTAATGCCCAGGGGAGGTAATATTATCTCTGCCTTCAACATTTACATCCTCCCGCCAAGAAAGATGTGGTGGTTAACTAGCACATCTTTTTTCCTTCCTACTAATTTTACATGAGCTATTAATCAGAGGGGAATATTAACTAATTCTTCAGCTTGTAGGTCATGCTAGGGCAGCACTCTCATCTAGATTAAAAGAACTGTGGACTGTTGCAAAGTCAGCTGTACCGTTCCTTGGAGCCAGACAGGTTTATGCATGATCTTTTTGCTATATTGCACCGACAAAGTTTCACTGCAAGTCTGTCCAGTGACTGCAAACCTTAGCCCAACTGCACAGCTGGAGGGTTGGCTACTCCCACCTACTCCTGCTTCTGGGAAGGAGTTAGCTCCACCTACCAGCTGCCACGGTAAAGATCAATCAACACCTGCCTGCTCACTGTGAAAGGGAAAAATCTCTCCTGAAGAAGGAGCTCTTGGGCATCCACCTTCTGATGAAGAGGGAAGGCTTCTCTCCCAGGCAATCATAATTGCCTGAGCTTTTAACCCAGCAATCCTTGAAATTCCACTGTGGGCAGGTGGAGCTCAGAGGTAAAAAAAGGGGAAGCAATTGCTACCTTAAACGAAACTATTGCTCAGGGTTTCTTTCTGTAATGTTTCCCTACTCGCCAGGTGAGGAACTTTGTCTGATGCAGGGCAGCAGAGAGAATTGTGGCTCAGCATATTTGCATAAAGCACTGACAAATTACACCATTGCTGAAACTCATCTCCTGAAGCCACAGTGATCATGCATGTGCAGAAGCAGGTCCTCTCCAATGCAGTGATTCAAGTCCTGTCCCATCATGACCCTCACTGTACAGCAGCTATACTAGGCATACATGTACAAATCATGTCTTTTACTATGGATCCTGGGGTCTGGACTCCATGGCTCAAGAGGTCTCTTTCAGCTTTGTGTCAAGTAAGATTACACAAAACCAGAGAGTTTTTTCTTGAGATGGGAATTGAATCCTTGTGTTTCTCTGCATCTTTCCCCCTGTCACTCTTAAGGTACATTCTGACTTCCTAGATGACAAAAAAAAGCAATCCCAGAATGCTGGAAGAAGCTGTTTAGTTGAAGTTTAGCTGGATCGGCATTTCTTCATCTTTTTCCCATTTTAAGATCTTAGAAAGAATATTGCATTTGCTGATTTTTTTTTTAATTTAAAAGTTGCACATAAATCCATACTAAGGGATTTCAAGATACTGTGTGCACTGATAATGAAAAAAATGTAGATATGGTCACTTAGTTTTAAATTTTTATCTGTGATAACATTTTGAACTAAGGGGCTTTGAGTTGACAAAAATGGGTCATATAAGCATCTAGTCAGATTTACGGCAATTTAAGTAGGTCAGGTGCTCTCTTTTGAGCTGAATACTAAAAAGTCTGGTGAAGTGTATCTAATCTCTTTTCAGTGAAATATGGCCATGTGAGTTTTTATAACATTTTACAAATATATTGTATCAGGACACTGACTAAACACTTAGAAATGTGTTGTTTTAACAGTGTCTGAAAGCAGAATGAGCATGAGCTCCTCCAGTACCAATGGGTCTGTTGTGGGCAGCTGTCATCTGTTTGTCTGTTGGGTTTTTCTTTTATGAAGCTGTAACTACACGTGCAATATCTCATGTAATTATTGCAGCAGAGCACACGCAAAGGACTTCTGGCAGTAGGAGTATCTGATCTACACGTGCTCTTGCTGCGGTGCCAAGCCTGGGGAAGTCTTTCAGCTGCTTACTCATGGACCTGCCCTTCCTACTTGCAAACCTTAGATATTCATTCCTTCTCTGTAAGAGCTGACCCCAAGTATTTTTGAGGTTTTTCACAAAAATCATTTTGACTGAAAGAACAACACTTAGGTCAAGACTTTCAAGCCTTTGCTATATTTTTGCTTTTGTCCTTTATCTGGCACGCACAATACAGATAAAAGCCTCCTTTGGCACTCTTATGTGGTTTTCAGCTCCATATTGCTACCAGCTAATGAGTAATCCCTTCACTACTGAATTGCTAATGAGTTTCTGCTAGGAAACACAGAAATAACATGTAGGAGCAAATGTTCATGATGTGCATTCAAAAAGTGCTTGGATTTGGTCTTCCAGAAGAGGATTCAACAGTGTTTTCCTCAGTCTTAATTAATCCCAGAATGAAAAAACACTGAGCTGTGTTCAGACTGACTTTATTCAGTAGTGTGTCTGCACATAATAATGATACATTTTGTGATGACTGGGCGTGTTCTGCCAACACTTAGCTCTGGAACAAAGGACAATGGCAGTGGTGTATGAAAATGTGTGTAAAAGCCCTTTACTGATGCGATCTACACTGGACATTATTGCAGTTTCATCTTGATTTGGAAACCAAGTGTTCTGGCTCATCACCAGCATCAGACTTCTGCTCTTTTATGCTTCAGCCTATGGAAAGTCCAGCCTTGGACTGAGGCCACTGGGTAATAACTGGAGGCTGCCATTGATCCAGAAAACAGGAGGAGCTGACATAATGGCAGGGCTAGACCTAACCAGACTAAATGAACCTCTGTTCCTCAATCGTGACTTGGAGGGAGCCATGGAAAGAACTAGCAGATAGTCCAGTCTCATGCTGAAATCAGGGCAGGCTGAACTGAGTATTCAATGTTGGCTTTAAGCTGGGTGATGTGTTTTCCCAAAAATCCCATGTCTCACTAAGAGCATTGGTCTTTGTTGTAGGATGTTCTTACATTTCAAACATTCCTTGTTCCAAGGTGAGTGACTTTATACCTCATTTAAATTTCATGTTACAAGTAATACCTATATGTTGTCTGATCCACCTTATTCCACCTGTGTCCTCATGTGTATATAAACTTTGGATACTTTATTGGACAAAACAAAACAAAAAAACCCAAACAAACAAACAAACAGAAATTAAATGCTTTAGCAATTTATCTTGCTTTGGTTATTTTAGACTAGCTGTGAACTAAGCTGTTAATATATTTAGCTCTTCCACTGGCAGTGGCAGAGCTATAATGAAGAAGACTACATTTGCAGCAGGATTGCCAACAACATATGTGTTTGCTCTTGTAATTTGACAGAAAATTAGGAATTTTTACAATAGGCAAGCTGTGCAGCTCTGATTAGCTATATCCAGTTATCTCAAATAATCTTCTGCACTAAGCCTGTTTAGAAAATGGAGACTTTTAACAGGAGGCTGCTGGTTTCCAGACCCATAGCTCCATAGTAGTGGAACTCAGTAACACACTAGCATTCCCATTTCAGTGACACTGGTACCATTTTGTTGGGATCTTCTTGTGTCTTACGGGGGAGTTTTTCTGAAACCGTTTAATTTTGTGTTTCCTTAAATTTGAATACACAAATCCTGATCTCAGAACCACTGGAATCCATCAATCTTTGACCACATCCCCCAGGTATAATTTGGTCTATGTCAGCCTGCTATGAGCAGGCTACATGATAACTACATGAATATATGCAGACCAAATTTAATTAAAGGCTGTTAGTAAAGTGGCATTTCTAATATCCTGTGATACATACTACAGTTAGACTAGTGTGGTCAAAATACATCCACTTTTCAAAACTTGTCATGAATGCCCTGGGCTTGGCTGTGATAGAGTTAATTTTCTGCTTAGCAGTTGGAACACTGCTGTGTTTTGGATTTAGTATGAGAATAATGCTGATAACACACTGATGTTTTAGATGTCACTAAGTAGTTCTTACCCTAAATCAAGGATTTCTGGTGTCTCACGCTCTGCCAGTGAGCAGGAACATGGGAATTTAGGGGGTAGCATTTGGTAGGGGCCAAAACAACTGACCTGAACTAGCCAAAGTGATACCCCATACCAGAGAAGGTCATGCTTGCTCTGTAAACTGGGGGGATTTGGCAGGGAGCCACCAATCACTGTTTGGGGATGGATTGGGTATTGATCAGTAAGCAACTGTATGGTGCATCACTTGTCTTGGGCTTTATCCTCTCTCTGTGTCTCTCTTTCATTATTATTATTATTATTATTAATTATTATTATTATCATCATCATCATCATCATCATCATTAGTGTTATTAGTATATTTTATTTTGCTTGAATTATTAACCTCTTGTTGTCTCAACCCATGGGTTTTTCTTGTTTTTCCTATCCTACTCCCTACTGGGAGGTGGGTGTGTGTGAGCCAGCAGCTTCATGGCAGCTTAGCTGATAGCTGGGGTTAAACCACCACAAAGCAGTACATAGGTTTTTCCACTGATGCAATTTCCACTACCAGGTTAAGTCAGTTGGTTGGTTTAGGCCCATTTTTGATCACTTAAGTGTCTGTGAATCAGCTGACTAATTATTACCACTGCCAACACTCCCCTTTTTGCCAGTGGGCTGGGTAGCTGTGTAGCTGTGAGCAATTAGAGAGGACATGCAGGCAGAGTATGATCTTCCCTAGAATGAACTCATGTTTTGTGGAAGCTGCATGTCAATTTTTTCCTTCTCCATTCCCATTTCATATAATTCTTGAGCTCAAAGGACATCCAAACTATAGGCTCTATTAATCTTTTTCATTATAGCCTTGCCAGTGACCAGCACCCTGGAAAGTGTCTTGTGTAGTTTCTAGGAAGGTAATGGTGTTTAAAGAAGTCACAGTGTTTTATCCTGATGGTGTTGGTTCTCTGTGTTGTGAAATTTTGCTGTTGATCTGCTCAGTATTATTAAACAATGCTCAATTCTTTTATACTCTGGAAGGGACAGTAAATGGGTTTATTTTTTTAGTAACTTGAATTGCTATAAGAAGTGCTGGGGGCAAGTCCAGTCTCAGAGAACATTCATCCACTGTATTCTCATATGTTAAGTTCACAACTCTTAAGGACATCTGTGCTACTCAATAGCTGTTGTTACCTTAAAATAAGATAGGCAGTTTCTTCCACACTCCCTCCTGAGGCTAAAATTTTCTGCATATTGTTCATATGATAGCAATAATCTATCCAAATTAATTTCAATTATAGCTTCTTTGCTGCTTTCTTTTTTACGCCAAGCATTCCTGCAAAAATCTGTCAGTTTCTTTTATAGAATTTATTCCCCCAAATATACTTAAGAAGGTGGTTTTAATGTTCCATACTAAAAATCATTATTTTTTTGAGGCCACTTTCCCTGTGCTTATATTGTCAGAGAGAGATACACAAAAGCATTATATAATTTATTGAACATTGGAACTGGTCTGGATAGTCCTTCTCCTTCCATTACACTGCTCATCTGAGCTCAGCAACCATCAGAGAAATGCTGGTGGTCTTAAACATGAACTGCTATGTTTTTCCAGTAGACAACTCTTGAGTGGAGGCATAGTTGGCCTAATACCTCTTTTTCTGGGCAGAGTTTTTACATGCAAAGCAACAAATGCAACCTGTGGTTGAAGAGTAATGTAAGCATTCTTAGTTATTTCATCCTTACACAAACATCTTTCAACACGGCTGTTCTGCACAAGACAGGACTCGGATGGTTTCAAACAGATATGTTATTGTCATTCTGATTATAGCACAGCCGAGGGCTTTGATCAGCACAGTAGGCAAAAAGACTGCTGGCAGAATGGAAGAGTAATTTTTTAAAAAATGCTCCAAAAATAAAAGGCTGCAAATCCAAATTTAATCTTCTAAACCCTTAGCTCCCCTCAATAATTCCCCATTATGACCACACATCTTGAAGAAATAACATTACATATTAACACAGGAATCAGGTATACTATCATATTCCATTTGTAAATCATCTTACACCTTGCAGTCCTATTCCCACCTCCAAATCTCTACTGAGTTGCAGAGCACAAAGAGGAAAAGGCACTGCCTCCTCCTGTGTACTTGCTAATTAAAATGGGGCTCATTCCTTGGCCGTGGCACAAATGATAATGTGCCCCTTAAGCTCCCTCTTGTAATTTTGCCTCTGGTTTACCTCAAGAGGAGTTGTGTAAGACTGGAGGGGAAAGCTCCTTTGCCATCATACACTGAATATGGGAAGTACCCATGAGACAGTGAAGATCTGGGTGAGTGCAGTCTGTGGGATGATGCAGTGTGACCTCAAGCAGGGAGCAGAAGGCAACTAGTTCCTGCTAAACCCTGCACATATTAAACGTCTTCTGGTGTGCCCAGGTGTGTTAAACCACCATGAAACTCCTGGGGAAGAAAGGAATGTCATCCATGTAATCCCGCCCATAACCTAAACCAGCATCTGGCCCCAGTAATGGAAACATTTGCCCACCATGAGCTACAGAGTGGCTTTTCCTGCTGGGTCTGGAATTCAGGCTAGAGCAAAGCATGCTGCAGTGGGAGCAGGGCTGAGGAGTTTCTGTTGCATGTTGCCTGCTGTTTCTCCAGGGTCAAGCCCTAGCCCCAGTGGAAGAAAGGCAGTGGAGCTTCTCTTACAGTGGGTCTTCCCAACTGCAAGAGGCAGAAGAGCATCTTCTGTGGAATCAGCCCTCTCACAAGCCACTAGGCTATTTGTCAGGTTTTTCTCTTGGTTTTATTCTGCCTGTGACCACATCTCACTTGCCATTTGAAAGAAGAAGCCATGCAGTCCTTTTCCTGGGACAGAGACTACTCCTGCAGTGCCCCACAGCCTGCTTGTTGCTGCAGAAGCCCTCCCTGACTCAGTGACTTATCAGCAGCCAGGGCTTTGCAGGTGATCACTCACATGCCAACTACTCCCTGCAGCTGCCTCAGGAATTGTCTACTTGCCTGGGGCTGAAACAAGAGTGTCATGTTAAAGCAGCCTCTGCTCAGTCCCCAAATTCACATGGAGGAAATCATGAGAGGCAGCCTGGCCTGGGAATGTGCCCGTGGCGTGCACTTGCATTTGCTGCGTGACAGCAGTCCTGAAGAGGCTTTGAAACACTTTGGGGGCAGTGAGGGAGGAGGCAGTCACACTTGTGCTGCTCCTGCACTTTTTTAATTGAGACAGATTTCACCATAGGGCACATAACAGAGCAGGAGAAAGCAGTGGTCCTTTCAAGCATTTTTGCAGTACATTCATGCGATTCTTCGTGAGGACTCTTCTCCTTACTTGACCTGTTGTGCCCCACTGTGTTACATTTGACCTTGCTGATGAGCACAAGGAGCACCTCTTGTGAGCTGGTGAGCAGCCCAAAGTTGTGGCTTGAAAATCTTCACAGGTGCTTTCATGCTCCTCCTCTCCCCTCCTCCATCTGCTTGAGGGGATTAGGGCCAGGCAGGCAGGGAGGGAGGGAGCTGGAAATGACCACAGAGAAGAGAGGAAGCACAGCTGAAGAAGGCAGAGCTGGAAGCCTGGCATGAGAAAGGGGAATATGAAGGCAGAATTAGGAGGGTCAAACAGAAGTGTTTTGAGGAAGGAGGTAGAAATAAGAAGTGATCCTTTCTAGTCTGCAGGTTCCCCAGGCCAGGAACCTTACCTGCCTCTGTGATTGCATGCTGTCCTTCTCGGATATTTTGAGCACTGCTGTGTCATGTAGCTTTCTGAGCACGGTGGTGGGAAGCAAGGGGCTGGAGGGTGCAGCAGCACTCGGTAGCTTCTCTTTGCTAGGTACTGTGCAAAGTCCTTTGCATTACTAGACCAGTTGAGAGCTTTCTCTCAGGTAAAAGCCTAGAGCTAAGGTATGGAAAGACAGTATGAATGTGTCCTTTGGAAACAGAGCTTAACAATTATAGAGGAAAGGAAAATATATATCATAAAATGAGATAATGTGTGTGTCGCCTTGTTATTTAGCCTTCTGATGTTTTCATTTTAGATGGAGTCTTCTCACGCTAGGCTTTTGTAAATAAGCCTCTGTTGTTCTAACTGAATCTCTTTTGTTTACATATTTCTATCATAGATAATTTTGTGAATGATTGAATTTATAACCAATGTGGTTGAAGAGGTGGTAACTTCACCTTCCAATCACATTTCTTTTACAGAGTTCTATAAATACTAGAACTCACAATAAACTACGCCTTCTTTTGTCCTGAGATTCGTCTCGTGTCCTTTTCGTCTGTGTTGCTTGTGTTATAGTGACATGTGTGTCACAGAACACCTTACAAATCCTGTGCAGAGTTGCTAATGGCACTGTTGTTCTGAGGAGGGTTCATGACCTTTATAGATCATAGTCTTTGTCCTCAGCCTTCTTCCCAAATTTATGTATATGCTCCTGCTCTGTATTCAGCAAGTTGAATGAATGAATGAATGAATGAACAAATGAATGAAAAAAAAAACAGTTAATATGTGGCATGAAATGCTAACCTAAAACTTTCATAAATGGATTCCAGTCTGTAACTGTCCAGTTAAGAAACTGCAGCAGCTTTACAAATCAAGTGGTACTAGACTTGAGCAAGCCAAGTGATCAAAGGTACAGCCAAGCCATAGTGAAACAAGCCAAAAAATCAGACATCGGCCAAAAAGGCTGACTAAATATGTAAAGTATGAAAAAAAGAAAATACATAATAGATATGCAAGATCATTGTGGCTGCCAGGAAAAGGTGCCAAAATATCCCTGCTGGCTTTGGTTTTCTTAGCCTGGATCTACATGGGGATGCTGAGCTGAGCCCAAACGAGGCATCAAGCATGAGCCTGGCCTGCTCCTTCTTTGGCTCAGCAGCTTATCCTTGACAGAATGTGTGAGCTGGGTTCACTATGGAGATTGGCTTGTCCATAGGGAAAAAAGCAGAAAAGCCTGACCTGATCTCCCTTCATTGCCCCTGAAATGAGGCCACCTTTCAAGGTTTCATCAAGATCGCTCCCACTGAAGTTGTAACACTAATTTCTGTTTCTGGTTTTTCAGCTGTGATCTGACTCCTGAGAGCTAATGCTCCTGAAAGCAGCCAGGTCTGCTCTCATTTGTGGTTCTCTCTCCCTGCATAAAACATCATAGGTTTAGAGAGGTGTGGAATGTATGGTGAACACTTCCAAAGGCTGAACGTACTTCAAATACCACATTGACGCAAAGGCATTTCATTAGTGTTTTTAATTTCTTTCATCAGGTTCTTCATCAAGGTCTGTAGATGGCAGTAGGTTGGCCTTCTCTGAGGTATTTTGCTCAAATACTTATGCAGTAGGGCATGTGTATTTCTCTGCACAAACATGGATCCTCTGCAGGGTCAACCCACACTGAGAGTGGTAAGTAGATGACGCTGTCCAATGATTTGGGTCGAGGGTTGGAGAGGTACTCAGGGTATTTGATTACTGTATACAAAACTATTGACCAGGTGGTTAACCATGAATACCAAGAAGTAAAGAATTTCCTATATATCAACAGTAAAGCTGAAATGCAACAGTACAATATGTCAACTTTTGATATTTACCTGTCTCTGGAGTCTCTCAGCTTTGAGCTCCTTTTATTTACAATGGCTTTTGGCAAGAGAGACAAGTGACATAAAAGTAGATAAGAAGAGTAAAAAAAATATCTGAATCAGCAGAGAAAAGCTCTATGGAGTCTTTCCATTGCCACCAGTGGCTTTTTGGACCAAGGCTTTCCTGAATTAGAAGTTAGAGACACAATGTTTGGCTCAGAATGCACACTTTAAGAAAAAAAAAAGGTATTCATTCAGATTTGATGCTGATATGCAAAAGAAATATTTAAATTATTAGGACTACTTATGTGATAATTGTTTTTCTTCAGGGCAAAACAGTAATCTGAAGAAACCAGAACCATGACTGATCTTTTGGCGTGTAATTACCTTTATAGATGCACAATTGCATATTTGGCTTTGGCAATTGAAATTATTCTATTTGCTTTTCTTTGTGCATGTTGTCTGTAATTACCGCATCTGAGCACAGAGGATGCTCTGTAGTGGTTTTGTGAGACCAAAAGGATGAGCGAGCCTGTGGTTTAGTTGCTGGATAATTTCAAAGGCATTTTGAATACAAGAGAATTCCTAAGGAATTGCCTGCTTTGTTGAGTTACTTTTATTATATTTCTTCTCTCTCTTTCTCTTTTTTTTTTTTTTGTGTTCCTAAGGGTGTGGAGTGGGAGGAGAGATGACAAGACCATATGGGCCTATTTACTACTCATAGAGGAGTTCAAGCATTTCTGTGCCTGCTCTAAGTATTGTGGAATGTTGCTAACAATTGTAAATAATTTTATGCTTATTTTGCAATGTGCTTGATCTGCATGACTGAAACCCTTGGTTGTTTTGCTATTGTCATGAATGGATGGAAGCTGAGATCTTAAACAAAAATGTGATGCTGAAGTGTACTTGCCCTTTCTTAAATCTGCAGATAGGTTCATTTTTGCCCTCCTCTGATTTTTGGAAAACAAAGGGCTGGATGGGAAGAACTGGCCAAAACATAAGGATTATGACTGAGGACAGACAATTCAGCATGACTGTACCATATTTTCATTTCCCCTGTACAAAGGACTTTGGGAACTTTGTTCTGTGATCCGTCTCTGCACGAAATACTCATAGCATATAGTAAATTTGTCCATTGGCATACTTGCTCATATATTTTGGTTTTTATTTGTTTAATTGGAAAGGTCCCTTTACAGCATTCTGGCATAGTAAAACAACTCCAACACAGACATAATTTTTGAGACCTCCTGTCCGATGTCTAAACTTCTATCATACACACACATTCTTGTATATAAGAGAAGTGCTACGGGCTACAACCTTGCCCATTTAGCAGAAGAGGACTCTTTTCCATAAAACTAAGGGTTCTGTGTGCTGCTTTCAGCCAGTGGAATAAATTCCCCCAGGAACTGAGGTCCTGCACAGACTTAGCCTGCTTATGTCTGCCTGCTGCAAGTGCAAAGTGACTTCCTCAGCCTTGTCTTCTGTAGTGCAGATATATATCAACATACATAACCACAGCTTAAAATAACCCCTCAAAAATAATACAACCCAACGAACCTCACTGCTCATGCCTGTCTTCCCTGAGGAATGGTGAACAAACAGATGATATGGGCCAAATCTTAGTCACATGGGAAGATTTCAGAAACTGCTCAAAAGCTATGGTAAAGTGCAATATCAGAACATGAACACAACACAGGAGGAAATATTCCCCGCTGCTTCTTGCTGACAGTAAGCTAAACTTCTGGTCAAGACTAAGGCCTTTCTTTACCAGAATCTCCCTCTTAAATGCTAATAATTTGGGTTACATACTTAATTTTCTAATGCACACCTCTCCTTTGGCTTCATGACAGTCAAATGGGATGTAAGTGAGGGCAAGGGCACACTCCAAGTTTTCTCCTGTGAGCTATGAGAATCTGGTCCCAGAGCTGAGTTAAACTGAGTCAGATATGAGCCTCATTAACCTTGCTATCCATCATAAGCAGTTCCATGGGATCAGTTGTGGTTGTTGTTTCTTCAAGAAATTTGTTTCTACAGAAGAAGTTTTAGTTTCTCTCACCTCTTCACCTGGACCTTGCTGTGTACTTTGAGGGACACCATACCTGAAGGAAGCAAGGAAAATGAGATGTACAACCTAGAGCTATCATACTTCCATTTTTACCCTGAACTCTGTCTCCCCTAATATTTTGTCAATTTAGAGGATTTTCAGGAGCATTCAAAATTCTGAGGAGACGTTTGAAAACCCTGAGACAACAGAGACAAAGATGTGATAAAGGGAAGTGTGGTGCAGCTACAGATGGCATTTATTTCTCCCTGAAGGCACCTCTTTGGTGCAGTGGCAGGTGGAGAGCCCCAGGCAGATGGAGCTGGGTGGAGATGCTCCAGAGAATAAGCCAGGGGATGAGTGAGACTGGGGTGCCAGCCTTCACCACAGCCAGAGACAGGGGAAACACCTTGAGGGAAAGACGGGATTTTTCCCTGTGTTGTGCCTCAGTAGTATCTGGCTCTGTGTTATCAGTGAAGCTTCAAATAGCTTATCTTTTGCCCACATACGTATGTGTTTTTCCTTCTTGCCAGCCCAACATTTCTTCATTTGAATGTGTGAATAATAATCCCCTGAGTAGATATGGGTAATATAAAAGCATACTAAAATCCCCAAATATTCAGGGAAAGATCTTATCTTTTGTTACATGGAAAGATGTCTGCAGTCTGGCTTCAATAAGGGAATAACTTAAAAGGCAGAAAAATAAGCAGCAGAACATCAGCTCTCACTTCAGTGTGTAAACTTTGGAAAGGCCACCCGTCAGATCCCTGGTGGAAAGCCGCATTTTGTTTGGCATCTGGCTGATTGCCATGATGAAATGTTGAAGTGTTTGGAAACCCATGGAACTTTCTTCAAAAGGCACACTTCCCCTCCCCCTTTCTCTAAATAATTAAATCTTAAATGTTCTGGCTTGCAGTTACGAAAAGATAAAACACAACGGCAGGATTCTTTCAAACACACTAGCTAATAATGTGGGGGCCTTTCGTGTTATTTATTTTAGCTTTCCCCACATGAATCACAAAAGAAATTGCCTCAGTGTCACCTTAACTTTTCATCCCAGGCAGTCACTGATTCTGATCTTGCTAACAGTGAAGTAAATCTGAAGCAACTCTGCTGAAATGTGACCTACTTGCAGAAGGCTGCCTATTTATTCCACTGCAAAACTGGCAAACACAACTGTGATCTTATAAGTCTTATCCTGTCATGAAGCATATCAGTCACTAGAAGCTACTCCAGATTTGGGAGACTGACAAACCACTCCTGATTTAGCCATTGTGACTAAACAATGTCAAAAAACAGAAAACAGAATGAGACCCACAAATGTCATCTAGGTGACGTCTTGTGAAAAGATAAAAATCTCACGTGAAGTCTGTTTGACGGCAGGCATATTTTGCTCTGATCACTCATTTTGACTGTTTTCCCCAGCAATGCACTGTGTTTCAGGGTCCTGCTGGAAGCAAGTAGTTTCATGATTCCAGCACTTTTAGGAATGCAAAGCTCCAGATTAACACCATCTGTTGTTTGAAGATAAAAGTAAAGACATTGTTGTTAGAGGCTAGTTCTTTTTGTAATTGCTGCTCCTTTAAGAAGCAGACATTCCGAAGTTACTCTTTCCCCGCTAGATGTATATGCATCTTCCCCAGTAGATGTATATGTATCTTGACTGCCAACAAGAGGATATATGCCCTTGAGAAGTTGAACCCAAATTTTCTTACAGTTGCATGCGCTATTTAAGAAAAAAAGAAAAAAAGTTTGTTTTTATTCCCTGATGTTTCCTATTGGCTTTAGTGCTCCCAGGCACTAGAGAATGGAGGGCCTACAGTCACCTGTGGCCTTGATGCACAGACTGGGCTACTAACATTCAGCCTTCTCCCACTAACATATCTGAAAGCAAAGCATGAGAAGTCAGTCTGCAGCGTTCCTGCCAGAATGGTAGTGCCTACAGATGAAACCCTGTGCTGCTGAAATATTCCCCACCATTTTCCAGCATGTGCCATGCCCACCGTATAAGGGCACAAGGGCTGTTCCTTCTGGGGATCTAACTCTTTGTCTTGCCTATGGGAGCTGGAAGAGTGCAGGGACAAGTCAGCTTGGTGATCTTGTCTTGCATGCTGGTAGACCTAAAGAGGGAAATGAATTTGCCACAGGTAAAGGAGCGCAGCCAGAACCAAGAACAAGACCGTAACTCTCCGGTTCTCTCTGCACAGGTCTGGCAGTGTTCTGGCCTAAACTCAAAAGAAGCCTGTCAAAGGCTGCCCAGCTACAGCTGGGAATTAGCACAGGGCAGGGACCAAAAGGCATTTTGGGTGCAAGCACACTGTTAAAGGCAGTTTGGGTTACCCTATAGCTGTGCTGCTCTTATTGGCCTCAGGGCAAAGAGCAGCTGAGCAGAGAGGGCTCATTTCATCCACCACCACACTCTGAGCTACCCTTGGGGGAAGCCCAGCACCCCATACCTGTTACAGGGTCACTTTTATATGCATGATGTATTTCCTACTGGTTCCCAGGAGGTACAAGTCAGGCTTGCTGCCATTATCCCTTGACTCTGGCACAATGTAGTTTAATAATAATATCAGTATTATTTGAGACGCAGGCAGTTGAAGATGCAGGTAATCAGATGGCAATCATCAAATTCAGCTTATGATGAAAATCTGGAGGTTTTATATTTTAATATCCAAGTCTTGAATATTTTTTCTGTGCTTTTAGTGAGTACAGTAGTTTAAAGAGGAGTTTTATGCAAATAAAAGCGAGAAAGTCCTCTAGGACAGGACTGGTCCTTAATATTTCAAAAAATATTTCAAAACTAGTGGCAGTGTCATTACTTTAAATAAAGCAGCATATTTCATGGTTCCAACATTTAAAAGATTTTAAATATTTTTAAAGATTACAAAACTAAATCAGAAGGAAAAAAAAGGTACACATCTATTAATCACAAGCATATTTTTCTGATGTATTAAAAATACAAAAAACCCCAAACCACTGGGATGTAGAAAACACTGAAAAAGGTTTCACTTTAGTAAAATTTCTGGAAAAAAATTTCTGAAAAAAAATTTCTGCCACATCCTGGAATCCTTACTTAGTCAAACACAGTGAGAGGCTTATTAGAAGCTTCTTTAAGTTAGGTCTGCAAAGATCCATCTAAAATTTCCAAAAATAAGTGCACAAATGGCTCCTAAGTGGAACCAAAGGCCAAGCAGTTGCTGGTCACATCACCTCATGTTGCCTCAGGGCAATCACAAGCACAAACACGGTCTGGGAGGAGAATGGGTTGAGAGCAGAGTTGAGAAGAAAGACTTCAGAGAATCACAGAATTGTTAGGGTTGGAAGGGACCTCTAGAGATCATCTGGTCCAAACCCCCTGCCAAGGCAGGGTCACCTAGAGCTGGTTACATAAGGTGGGGTTTGAATATCTCCAGACAGGGAGACTCCATGACCTCCCTGGGAAACCTGTCCCAGAGCTCTGCCACCCTCAGCATATAAAAGTTCTTTCTCATGTAAACTTCGGTGAAATTTCATTTCTAGTTTATGGCCATTGCTCCTTGTCCTGTCACTGGGCACGACTGAAAAGAGTCTGGCACCATCCTCTTGGCACCTCCCTTTGAGATATTTATACATCTTTCTTGTACTGAGGAGCCCAGAACTGGACACAGCACTGCAGATGTGGCCTCACCAGGGCTGAGGGGCAGGGTCACCTCCCTCGACCTGCTGGCCACACTCTTCCTGGTGCACCCCAGGTTAGTACTGACCCTCCTGGCTGTAAGGGCACTGCCAGCTCATGGTCAGCTGGCCATCCACCAAGACTCCCAGGTCCTTCTCCAATAGGTGGCCAGCAGTGTGGCCAGCGGGTAAGGAGGGGATTCTGCCCCTCTGCTCTGCTCTGGTGAGACCCTACTTGCTGTGTCTTGGTCTGGGACCCTTAAGGAAAAAAGAACATAGAGTTCTTGGAGTGGATTTAGAGAAGGACCACAACAATGACCAAAGGGCTGAAACACCTCTCCTGTGAAGAATGGCTGAGAGATTTGGAATTTTTCAGCCTGGAGAAGGCTCAGAGGAAACCTAATAGCAACCTTCCAGTATCTAAAGGGAGCTTACAAGAAAGCTAGAGAGGTAAAAAGTGCTGTTCCCTTTTGAAGCTCCCCTGTGCTCCTCTCAGACCTTCAAAGATAAAGAGGCATCCCAATCTCCCATAGCTAGCCTTCAGGGGAATTCTACTGCAACCATGTTGGGTGAAAAGCTGACAGACAGCTTAAAGGACTCTTTCCTGGTTTAGGATCTGGGGACAAGCCCTGTGGCACAGCCCCTGAAGCCTGCCTCTTGGTGAAAAGAACAACTCAAACCCCTTAGAAGCTGTGTAAGGGTATTTTCATGCAAAGATTTTTTTTCTCCAGAGCCTCTTCCTGTGGGTTTAAACTACAATGGGGATAGTTCAGACCACCGTAAATGTTGATACAATTGTAGGAAAACAAGAATCCAGTTTGCCCTTTCCTGTCAAAGAGTAATTTCTTCACTCTGAAAGTGATGACTGAGCCCTGATCCAAAGAAATCCTGAATGCTCAGCAATTCATGTTAAGGAGCAAAACAAAACCTAAAATCCCCCTTTTATTCTGCCATAGCGTTTTGGTAACTTTTCAACATGCTGTCATCTGGTGACAACAAAGACTGCATATCTCCTTTCAAAAGCCTTCCTTTTAACCTTGTACTAATTAGAGTACATGTAAAAACAATTGCAGATTAAAATTCAGAATAATATCTGTGTTAGCTATTTCTAAAAATAATGATGAATGGCACAAAGTAATATCAGCACAACAGCTTTGCGTAAGCTGCTTGTGATTTGTAAATGTCTTTGGTTAGTCTACAAACTTGCACACATTATTTTGACCTTTATGAGGTTATGCTTTGCTCAGATTGATGGTCATGTGTTAAAAAGCTAATATGTTGACTTTGTTTTCAAAGCAAGGATGAGGTTTATAGCTCCAGGACACAATTTCATCCCCGTGGTACAGGGGTCTATACATGTCAGGATGTACTACTTGCAGATAATACTTTAGAATCATACATGGGCCTGCTGGAATTTTGTGTTCGACAGAATGTGCACAGCCCAGCTGAGAGAGGACAATGTAAATAATGTAACTGCCACATTTGGGAATTTCCTTGGGGGTTGTATAATACTGCATCTTCTTGAGGTTCAGTGATGACCCCTCCACATCATTTATTAAGCATGTAAGAAATGTGAGCGTCTAATTCCTACTTGGATTTGGGGGAACTTGATCCTCATAGAGATTTTTGGTCACTCTACAAAGATTGCTCCAGTCCCAATCCTGTCTTGAAGGAAGAGAGAAAATTCCTTGAAGTAAAACCTGTTTCAGCCAAGTGTATCCCTCTCCTTGTTTCTCACTACCCTGAGAAACCAGAAGATTGTAATATAATTTGTAAAGGTTTCATTCTCACAAGGTGCCTGTGGAATAGGCTGCTTGGTGCTATCTAACTTCTGTGCATTTCAGTGCACAGCCAAGATACATTTTTCACTAATAAATTATCCTGAACAGCCTATACTGTTATTCAGAGCGCCTGTGGGTGTGACAGGAATTGGTCTTCACTGTAGGTTTCCTTCCTAAGATTTTAAGTAAGGATAGCAAGACATCTGGGAAGACTACAATGGTGGGGCAAACAATGATCCAGATCAAAAGAGCTAGTTAGTAATTCACTGGTTTGGGGCAGTGGGAGTTAACTGGAGCTGTGAGACCTCAGCTCTTCAAAGGATGTACTTAGAGACTTGTCTCACTCATCTGTCCCACCCCTCTGGCCTACGTCCCTTTATGATAAAGTTACATGAGAGGGACCCAGGGATGTATGGAGCCTGGAAGCAGTGACAGTACCTGAACAAATTCATCTGTCTTTGCCTGCCTGGAGCCTGCTCTGCATGGTCTGAGGGCCAAAAATCAGTTGTTAGGGCAGCAAAAATGTGCTTGTCTGCTTTCATGAGCTACCTGGGGATTTGCTGACAGGCTACTTAGGAGCAAGCAGGGAACCTTAGCTCATTTATACTTTAACAGGTCAACAGCAGACCTGTACACATAGTAAGAGACTTGCAATGATGCAACATCCCCCTTTCCTGCCAGTTCATTAAAAGAGAGATGGAATATCTTTCATTTGATGCAGCAAGTACAGGTATCTAGAAGCAGCATGAACCATGATCTCAAAGGAGATGTAACTTACTGTTAGCTTTTGTGGTATCATCTGGTAAGCAGACTGGAATCAGTCTATCTTAGATGCTTTTTACTCACAGTACAGGCCAGTGCTTCAGCACAGCAAAAAGCCAAGCCTTTCTGACCTCAGCTTATGCCCAGAAGCACGACAACTGGTGATCCTCATCTTCTTCTAGTCTCACTGGCATAACTAGAGATGCCCTTCTTATTCTGGGAGAAGACTGCTCATGGTCCTTGATACCTTCTCTGGTGTTAGTCAATGATAAAATGATGCCTCCCAATGGGAATGTAAGAAACATCCCAACTTGCCCAGCACAGTGTCCTGCAACTCACTGCTGAATAGGGCACACATGGAAACAGTCAGCATCTCAAATGAAGCTGACCACATTCCATAGAACTTTTCTAGCCCCATGGATGGACACCCAGGCTGTATGCACAGCCCAGCTCTTATGCCAAAATTTCATCAGCACTTTGGCTCCACAGAAAAAGCAATCTTCAAGAATAAAGACTTTCAGGCACTGGTCTCCACTTCAGATGGTGTTAATTTATATACCCTTAGCAGATCATGCCATCAGTACAGAGGTGGGTTGAGGACAACTGTAGTAGAAATAAGGTGAACAGCACCCAAGATGTGGCATTTAGTAACTAGACAGCCCTGGTGCAAAGAGATTGAAGTTCAAAATAAGAAGTTTGCAAAGAAGAAAGATTGACACCAGAGACAAACAGAGTACCTGGGATATCTATTCTTTCCACACCACTCAGTTTTTGTATTTTGCTTCTCTGACATAATGCTGCTCTGGATTCTTCTTTCTCTGGCAAATCACCAATATGGAAACTCCTCTTCATTTTTTCAGGAACTAAACTTCTCAGCCTTCATTCTTCACATCCAAAAGATTTAAAAGATTGCCTTTTTTTTTTTTTTTAAAGAAATACTTTTTTTTTTTTTTTTTCATAGTATGCCTGTATTTGATCATGAAGGAAATCCTACAACAACTTACTCGATTCAGGATCCTGTTCAGTGCTGGAACACTTGTATCCAAGCCAGCTGTCCCAAATGCACGTCCAATATTGAAAATAATTACCTAAGTTTGTCTCACTAATAACACAAGTTCTTTGCTAACCAGTAGAAAACATATCCCTTCTACAAGTGATATTCCCTCAAGCTTCACCTTCTTCCCTTTTATTTTACAGTTCTGATTCACAGATTTCTCATTTCAGTTTTCTTTCATTTAGCATTCTTCCATTACTCATGCTGAAACTATAAAATGAAGGGCCCAGTTACAGCACTAGGTTTTATGACTTTTTGTGTGTATATGAGTGGAATGTGTGTATAAAGCCATAAATGAATACATAAAGAGATCAAGTTAAACATGGCACCTACACTGGACTGCTTCTCCTTTTTGTATTTATTTCCACTTGCATATAGCTTTGCCAGGCTTGGACTGCAAAGGTTAAATCTTGCTTGGAGAGCTTTAAATTACATCTTTCTGAACTCTGAAGTGCTTGACATTGCAATTTAATTTTCTTCAACAGAGGTATTTTTGGTTTGTTTGTTTGTTTTGGTAATACATCAAGACTTTCCTGTGAAAGGCAGCTCAACATTCATATTACAATAACACCTGGAAGCTCAGAGCTAGAATTAAAATGCTATTGGGCCTAATTGCACTAACTGCTCTCTAAACTTAGATGTCCTTGTCTTAAACCTACAAGATATGACAAATATAAACACATGGGCAAGATAAAAAAAAAATCGAATAGGATATTCCCAGTTCTTAGGAGTCAGTGGTCAAAACTCTTTATTCATTTAGCCATAATTCAGGTGGAAGTGGATGCTTAGGGGAAGATTGTAAGAATAGTGCAGTTACAGAATTACCTTCCTTTACCTCCCAGATTACACTACTAATTTGTTTAGGGGCTCCTTAAATCACAGGCTGAATCTACATTGTTGTGTTTAGCCATGTTGCATCAGCTGTTTTTCCATGAATCTGTCTTAATTATTTTATAAAAGTAATTTTGGGCTCCAGAGCATCCTGTGACAATGAGTTCCTCATTTTAATTATTTGCAGAAAACATATTTATTTTTGTTTGCTTTGAACTGCTTGTCTCATAACTTAATTAGTCGCCAATAAATTCTTACAGTTAATTGTTCCCTGTTTATTTTCTCTGAAGCAAGTCACTTAGTATTAGGAGACCCTGCTACAACTCTCTATTGTGTGCTTTAGTTTTAGCTAGCCTGAATAATTCTGTATCGTTACTAACTTAATCATCTCATTCTTCAGTCCCTTCCCAGTTCATTCAATGAACTGCATGAGTCAGTATAGCTCCTCATATGGGCCTTACTGGTAACCTCTTTCAAATGAACAAGCCAACTATTTATTCTTATCCTTTATTTTCTAAAAAATTAATTACCTATGTGACCACTCCCACGAGAGCTTAGTTCCTTTAAGCATTTCTGTTAAAGGATGTCAAATGTTTGCTGATAAAAATCACTGTATCAATTGAATCAATGTTACTTACAAGTTCAGTGATGACTGGATCAAAGAACTGAAATAGATTTATAAGATAATACTTTTCCTCAAGAAGTCTTTACTCTCCTCTTCAAGTCTTTCCTAGATACATTGTAATTATCCATATGTGCACTAACTCTGCTATTTTTAGATTTTCCATTGTATTTATCACCTTGTATTTCTCTCGTGCTTGGGCTGATTTAAGCAATATATCATGCACCCCAGCTCATTTGTAGCCTTCACAGTGAGCTCCTCTGGACCATTTAGGTAAACACCACATGGTCCTGATTATCAATTATTGTGTGGTTTGCATTTTTGTCTGGGCACAAAAGCCCTTGTATCAACACTTCTGTTTGAGATAAATCTTCAGACTCTTCCTCTGTAAAGGACAGTCCTGGTAAAGGGAAACTCCGTAAACTTCTCTGCAGTGAACAGTGAAGCCTTGGCATCAACATTAGGTTTTACTCACAGATCATTTTTCATGCTCACCAATTCTCTGGCATGTTTCCTGCTATTAATGTTTGAAAAGTTTCTATTAGTAGTTTTTAATACCTTTGGTAAATTACGTGCTTCGTATTGGCCTTCCTTTATGTTTAGCTTGCCAATTTTTATGATTTCTTCTATTTTCCTCTTAAAAATAACGCCCAGTTCTGAAGAATACAATATCACACCTGATAGCTTTTGTTGTTGTTGTTGTTTTAGCTGCATTGGTTTCTTTGTTTACTGACTGAAAATTTTTAACTGGTAGCAAATATTTAGTCTTCAAACATAGTGACCCTAAAACCCTCTTTTTGCTCTCTTTCTCCCAAGTGTTAACTGTTAGTTACTCCACCTGATTAGCTTTGCCTTCTTTTTCACTGACTTTTCTGAGATTCAGTGCCAAAGGTCTGCATTTCAGAATGTTTCTGAATTAACACCTTGTGAATCAGCTCCTACTCACTCATCAGGCCTAATCCCAGAGTTCACTTCTTTGGATCTTCCATTATTTTTTTACAATTACTGCTATTTTCATTATTTATAATTTAGATCAGCCTCCTCTTGTGGGATATTTACCTCATCTGCACTAGGGTGACTCCTCTTGTGGGATATTTACCTCATCTGCAGTAGGGTGACTGAAATTCCCAGTTACTATAGCATTTTCACCCTGACAGCTTCTCATACCTTCAAGAATCAGTTGGAGTTTCTAGGATTCTGAATGTGGGTTTTTTTCTACAACCTCACTTCTCTCCAGGTGATACAGAGCATAAGCTGTCTACTCCTGTCTAGTGTATTTTCATGTTCATTATATTCAGCAAAGTTTGAGGAAAAGAAGCTCTTCAGCTGTATCTCCAAATACAGTAGCAGCCTTATTCCATGGATTCTGGTATCCTGCCTTTAACCATGTGCAGTTCAGGATCCCAGACAAAGGAGAGGCCCTGTGCAGTACTTCAGATGAAAGAATTCTTCTTAAAGATCTCCATATACTGCAACATGATCAAAGCCTAATTATTGTAGATTTCTACATCAACACTGAAACTGGTGAATTTTTCAATGTCTTTGTGCTAGAACAGGTTTTATGAGTATATCCAAGAAACACCCAAAGCAGATTATAGCACTCTTAAAGAAGGTCTTCTTGGAATATAAGACTCTTGGTAATGGACATTTAAGCTTAAAAATAGCAACCTACAAGTCTTAAATTATTTTCTTTTTGCACCCGAACCTTGAAGTTATGGTAAGGCTTCATGTTAGATTTATAAAAAGAGGGCACATCCTTTGACAAGATTATCAATCATAGATATTTCACACCTTTAATAACTTTGTGTGAGTGGTGAACAGCATTGACTCATATACTTCTTGGCATAGTACAGCTCCCTGTCTCAGTGTCATAGTTAGAGATGAAGGGAGAAAATTCAAAATATCTAAAAATATAAACTTAGGAAAGTGGGAAGAGAAATATTTAAAGACACTACTTCGGAAAGATAATAGAACGGAAGTTTCCTCACATATGTGGATCTAAACTACTACAGATCTAAATGGGGAAAATCAAACAAAAGTATTTTATTAACTGTTAAATTGAAAGCAAATGGACCATCTTAAGGAATTATTTTTACCATATGGTACCAGCTGTAATGTTATATTCTTCCTTCTCCCCTCTCTGCATATAGTAAGCCATATCTAGCTCTTCACTTTTTAATCTTGTTTAATACCAGAAAGAAGTAAATGCCCAAATGGCCCATTTTCTATTGGTGTCATTCATTCCCAATAAGTACAGTTTTCATTTCAGGTACAGGACAATGATTGCACATCTGTTTTCTCTGGTTGCTTTACACAGTCCCTGGGATGCATCTGCACAGACTCTGCAGTGAAAAGGGGGGTGTGCACAGGACTAAACTGTGAAAGAAGGAGGAACATAAATGATAAAAGATGAGGATGCTAAGATAAAATAACTGGCTAGTTGACCAAAAAATGAATTTTAAAAATTTTTTACTTCTGTTCATATCCAGTAAAATAACTTAGTCCCAGGCCTAATATCACAGATTGGAATTACTCTGAGGCTCATCCCGGGTCTTATTGCTTTGGGAAATCTTTATAATGTCATGTCTTCTCTGTTATCTGCATCAGTATGTCAAGCACAGATGTACTCCTTCTTCACATATGACAGTCTTGTGCTATTCCTAATCCTGATGTCTCAGAAAAAAACCCTTTATTTTTTCCTGTGAAGAAAATTCACTCATTGCCTGTGTTTTAATCACCCTGTGAATTTTGTCTTTTATGTCCATATTAAAAGTCTCTCAATTTATACTCCAAAACCAAATGGGTGGTTTGAGACAGTATTTTTCAATCAGCAGCTCTTATTGCTGCAGGTGAAGCTGAGTGAAAGATTAAAAAGGACAGAAAGGCACCAAATTCTGTAGCCTTCAGCAGCTGTGGTAGCTTGGGGTGAGGTTGATGACTCCAAGTGCCTCGAGGTGACCGAGCTGCAGAACTTGAAAGCAAACATTTCTTCTTTGTACCTTTGCCAAGAGATCCAGTCCCCCTCAAGATTGGAGGAAACAGCTATCATGTAACACAGTGGAAGATTAGGAATTGTTAGCTGGAACAGGAGCTAAGTCTCCAGGTATTGTGACTATTGAGGGCTGAGTAGAAAGCTGTTGTACTCTGCCCCAATACTGTTTCCTCTTCTGTGTGTACTCAGAGGTGTATCCTGTGGAAGCAGAGACTTCCCTGACATCTTAAGCTCTAACAGGAATTGAAGCAAGGAAATGCTGAGAGAGCTGAAGTCCCGAGGACACTGCTGTACTCCTCTTGTGACCACAATCACCTGCCTTTTGTTCCAGCACACTACAGAATCCATTAGAGTGCATCTAGAGTGAGCCATCCCAAAGCACCTATGCTGTAAATTAGAAAACAGCTATGGTGGAAAGCTCCAGAGGGAACACATGGAGATACAGGCTCACACTTCCTTATGGGAATTTTCCAGGTAGCTCAGAGAATGAATTGGACTTCAGGAGTGTGAACCCAAGAAAGAATTAACCAGAAATATCTGCAGTATTCCAGTAACAGAGGATAGCAGAGATCAACCCAGCACAGCAGAAATGTCACAGACCAGATAGCTGGTGTCATTCTGGTCAGAAAAGAAAAGGTTGCCTTCCTGGAACCAAGAGCAAGCAGGCAGACATTCGAGCAGGTGGCAAACTCTTGGTGAGCAGACTTAATGTCTGAGAGGCTGCCCCATCTGCATGGGTTTGTTTTCTTTTCTTTTAAGCTTTTATTTATAAATATTTTTTCAATTTATCATCCACTCAAAATGTTATAAGCACTTTGATTTTCACTTTATCTTGACCTGGATTAATTGGGATTTAGAGAGAGATAAATAATTTCTTAAGCAGGGAGCACTAGACAACAGCTGTATGTATCTGTTGGAAAAGCACTGCTCTGAGAAGCACAAATGGATTCAGAGATAGACCTGGTCCTCAGATAAGGGGAGATATGACACTGATTTTTTTGTTTGGATTATATGTTGTAGCTTGCACAAGTAATTTTTACCCCTCTATACTATTAGGAAAATTTAGGTTTCCTTCAAAAAGCTGTACTTGGCTTATGCCCACATTCAGAATATTTTCTGGGTGGTGCCACAGAAGATTGCCAGGCACTCTCTGAGCCGAGCTTGAGACATAGCTACAGCATCTGCTGTAGGAGGTGGGTCTCTAGTGCATTTTCAGGAAGGATGTACTCAGACTGGTAACAGTCTAGCTATGACAGGCTGGCAGGCACTGTAGGATGCCAAATGCACTTCAGAAACATGGTAAATTAAACCCACACTGTGCCCTCTCCTGCTGTTAGGAGAAGGGCTCTGTACTGCTTTTTGTGTAGTCACTGCTAGCTTGATACCAACAACCAAGCAAGATTGTTTAAATCTAGTTCAAGTATTTGTGCATAACATAGCGATGCAGAAGTATCCAGGAACTCTCATTACATTTAACAGACAAGCTATGTGATATTTTTAGTGGAAAGAAAAAAAACAACAACCCTGCAGTCTAAAAAATATTTACATAGGACATTGCAATTATTGTTCAGAATTAATGAGTTTTATCCCCTCCTTTTGGCTTAAAGAACACAAAATCCCAATGAAAGGAAACAGATGTAGTTGTTTTAAGCATTTCCAAAGGAAACTGCAGTAAAGTCTGAAACATCACTGTATAAAAGCCTTGTGTGTCATGGAGATGTTCTGATATTGTTTTCATTTGCCAGCTGTGTGTAAAGAGGGAGTTATGTCTGTGGCCAATAGATCTTCCCACATCAGAGCAGTAACAACAACAAAGCAACGGAAATATTAGGAAAACGCTAACTTTACCTTCAAATACACTTGATTTTCCTAAACAAGAAACGTGGATTAGGAATCAGTTCAAAGAAAAATGGCCAGAATTTATAACACTCTACTGAAAAAGACAATAAAAGAAAGAAAGAGCATTAATAAAACGAAACAGTCTAAGGGGAGTTTGGCCAACAAATAAGATATCAGAATGTTACCTCCTGGCTCTCCTTGTTAGTTATTGCTTGTCAGTCTCTATCCTCCAAGAAAAATACCAGCACTTTCAGTTGATCTGAAGAGATACGGCATAATAAACATAATAAGAATTTCTGGGACTGCAAATCAGGTGATTCAAGTCCAGCTCCTGCCTCTGCCTTTACCATTGGTGTTAAATGTTATTATCTGTGTTATGGTAACACCTAGAAAACTCAGTGTAGCAGACATTTCTATAGCAGACCCATAAAACTACAGTCTTTGCCCTGGAAACGCCTGCAGCCTGGTGATAGAGGCTTCCTCTGCTTTGGTCTTTCTATCAGTCAGTCAAATGGGGAACTTCTGCTTGACTGGGGTGTCTGTATGACCTGGCATGTCTGTATGTGGGTTTCTGACTGATGTTCTGTTTCACCCGCTGACCACTGCGGTGGAAAAAAACTGTTTGAACATGGCAATCCGCTGATCACAGGTCTAGTTTTGCATTCACACACTGCAGGGATCTGTTCAAACCTTACTACATATGGAGTCCAAGCTACTGAACACGTTGGGAAAAAAATTAAATCAGCACATCCAAGGGATAAACCTTCTTAAAATGCTTTTGAACCACATGATTGTACGATAGCATGGCACTTTAAATTACTGACTGCACTGGTTTCAGGCGGGATAGTGTTAATTTTCTTCCTAGTAGTTGATACAGTGCTGTGTTTTGGATTTAGTATGAGAATCATGTTGATAACAAACTGATGTTCTGGTTGCTGTTAAGAAGTGCTTACACTAAATCAAGGTCTTTTCAGTGTCTCATGCTCTGGCAGTGAAGCAGGTGCACAAGAAGCTGGGAGGAGGGGAAACCAAACTGGCCAAAGGAATATTCTATACCAAAGAATGTCCTGTTTAGGGTATAAACTGGGGCAAGTTGGTTAGGGACTGCTGATTACTGCTCAGGGACAGACTGCAGGTGGCAAGCAGCTGTATTGTGCATCACTTGTTTTGCTTGGATTTTATACCACTTTCTCTCCCCTTACAATTATTATTATTTATTTTGTTTGAATTATTAAACTGTTCTTATCTCAACCCACTAAATTGATCTTTTCTTTTCTGATTCTTCTCCCTACTGGATGGGGTTAAACCATGACACTGATCTTTTCAACTGGGAATGCAGTGGAAGTGACAAAATATCTTCCGTGAACTAAAAAAAATATAATGCACAAGTAATATAAAATAACAGCTAAGATCTGCAGTGAAAAAGATGAAAGCTCCCTGTGAAAATCCTGTCTTTGGTGTGTGGCTTTTCAAATGTATTTCTTCAACAGTGTCTCCCCTTAGTCAGTTGAAATGTTGACACTGACAGCCTTTTTAGTAACCTAATTCTCTCTTTGTTTATTCTGGTCACCTTTTGCATTTCAAAGCATTATCCTTCAATTTCCAAGAACTATAGTATCGTCCTGACAGCTTCCAGTTAAACTAGGAGATCTTAAAAAGCCCTTAACCCTAAAAATCTAAATAAAATTTTAAAGAGCCCTACTACCCTAATGAAAGAGTATATAGGAATAAACTTCTGGTGACCCAACAGAAAGAAAATATCAGAGAACAATAAACCTTTCAGAAGAAAATATTTCAACAACTATATATCCTGTTCAGTGAATACCATCTACAGTGTTAATAAAATACAGAACGGCTGTCAGAGCTCACTTGCTGGACAAAAGCTTTAGAAAAGGGAACTTTTATTTTTCCACCAACAGAGGATCGTGTTTCCCATAGACTCACGAAAACATGGGTCACTTTACCAACCAGGGCCTCCTCTCTGCATGCAGGAGCCACAGGGAAAGATTCTCTAACACAAGAGTAGTTACACAAACCAAAACACAAAAGTGGATTTGCAGTAGCTTGTGCCACACTTGCACAATGTTTGCTATCCTTCACCTGTTCTGCTGGGCTGAAATTCATCCATCATCAAGGCCTCAGGTCCCGTCTCAAGGATGTGCAGCTGGGAACAAGACACTGATGACTGAAGCTGCAGGTAGCAGGGGCTTGGAGTAACAAGCCTCTGCAGAAAGGCTTCTCACAGCCCTGTTTTGACAATGTGTGTTTGTGTTTTTTTGGAAGGGGTGAGGATGCCAGAATACAGAGAACAAAAGTATAGATAAGAGTTGTCCTATACACAAGGTCAAATGTTTTCAAAATCCTAAAATAAACAAGGTGCCATCCTGTATTTGTGATCTTATTTGGTAATAAAAGCAACCGTTATTTAGTTCTTTCCCTTTTCCAGCCTTCACGACTGTTAATTCCAATTCTAGACTAACCTCCAATGTATCTTGTATTTAGTATCTGCAACTTAGTACATGTCACCTTAGCATAATTTTTTTCTTAACATCATTATCTTTTACCTGTAGCTTGCAATTCTGTACTTTGGACCTATACCTGCATGTTTTCAACAGCATTACCACACATTTGCCCCCTACAAAGACATCAGAAGACTCATCTCTATAACCAGCTCCACCTTTCCCATTTTAACCTTTTGTATCTCGAGTCCGGCAGGCATCCATCCCAGCCTGGCTCATACGATACTATCCTGGTAATTTGCAACCTAATTAGGATGCAGAATTCCAGCTTAACAGCACTGGAGAACTGCTGTGCTTCTCTGGAGTTATCAGCAGAAGCTCTGCAGATCTGAGAACTTGCTTCTTGAGGAAGGCAATTAATTTTCAAATTAGTAACTTGTACACACATTTTCTCCTCCCTCCCACCAGTTTTAATTGAACAAAGAGTTTGAAAGGAACTCCAGAGTAAGAAACTTGCTCAGTTAAGACACCGGAGCTGAGTTCTTTCCCTACTGCAGACTTCCCAGGAGAAATTTGGCAAACCTTGTAAACATCTCCCTTCACTCTCAGTAAAATTTAGTAAGTGAGAAGGCTATAGTTAGAATAAATCAACCAGCAACTGCTCCTAGGTATCATGGGATTGAAACCACATAAATTCACAGAAAACTAAAAATCTGGAGGCTGGAAAAAAGTGAGTAGACTACAATAAGAGACAGTGTCTTACTACTGTCCCACCAATGTGCTGCATTAGTATGGATTACAAGAAAACATTTAGAAATGAGAGGATAATTTGTACCTAGGCCCATTAAATTCTTTGCCCCTGTTTAATAGCAGTATCCAGGGATACTGCTCCATGTCCTTTTTTTTTTTTTTTTTCTTCTGATGGAAAATGTTCCTTAGGATGAATAACCTTAAGACAAGCTACGAACTTCACACAGGTCACACATAATCCTGCAAGTTGAAACAGCTTGATCATTACAACTTTGGTCTAAAGTCACCTAGGGACTGTTGCCTTGGTTGAAGTCTTTGATCAGTCTTATTAATCTGACATAAGTTTGTAAGCAAACTCTGAGATTAATGGAAAATAGAGAGATGTTCCAACAAAGACCTTGGAGGGATGACTCAGAATCTATACAAAATAAGACATTAGAAACCTGCCCTCCTAAATACGGACCCGTGCATGAACTGGGCTGGGGATACAGCTGAATGGTTTTGTTTGGCTAGGCACAAGTACAGTCTGTATATTGAAATTATGAGTTTTATAAGGCAAACAAGAGGGGCAGAACCCTGTTCTACTTGTTCACATAAGCCCCAAAGAACAGACTTTGGTAAATCAAGGCGAATGGGCTTTTTCTAGAATAATGATAACAGTGCTCTTTTAATCAACTTAATAAGCCTTCACGTTGTATATTTTTAACATTCAAATTTTACCTTCAATCAAGTTTACTTAGTTTAAAAATGAAGGCTGATCTAATTTCTACCGAGTTCCCAGTTGTTATTTATAACAAATAATTCTGACATTATCCTTCCAGTTGCGTGTTAAAAGCCGGAGAATATATACGACAGTCTGTCATACTCTGAT
The DNA here is from genome assembly GCA_013396995.1 of Dicaeum eximium. Lineage (NCBI taxonomy): Eukaryota > Metazoa > Chordata > Aves > Passeriformes > Dicaeidae > Dicaeum > Dicaeum eximium. Next base: position 667,588 of record VWZP01007456.1, on the reverse strand, counting down.
CCTGTATCTCATTTCCCTTTTTGCTTACTAGGCAGACTTCCTGTTCAAAGAAGGTTGCTGAAAGCATTTTTTAATAGATAGAAAGCAAGTTTCTTTGCCTGTGGCCTCTGGAAGAATTTCAGATCTTAGTGGCATAGCTCTGTGAAAAGTGTCTTTCTTGTTGCTTGCATTTTCTTCTTCACTGGTCAGCGTTTGCTGTCAAACACAGCATTGTAAGGGCAGTCAGCTGCCATTCAAAGTAGTGCTGAGTGAAGAGTCAGCCAAGCTGCAGCTGTACAGGACAGAGCACCAGCACACAGGCAGAGATCTGGCTAGACTGTGTTGATAGACTAGAAGTGACATGAGCCAAGAAGAGAAAAGTGTTGTGAGGCAGCAGAGAAACAGGCTTGCCCTTAAGTGACTTTCCTCATATAGAAAACAGGTTTAAAAGACTGTTTCCTTTTCATTTTTCTTATCTTATTGTACTTTTTTTCAGAAATATGCCAAAGCTGTTAATGTCCTCAAAAAGACTTCTAAAAGTCTTAGAAATTTAACAGATTAGCACTGGGCAGATGTCTGTGAGGAGAACAGTTCATTGAGCATTGAACACACTTGCACCTAGTTCCTCACAGAAGGGCCCATCAGTTGTATGCATGCATACAGCCAGGCACATCCAAGGAACACACAGCATCTTGATGTCTGCTTCTAATGTGTACAGGAGGGACATTAATGTAAGAAACCTGAATGAGCTGAAATCTCAGTATGAAACCTTAATATGATTTAAACCTACCTACAGTGGTCGAATTTCAAAGTTGTGCAATAGGTGAGCAAAATGTGAGCACATCACTTAAACCAAGTCCTTGAAATATATGTGTACTTCAGGCTTGTATAAGAAGATTTAAGGAATGTATAAACCCCATTTTGGCATAAAAGTAATTTCACATCTGGAGAGACCAGAATATGTGATTCAATCTGTTCACAGCTACAAGGGATAAACTGTATATGAAGGTTGTCTTTGAAGATTGAAAGGCTGCTAAGAGTGAACTCTTTTCATTATCTATGCTAAGTATCTCTGTATTAGAATCTTTCCTGAGAAACATATCTATCAACTATTTCAGCTAGAATTTGGCTTTAAGTATGTATACTGATTCCACCAGGTACTCCTGTGATAATACATTCAAGCATTGCCACACCTATTGACACGTAAGCATGTCACACCTATTCTCAGGACTTTTTAACAGGAAACTAGTAGGTCCATAAAATCCCAGCTGTCACAGACAGAGAAGACAGTGGGATGCTGTTCAATGTCTCTTCCAGGAGAATAAAACAAAGCTACTAAAATTCCAGGTTCAAAATAAATCAAATAAGGTGATTGTTATTACACCAGGTAGATGAGCTGTGGAACACCTCTTCGGAAGATACTGTAGAAGACGAAATTTTAAATGGGTGTGAAGAAACACTGGACAAACTCATATAAGAAAAACCAACCATGGCTTATGAAATATAAAAAGTAAATTCCACTTAGAAAGTATCCAAAATAAAACTTTTTGGAAGATAGGAGAATACAAGTGGAAACATCATCTATGATGGCCTTGCTACATAATTTTCTAGGTATTTTGACTACTCTTGAAGAACAGAAGACTGTAAAAAATGGTTCTATTGTCTAACCAGGTGTGACTCCTCTTAGCTTCTGACAATTCTCAGCCTCAGATTTGTCAAACATGATAGACTTCAAAGCAAGCAATCCTTTATTTTATTTTGTAAGAAAAAATTAATCAGTCTTTGAGTAATGGTGTAACATTAAAGAAACATTAAAAAGATAAAGGCCTCAAAGAGTAATTATAATGCAAAAGCTGTGAGGGTTTTTTTCCTTCTTCCTTTATTATAAAGCATAGAGAGGAAGGAGTTTCAGCTAAAAATAAAAAAAAAGCTCACTGACTGGGTCTCAAGTCCAACTGATTGAACAAACTGTAGTGGCAATTGCTCCCACCAAAAAAGGAAAATGGGAGAGTAACTGAATAACTGTTTAACTGATGTTACATGAAAGAAATAGGCATATATAATCATGGCAGATTATTCAAAATTTTCAGATGGATGTGTGATTTCTATCTGTGAAGGCAGAGAAGAACAGTAACCTAATGGAAGATTGTAGAACCAGTATAAATGTGGCTGCTTGATCTGCTAGAGGCAGAGAAGTCTTTGATATGTTGGACAGTACCTGTGGTGCCTGCATATCATCTGATCAAGTCTTTACTGGTATAGTCTTTCTTTTATTTTTCTCCTTAAGAATGTTCCTTCTCAAAAATATTTCTGTCATTTGTAATGGCTTCTGCTGCCTGCCTAGACTTTCCTCTGATAAACCTGCATTATTTTTCCCACTACCTGATAAAAGATTCTTCTCTGATTCCCATCCCCACAGGATAGCTCAAGTGAGCAGAATCTAGTAGTGGCAGAAAATTAATGATATAGGGCAACTATCCTTTAAAAACATTTAGTTAAAGAGATTTTCTGTCTGTGTTACACCACAAATGTGTTACTACTTCCCTTCATCTTCCTCTCTGGAGGAACAAGAGCAAGCATCAAATGATGGAATGGAGGAAGGCAATCATTCCTACACTATTTTCACTGTTTGTCTCTTTTTTTTTTTTTCCCCCCAAACTAAGATTAATATGATGTGGAGAGATTAGAATGCCAAGATGTTTGTGGTTCATCTAAATGGAAGCAGCAACTGGGGGATCTGCTATATAAATGTGTCTGTGGGCCACATTTGCTTAGCAAACCCACAGCTGTACTGCAGTAACACTCATTTTTTTCCTGTCTTCCTGGGCAGTCACATGAAGAAAATGCATGGTCTTTTCCATTATGTAGGTACAGCAGTCAATCTGGAATATTTCAGCAGACCTTGCAACAAACATTTGAGAGGGAAAACCTGGTATCGAGCCAACATTTTTCCTGGTAATCCTAATAAAAGAACAGATGGCGATCTGAATTAAGACTTAACCCAGAACCTTGATCCAAACTTTGCTGAAGTAGGAAAATATTTTAATCCAAATTTAGGTCAGAAGTTTGCAGGTTGTGACCTGTTTTTGTAATCAGATCCACACATTCAGTGAGCAACAATCTTCTTAGAAATTCCAATTTCAAAGATTGGGTCAGTGACTGAAGATCCATCATTGCCTGGCTACTCTGCTTGTACATGTGTAAGTGTGCCTTGAATTATTTTTATAACACTGCTTGCTGTAAAGAAATGATAACCTGCTTGTCAAGAACAGCGTGTCTATAACATAAGAAATAACAGTGTCTATAACATAGAGAAATTAATCTCTTCATGTTGAACTGTACTTTGTACCACTGATCCCTAGAAAAACAGTTATGTGTCCCTTTAGAAATATATTCTATACTCTTTTATCACTGTAGGGAGAAAAAAAAGAAAATACTTAAGATTACCAGTGGCAATTAACAGTGTCTACTAAATAAAAGTAATTTTTTTCAGAAGGAAAACTAGATGATGAAATTATTATCTGGGTTAAAAATTGCATTCCAGAAATCCTTTGTAATGTACTTTCCTTCCCAAAGGGCTTATATATTCACACATCATTTGCTGTGTCTGTGTAGGTTGCTACTTGCTGGCAAAAGAAAAGTCCTGGAAAACAAAAAAGCAAAATTCCCAGTTATAATAAAATCTAACTTTAACCCCCAGTCTACTGGAGGTGGTCTTAACATGACAGATTTAAACATTAAAGTCAACTAGCATTATAATGAGAATGTGATGGGCTTGACAACTGGTATTGCTCACTGGATGCACTCAGGTGTAATTTTAGTGTACAGCTGAACTGAGATAATTAAGTCCTTAAGGATTAATCCAAGAGTCTCATACAATTCTTCATCCTACTGGAGTAACTTTACCTTTGATTTCTGATTTGGTTATGAACTTGTCCTTTTTGTGGATTCTTCCAGACAGTTTGGTCTTGAGGTTTCTGTCAATAGGCCACCTTCATTATAGCAGCTTTGATCTACATAATCTGATTTTTAACATCTACATTACTGGAAGTCTCTGTTGAACAACAGATGAGATGGTGCACCTGTAAAGTAGCTGAGCTATAAATTAGGGTTCAGGAACTGCCTAACAGGAAAACACTCCTACCATGGGATCTCCAATGAGATGCTCAAATTTGAGCAGGAAAAATCCAACTTAGTGCCTTTATGCTTCACATACAGTGTTTTTCTTTTGATGGTAATAAATGTTGGAACAAAACTCTTTACCTTATGTAGACAGTCATGGATGAGGGGACAGAACAAGCCCACGGCATCTCCTGTGTAAAGTCCAGAGCAGCACCCTGGCCCCAGGAAAGCAACATTCCTTCACAGGTGAACATCCACAGACAAGGAATCTATGACTTCCCTTTCCTTGTTATTACTGTCATTGGTAATCATCACCCACACTGTTCTCATGAGAATTGGAGAGGTCTTTCTTTGTCCAGGGGCTGCCATATTATTGCCAGATTTTATTTACCCTCTGCTTGTTTTCCCAGAATTGTTCTGTGAAAGGGGTGGTGGGCGAGGGACGGGGGGCAGCAAGGAGATACCCACCCTCTCTCAGGGCACTGCCTGACATGAGACCCCTTCGCTTGGCTCATGTGACACAGCTGATGCTGCACAGCCCCCCGCCTCAGAAGGAGCCAGAGGCCTCGCCATGAGCAGTTTGCCATGAGCTGCACACTGGCACAGGCCCACCCAGCCCCTGCCCCAAGGGACTTGCAGTGCCACAGCTGTGCTGCAGCAGAGCCCTGTTGTGAAAGCCTGTTTGTGTCTGTGGAGGAATGATCAAACTTCATTATGCAATAGTGGCTTTTTGTTCCATTTATTGTCTTTACTCCCCATTTGTTTCCATGGTAGCGGTAGGGAAAAATTAGGATTTGTAATGTAAAATCAAGGAAAGAGACCATTTCTTCCTGTCAGGAGCCAGTTTGTGATATACTGAAATAAATCTATGACAGCTAGCCTAAATCTGTTTCATAAAGGACAGATACGTTTAGCAGAATTGTCAAAATTGAGAATTTTATTTTATTTGTTTCATAATAGTCCCCTTCAGCTGGAGTTTATAGGACTTATTTTTAGATTTTTCTGCTCCAGCACAGAGACAGTGCTTAGATATAAACCCATACATACCCAAAACAAGATGGTAATTTCATACCAAAATCTTTTACTACTTTAAACTACACTGCAAATTAACTTAAGGTTATGTAACACTAGAACATACCACTCCTGTCTGGTACCGACCTAAACAGTTCTTTATATGTGTTCACACAGAGCCCTCCTGTGTTTGCTAGGTTTCATTACAACAGCCATTACATCTGACAGACGATTTATTGACCTACATCGACAAGACTGAGCTCCAGAAGGGAATGCCAAGCTCTTGTCCTCTCACATTTACACAACATGGACTGCTGAATTCCACTTGCTAAATACTGTATCAAGCTCCAAAAGGTGACAAGTGAGAATCTGTCACTAGCTCTTAGTTATACCATTTTTCAGTGATAGGCTGATATATAATAAATATATCAGTAATTTATTTGTTGTTTTAATTATTGCTTATGGTTTTTATCACAGAATCATAGCATGGCTGGTGTTGGAAGAGATTCAAGATCCTCTAGTTACAACCCCCTGGCCATGGGCAGAGACATTTTTCACCAGAGCAGGTTGCTTAGATCTCCATCCAACCTGGCTTTTAACTCTACCAGGGACGGCGCAGCCACAGCTTCTCTGGGCAACCTGTTCCAGTGCCTCATCACCCTCAAAGGAAAAAAAATTATTCTTAATCTCTAATCTAAACCTAATATCTTTCAGTCTGAATCCATTCCCCCTTGCCCTGTTACTACATGCCCTTGTAAAAAGTCCCTCTCCATCTTCCCTGTAGGCTTCCTTCAGGTACTGGAAATACACAATTGAGCCTTCTCTTCTCCAGGATGAACAATCTCAATTCTCTCAACCTTTCCTCGTGGGTGAGGTGCTCCATCCCTCTTGTCATCTTGGTGGACTCTGCTCCAACAGGTCGTTGTCCTTCCTACGCTGAGGACCACAGAGCTGGATGCAGCACTGCACGTGGGGTCTCACCTGAGCTGAGCAGAGGAGCAGAGCACAGGTGGGAAAAGAGAGAACAGTGTAAAAAAAACTGTAGGAGGTAGAAAGCAAGTGCACAGAAGCTGGGCTTGATGCTGTGCTCTGCAACACTGAAAGACAGAACAGCATGTAAGAAGCACATCCATTGCAAGGAAGACCTGGCATGCAGAACTGTAGGAAAATGCTACCTTGAGTTACCTTTCCTACTCTGCAGGTCAATCTGTAGTCTTCACTGATTATCTGTGTAGGGGGAGCAGATCTGTAAGCTCAGTAATTGCTCTTTGTGAAACAGGTTTAGAGACAGGAAGATACATTTTGCAGTTTAAAGGAAGATACATTTTGAAGCTTAAAAGAAAGACTTCATTGTTGATTTACCCTATAATTCTTCAAAATAAAAGTGGAAACCTACTCCCATTTTCATAAATTAATTTCCCACACTAAGAGACAACATAAAGAATATGAATTTTTTCATACAAGGAGGTTTTGAGTCACTAGGATTGAAATATTCCCACTAGTGTTTTCAGAGGATATGACAACAGTAATTACATTTAAGAGAATTCACTATGCTCAAATGATTTTAGCATATGCAAAATAGTTTAATTATGTATCTTTGGAAAGCCCAAGGATAGGATATCAAAAATTATTTTCACAAAATACTAGACATTTTCTTTTCATGAGAAAAACACCTCTGAGTTCTGTCCTACATGCATTACAGTAAGAAATGGTCTATTCTGGAGTGGAAAACAAAGTTAGAGTTTTTAGTAAAATAAGTCCCACAAAAGAAATTGTAGATTATTTGAACTGAATGAATTTAAAATATTCTGGTTTACAGGAATAAGGTGAAATACAAAGCTTTAATTAAGTATGGGAAAATGCATGTGGCTTAGAAAGGACTATAGTAAAAGGAAATCATGTTTGCTAAAGTTTATTTCAATATTTATTTCTATATTTCATGGGAGATTCATGAAAGGGCCACAGCTAACTATTCTGAATTAACCAAGACATTCCCTCTCTTCTAAATGTTTGTCATTAACTCAAAAGGGCTGTTTACAATACAGTCATTCTTAACTACTACTTGCCTACTGAAAGAGAAATCTATGCTCTGGTGGGAGAATGACATGAAAGGCCTAATGTTTGCCTAGGCTTTTACGGACTTCATACTTTTTTTTTCTGGAAGGAAATGAATGAAAAGCTTTAAATGCAGACAACAGCCTACAGTTAAGACTAATAGGAATGCATTTTGTGAATGTCATGCTTAACCCTTCTAAGCAGATTTTCAAAAATTCGTAATGACCAGTGAACCCAAATTGCACAACAGAGTGTATCTGTATGAAGAAGTCCACTGAACTCTTAGAGCTTTGAATAGCACACTGAGGTGCTAGAGGTGTTTGATTTTTTTATTAGAGAATTGAAATTTCACTCACTATAGTGACTTGAAGGAGATTTTCTCCAGTCCACAGATGAAACTGTAAAGGAGATTTTTGCTGCCTTTATCTAAAGAGCAAGACCTAATGTACAGATGTAGTCCCTGTAGGGGTAAAGAGTTTTTAGGCAACTCAATCAAATGGAATCCTGCTATCAAATTCTCCTTTAATATTTTAAAAACTAGCTCACTGCTAAGTTTGAGAGTAAGAATCACCAGCTTTAACAGTGTTAAATGAACTGGAAGGTTTATTTTCTTTACTTCTGATGTTTACATGGAGAACAATAGAACTTCACTTCTCAGTCACTGAGCTGCCCATGGAACTGAGTTCAGTACCTTGGGAGTCCTTCAGCTGCACCCCCACGTGGCTGCCCCACCAGTTTGGCAATCAGGTCATTGGAAAAGACTTACAAAAGTGCCTAGTTTGGGCTGTTGAAGGCATGTACTGCAGCAGCATGATAACAGATGATGTAAATGACAATCAGAGTAGGAGAACTGACTCCTCTACAGGGGGAAATAGGCTTTGATATTATCTAATCAATGGTGTAATGAGGTAGGATGTTCAGATACATGACCAAAGCAATTAATCTTAGAAAACATTTTGTGCTGAGGAGTAAAATATTGGGGGAATGCAGCAGATGTTTTTGTTAACTCCATGCTGCCATGTGAAACAGAACCTAGCAACTGGGACTGCTCTGTATTGTGTCTCATCCATAGTTCTAATGAAGAGAGCACTGCGTCCAGCTTCTGTCCAGGCTTGCATTCCTGGTTCTACCTAGGAGACCAGAAGATCTACACAATGCTCTTCTGAAGCAGGCTAAGGAAAACAATATGGGAAAAGGTTAAGCCAATTAAAAACAAAAAAAAGTTATCCCTTCTGTGTAAATCTTGCTTTAGGTGTGCAAAACTATGCTGTCATTAAAAGTGACCAAAAGCTTACTGATACCCTTGAATAAGAACAACCTTATTGATTTTATTGGGCATTAGTGATCTCACTTACCTGTTCAGGGGTACAGAGTAGAAGCTGGCACCTGGAAGAATCATCATTACGAAATTTGGCAATCCTATAAAAAAGTGGAAAAATCTAATTATGCTTTCAAAGCTGATCAAAACAGTTATGCTTTCCTGCCTCTGTTTTGGGATCTACTTCAAACAGTATTTCAGTGAAAATTTGAAGGATACATGTTTATGTCAAGTTATGAATGCCTCTTGATTTGAGGAGCAATGCTACATGTCATTCCATGAGGCACTGAGCATCTTGTTGATAAACTGCTGCAAAGCAATGAAAGATCTGTCAAAAGCCATTAACACTGTGTGGATTCTGTGGGAAGAATAGCTGGCTTTCTACCAGAAGAATCTGATGTGAGAGTCTTCTGTAGAGAACAATTCAGAAAGAAGGGAGAATTAAGAAAAATGGGAGAGGTTTCCAGAGGTTCTGGAATTGCAAAGCCGGAGCAGAAAAGGTGTCACATTTTTAAATTATATATGTGCTCTATCTTGAGCAAGTTACTTCGTCAACAGAAAGAGAAGCTAAAGTAAAGCTCTGATTACACATTTATGATGTGGTACTTCAATTGACTTAAGCAATTCATGCCTGCACCATATACTCCTGCCCCTCTTTGTGCGGGTGTGACTACCTGGTAACTTGCCAGAGGGAACAGAGCCAGCTAGGAAGAGCCTAGCCAACAAACCGTGAGCCTAGCTCAGCAACAAATTGGCACCCAGAAGGAGCCAAGGTGATTCCAGAAGTGGTTTTGCAGTGAGATCCCAGTCTCAGAATGGGAAATTTTTGCTGCAAAAGTCATCTTTCCAAGACCTAGTAACCAGCAGAATGAAGATATTTTTAATTGGAACAGGTTGTCAGGGCTGTGGAATTGCCACCAGTGGAAAATAGAAGATTAGTAACAACTTCTCTGAGACCACCAAAACAAGCTCTATAAGCATTTGTTAAGGGTGGGTCAGGCATTGGTGGTGCATAAAACCATCAGGTATGAAAGCAAATTATCATCACTTGTGGATGCAGTGGCTGAGAAGATGAGGAAGTATCAAGGAGCGAATCTAGGGGGTGATAAATGACAAAGGTACTGAGTGGGTTGGATTCCCACATGTAAGAGCATGTGGGAAGCGGTGTCGTCGCAATTATCCAACCTTGGGCTCTCAAAAACCCAACAGGAATAGGTGACTCAACTCTCTTCCAGAAGAGCTTTTTTTTCACATCTGTAAATACTGTGCATTTTTTTGTGAGTCATACATTAACTACTGTATGAAATTAATTTGACTTTAAATAAATTACAGTTTGAGGGTTGTCGTGACTGAGGGGAATGGATTCTTTTTGGAAGCAAGGGAGACCAGGGGAATAGTAGGTAGTACAGTAGGTAGTGTCAAAGAGTCTTGATACTTATTACTACTTACTGACAAAATCAACCCGCCTTACCTGTGTGGACAGGCCACCTTAACCTTCAATAGGAGCATGTAAACTATATATGTTCAAAATACAATGTGGAAGGCATTATGAATGATTCACATTGGCTCATCCTACCAGAACACCTTCCTTCTCTGTCATGTCCAGTGAATCTGGAAAGCCAAGTAGACATTACCACCTGCCCCCAGCTGGGATATTTATAATGCATCTCTTTATTCTCTGATGTCTAATAAAAGGCATGCTCACACTGCAGTCCTCTGCTATTTAATTAAAGACAATCAGTAGAGAGACACAAATCTACAGAAAAACAGTCTTTATTAACTTTCGTGTTCTCGGAGTTACTTGTTTGCTTTCTGCCATATCCACAAAGACAGTAATTTCTGAAAGACAAATGAGTTATATGGATTTAATGCTGAAGACAGGAAAAAGAAAGCTACCAGAGCACTGAGGTGCTGGCACTGGGTTGGAGTGATCACAGAGCATATTTCTGTGTATATTATGAGCCCAAAAGTTGTCCGACCCAATTGTACATTGGGCCATTAGTGATGACCCTGTCTGTCTGGGAAGAGAAATACGCAGATCCCTCTCCTTTCCTCCCAGATAATTTCCTCAGCCTGCTGGTGGAGCTATATTGTAGTTACGACTCCAATTTCAGACACTAATAAATTACAAGGCAAAACTTTCCACGTTCTGCTGCCATAAAAGGGTACCAGACAGAGGTGAGAAATCCAGATCTAGGAAAACTTAAATTCACCTTCTAGATCCACTGGAGTAGCAGATAGGATTCGGCAGCTGATTTAAAGTACATTTTGCTGCAGTCAGTCCTGACTTTTTGAAAGAATATAACATATTTATAAAAAAGTTACAGTTAATTAAGAAACAAATTTTAGCTATGGTTGTACTGATAGTTTCTTATAACTATCAACAGCTCTCTGAAGGACACCCAGGCTGTCCTGATGCCAAGGCTATGGGGCAACCCAGCCATAATGGTGGAAGGTGCTGTCTCTAGCTGCTTGCCTCCAGCCTTTAGCCAGAGGTTATCCCCATGAAGTCTCACACAAGTGCTGTCACACAGGCCATTTAAGATAAATGAATTGTAAAGCTTATGTACCTTGTTTGTCATAGATTGATTCCTTTGGTTGCAATGGTGCACATGAAGAAATGCTTAGAGAGAAGACAGAAACTCTCCACAAGGTGTAGTGATGGGCAGATGAGGACTGGCTAATGATCAGTGACTTCTACTAATACAGCTATTTACAGAGTTCACATCTTTGTCACTCCAACTGTTATCCCTGTAACTTTTTTTTTTCACATTTTACCTGGTCATTTTTCAGCACCAAATTCTAATTCACAGCCAAGCACCAGATGCTGTGATATGATCCTTTCCAGATGTAAAATCTCCGGAGGTTCCATGTCTACAAAATAAAAGCTACCCAAGAATATCCTATTTCATTTAATACTAGTCTTGGAAATCTTTCGTCTGGTCATTCCAGTATAAAGTGTAACCAGACAGTGCACACGTGCAGTTTCACTAGAAAGTGAACAGATATTTACAACCCAGGGAACTGAGCAGGCCAGAAGCCCTAGGAAAAACAAACACACAAACTAGAAGTCATTAGTTTGGTGCTTCAGAACAACAGTCTGAAATTATTCTGTCATTTAATGCTGCTGTCTAGGATTTAATTTTCCTAGTTAACACAAGTTTATTTGAAAGGCACTGGAGCAAGCTCATATGGCCAGATCTATCCTGGCTGACATTACGAGGCAAAGAAAAGACAGACGTGATGACACAGGAATCTTTGTGATCATAGCTTCCTCTGCTTTACACCTGCTGCTACTGAGTGCTTGCCAAAAACCTTTTCTGTGTATGTATTATGCAAGACTAGCTATTTTCTCCCAGTACTCCCGTGACAACTCATCTGCTTTTGAAAGCAGAAAACCCCTCTACAGCCTTTTTCCCTACTTTGATCTAGGACACAGAATAACAGTATTTAAGATTTAGTGGGGATTTTCCACCATCTGCAATAGATGATAACCTCTCAAGTGCAATGCAAGAACCAAAGTCAGAAAATTAAGTGTCCATGTCAGCAAGGGAATGTGGGAAAAGGAAAAGGAAGGGAAAGCAATTCAGACTTGTGAGTTTTATGACTACCTAGAGTAAAACAAATCATGTAAATATTGCTTCTTTTCCCAGTTTGATGTAGAAACTTATAAAGCTCTGATTCCTGTAAACGGTATGGACTTTCAGACGATCACAGAATATTGAGTTGGAAGAGACCCATAAGGATCATTTCAATGACTTCTAGGCTCTGAGAAATTCTGCAAATTTAACCAGGTTCTTGCTTTGTTTTCTCTCTCTGGTGTTGATAAATACTTCACTTATTCAGACTGGATAAAATAATGACGTCCAAGTTTGGAGAAGAAATTCCTTCCTGGGCTCAATGACTGATCTTCTGTTTCTCAGGGATGTTTCACATTAACAAAACTAAGGCATCAAGGAAGCTGGACATACGAGCAATAAGAGACTTTAACATTTTTTGACTCAATTACTGAGTGTATAATTTGGGTATCTTGCATGATTGTGTGGCCTGTGTCAGCAGCTCTGGTGTGCTCAGCCACCACTCACACCTTCTGCACCACATCTCTGTGCCAGCCCGGCTGGGGAAATCCTCGTGTTTCCACCAACACTGAGTCAGAAGATCATGCCTCAGCAGAACTGCCTCTGGAAGCTTCCTGAAGGCAGGGCATGCAGTGATGCTCAGACTTTGGCCTCTGAGTTGTGCACTGATAAAAAAACTGGCCTCCTTTTGAAAACCCTGGGAAACACAGGTCTTGCTCATTCCTGTTCTGGGCTGCGTCCAGCTCTGGGCTCCTCACTACAATAAAGACCAGGAGCTACTGCAGAGGGCTCAGCAGGGGTCACAAAGACCGAGCCTGTCTCTTATGAGAAGAGACTGTGGGGAGCTGGGCCTTAGTCTGAAAACTGAGAGGGGATCCCACCAATACATATAAATATCTCAAAGGAGGGTGGTCAAGAAGATGGTGCCAGGCTCATTTTTTGTGGTGATTAGCGACAGGACGAGGAGCAATGGCCACAAAATGAAATGCAGGAAGTTTCACCTCAACAGGAGGAAGAACTTCTTCACAGTGAGGGTGGCAGAGCACTGGAACAGGCTGCCCAGGGTACAGCCTCCCTCTCTGGAGACATTCAAAACTCATCTGGACGCGCTCCTGTGTCACCTACTCTAGGTGACCCTGCTTGGCAGGACGAGTGGAGCAGATCATCTTCAGAGGTCACTTCCAACCCTAACGATTCTGGCACTGTGTGGTTCTGTTTTATAAAAACTTCCTGCTGGCCTAGCACGTCACGGGGCTGTGCACGGGAGGTGCCCGCGGCCCCCGGAGCGCGACACAGCCCAGCGCTGAGCCCCCCTGTCCGCACAGGCCCCGCCAGCTCCGCGGCCAGGGCCGGCCGCAGCCCTCCGGGCCCTCGGGGAATTCCGGCCGCGGCCCCGGCGCAGGCGCGGGGAGCAGGCGGGGCCCGGGCCGCTCCTCCCGCTGCTCCCGGTGCCCGTGATCCCCGCGCTGCGGCTACGGAACGGCGCAGGGAGGCGCAGGAGCGTGGCCGAGCCCGGCCCGCCGCGCTGGCGAGATGGCGGCGCAGAAGATTAACGAGGCGCTGGAGCACATCGCGAAAGCGGAGAAATAGTGAGCGGAGGGCAGCGGGGCGGAGGGTGCGGGCTGGGGGGAGCTGGCGAGCGGCTGCCTGCTCGACACCCGCGCTGTCCGGGCCGCCCGGCGCTCCTGCCCCGTGGGGGCGGCGTGTCCCCTCCTGGCCTGGCAGGGAGGCTGGGGAGACTCCGGGTGCCAGGCGGCGGCACATCCGGAGAAGGGAGGGAGGCGGCGGGGCTCGGTGCTGAGGGAGTGGGGGTATGGCTGCTGGGCCCCTCCTCTGCATGAGGGGACCCTCCCTACGCGGGCTGGGTGCTGGCGAGGGCCTGCTGCCCCGAGCAGGGACAGTAAAGCGGCCCCACGGCTAAACATGGGGTCGGTGAGGCGGTGCGGCTCAGAGGCCTGAGCAGTTTCCTTCAGGGCCTTGCGGCCTGTATTGCTCCGATCCTGACGGCAAAGCCAGGGCTGTCACTTCTGCTAAAGTTAGTGGGAGGAAGACAAGTCACAGAATCTGTTAGGTTGGGAAAGGTTTCTGAGATGGTCGAATCCAGCCCGTGACACAACACCACTTTGTCGACTAGACCAGGTCACTGAGTACCACATCCGATCTTTCCATAAACACCTCTGGGGATGGTGACTCTGTCACCTCCCTGGGCAGCCCATTCCAATATCTAAGAACCCTTTCTGTGAAGAATTCCTTCCAACTGTCCATCCTAAACCTCCCTTGGCACATCTTAAGGCTACAGACAAGTGGGAGAAAGAGTTAATGGAGACTGTGTTGGATAAAAGGGCTTGACTTTGCTGAGGTACTGTATGTTTGTTTCCTGTCCATGAGAAATGTGTGATTGGTGCTTTTAGTTGGCTTCAAAGACTTCTACTTACGTTTATCTTGGAGAGCTTAACATCTATGGTAATCTGTTACTGTGTATTTTAACACTGAATATAACCATTTTGCTTGTAAGTCTGAATTGCTCGGACTACAGTATAGATGTAATAGAGTTGACTAATCCAAGGATACCATAGTTTTAGTAAGAGTAGTGACAGTCCTCTGAAAATCATGGATCAAATGTATAAATTGGCATAGAGGGAAAACTTTGAAATCAAAAAAACGCAGCATATCTTGCTCAAGTTACTTGACTGAAAGTGCCTTCCAGCAGAATTAATCTTAGGCTTATCTGGGGAGCACTTGAAATAAAAGGCACTGAGACCTCAAATTGTGTGTAGATTGAGTGCATTGTGTATTTCAGCTTGATGCATTTGAGACTCTGACTGTGATAAAAATAACACAATATAAAGGCTTGTGTTAGAGTTACACACTCTGATCATCATCCAAGTAAGACAAGAAGACCACTTTAGTATCCATATACAACTGTTTTGCCAAGTAAAGAATGTATTGCATATGATGTGTTGGCCTACAACAAATATGCAAGTAAACTGTAAAATTATGGTAATATTTTAATTTCCTTTACAAATGAGGAAGTCAGCATATTGAATTCCAAATTGCCTAATGACTCACCTAATTTTCCAATGTTAATTTTCCCCTATGTATCTATGCCTATGTGTGGCACCTTTTAGTGTCATGATCTATTGTAGGAATATGACTGACATGTGAGTCTTTGTGTTGGTAAGTAAATTATTTTATTTGTGTATGCATTGGAGCATCTTTAAAAATTCTCAGAAGCAAAAAAAAAAAAATCATGTAGAGGAATGCTGGAAACTTCCTGATGTGTGAAAAAAAATACTGTCAGGTGTCGTGGTATTGGAAATCTGGAGATACCATGTTGTTGTAGGAGGAAGTATTTTTCTTCTGCTGACTACTTACTGCTGGGAAGACTCTCTGGGAACAGTAGAAGCATGTTAGGGTGAGGGTTGTAACTGCAGGAGATAATTGCGGTGCTTTATGCAATTCTTAACAGTGCTGGCATTTACTTTTACTCTAGTGATGCCACCACAGTATTGGCACATAAGTAACTGTACATTTCCAGGTGTATTCTAAAATTTGAAATGTATCTAAAGGGCCTTGATGGTAAAACATAAAATCTTTACTAATTGTTTCTTGTGTTTTAGCCTGAAAACTGGATTCTTAAAGTGGAAACCAGATTATGACAGTGCAGCTACTGAATATGGGAAGGCAGGTACGTGGCTGTAAATATGGCCATATATATTTCAAACTATTCATCAAGCTTAGTCCCTTATAATGTTTGATGTATTTTTATTACATTACTGTGTAAGTAAAACTGTTGCGATGACTAAATGTAATGAAACAGCAAAAATCTTCTTGATAGGACTGTAAAAGAAATTTCAGATTGTACTTTGAGGTCTAGAACAGTTTCCAAAACCAATTTCTTTTTCAAGCTTGCAACTTCTATTTTTTATATTGCTATATGTGACAAAAATAAAGCTTTCTTTCCTTCTTTCACTTGTCCACCCCCAAATCCTGTGACTTTAGCTAAAAAACAACAGACGTTCAAGCTGGTTTTAAAATTTTGCTTTATCATCATCCTATGAAGTATGTCCTGTCAAAGACTGTCACAGTTATGTGAAATGCTGCCAGGTTGGGTTTTTTTTCAGGCACAGTAAGGTCTCATTCTTCCTTTTTCCACTGCCAAGTAACACACTGAATATAAAATCCTTACTTGTTGATTTCTTTTTGTTCTTAAGCATTTTCTTCTTTCTCATAGTAGTAATTTGTCGTGGTCTTTTGGCTTCTTACTCTAGGCATTCCTACTTATTCACCTAAGACTGAATTAAAAAATATTAACTTGGAAGAACAACTGGAGAATTTATAAATTGGAATTTATTTGAAATCTTACTTTATATTTTATTAGTTAAACAAGTAGAAATACATATTTGTACCCTGAAATGATTGTGCTGACGAAGTTATGGATATGCTTGTTGGGGGCACCTTTCTGACTTTGTACAACTCATAATGATTAAAATTATATAAATATTCATTCCTCCATTTCTATAATTAAAATACAGCATGAGTGACTTTCAAAGTCCAGCTAAACACATTGAGAGCCATGTATGATACTGTGGTGGTATGGAAATGGTGTTTGATAATAAATGTCCTTAATAGTAACTAAGTAACTAATGAAACAAGAACTGTCTGGGATTTTTGGGAAGACCTTGGTAAACTGTAACCATGCATTTAAAGAGCATTTGCATCTTTAGGTAGCTAAACTCTCGAGCAGTAGTGGTAAAAAGGAAGACAATGTCAAGTTGTAAATAAAATCTTTATTTGCTTTTTTGCAGCTGTTGCTTTTAAGAATGCCAAGCAGTTTGACCAGGCAAGGGAAGCCTGTTTACGGGAAGCTGAGGCACATGAAAACAATAAAGCGTATCTTTTCATTGATTGAGATTCCTCCTTTCTGAGAAGCTGACTAGTTGCTACTTAAATTGGAGTAATGGGAGTTTGCAGCTTGCACATTTTGTCAGTGTAACAGAATTGCTTTTTAAAAGCCTGTTCTGTGTGCTGTGAGTGAGAAAACTAAAGAACTGTTGGTGAGAAAGTTACTGTTGTCCCAAATAAGAGCTGACAGGTGCCTGAGATGCCTAGGTATACTGCTTCAGAAATTTAATTGGTTTTTAATTACCTAATAATGCACAGTATAAACTAAATGAAGCTCTGACAATATTACAGTAGTTGTAGTACTGTTTAATAAGCAGGAACATATTTTAAGTAAGTGTGCTTTTTACAACTTTATATGTAGCTATACATTGGCATATTGCATTTATTCTATCCTTAGAATTTATTTTTGACAACTTGCCTGCAGTTGTAGTAGGTTTGATTTGCCTTTATGGGGTTCCTTGTTTTGAAGTTAGTAATTGTGTAAGACTTTGTACATTAATATTTTTCCTGCATTATATTTTTGTGGTTTTTGTCCTTGACTTCAACAATTTTATGTCCAGTCTCTTTCATGCTGCCAAGTAAGTACAGAAGTGCTAAGTAATCTGAAACAGATTTTTTAACATACAGTACAAGTACATTTTGATCTCAGTGTAGTAAGTGTTCTGATTCAAGTAATTTTGCTGCTTCATAATTAGTTCAATGGAAGTGTGAGCTAGGAGAGTCTGAATACATGTAATGGCCACCTGAAGAAAGGATGATTTTGGCATTCTTCAGCACCTTTTGATAGCAAATACTTTTTCTTAGATGAACTTCTCATAATTTTGAAATTCTTCACTGTTGAGCTAATTAAGAAAATTTTAATTAAAGAGTACATCAGAGATGACAATCATCCAAATATTGCTTGGGGATGAGGTTAGAATAGATTTTTAATATTGCTTGAGGATCAGGTTAGAATAGATTTTTACTGGGGAGCGTGGTTGAATTTTGTAGAAGATAAAGTTACATGTGTCCTGTGTCATTAAACAAAACACTTAAAACATCTTCAAAACATTAAATATTAACAGTGAAGATGTTAGATAGTCAATGCATGTTAACTTTTGCTTCATAACTTTAGCTTGTTGTAATACACCATCTCTGACCAAATTGTCCTTTTTTTTTTTCTCTGCAGAGCTTATGAACAAGCTGGCATGATGCTAAAGGTATTCTCATTTACTAGTTTTTATTTTTAAGTTCTATTTTATGATGACAAATATTGTGCACTGGACTATTGTAAAAATATATGTAAGCAAATTGCATGTTGAAGTGAAATTTTTTTGTTGACTCATAGTCCCCACCTCTGCCTTCAACAGATTAGGAAACCAACATTTGTATTTGGGGGGAAAAATAGTTTTCCTTTTGTAGAAGGAAAGAAGAGTTCCTCATGTCAGAGGGTAACAGAAGAGTGCTGCTGTTTTTACTCTAAATTACCACAAGTTCATGGCTTACACAAAAATTTAGTACTTAAAAGTGAATTTTATGGAGTTGGGGGTTAACTTTCACTAGCCCTACAAGTTTGTGAATAAAAGTTAGAATCCTAATAAATAAGTTACTGGAATTTGCTTGCGCATAAACTCCTTTCCTGATGACAGTGTTCCTGTGACTGTTGCCTTGTAGGAGATGCACAGGCTCCCTGAAGCAGTTCAGCTGATCGAGAAAGCCAGTATGATGTACCTGGAGAACGGGACACCAGACACAGCAGCCATTTCACTGGAACGGGCTGGAAAGTGAGTCTGATTTATTGGTGGTTAGAATCTGTGCAGGGCATGTCTGTGGTTTTCCTTTATGTCTTTTTGATGCTTTCAGGTAAAAAATATTTTACTTTCATCTGAAGAGAAAGTATTGATGTTTATTACAGGTTAATAGAAAATGTGAGTCCAGAGAAGGCTGTGCAGCTCTACCAGCAAGCAGCATCAGTGTTTGAAGTAAGTGGGGGATTTTTGTGGGTGTTCTTAATTTGTTGGGGTTTTTTTCTTTCAGCTATAAAGTAAAGGAAAAGCCTAAGATTAGGTTCTAAATTATGTTTCCTTCATTTTACATCAGTGGCTGAGTAATGAAGCTGAAGGCTTCTCATGCTGTAGAGAAGGAGATGACAAAAGTTAGGAGTCAGTTTGCTTTGCCTCTTTCTCAGTTTAGGACTTGACAGAATCAGAATTTTGTAGTTCAGGTGTTCTGCCTCTTGTTGCACAGAACAGAGGGTAGAGCACATGTCTGCTGTTGAGCACTAGAACCCAAAATAATTTAAAATCCCTGAAGGCACAGAAGAAGAGATTTTTCGTGGTGCTCCACCCATTCCATGAGACAACGATTTGCCTTTTTGCAAGTAGCTTTGATGTACTTCTCTGTTGTTAGTTGTCATGTTTCCAGATTAGCAAATTTGCATTGACATTCCTCTGCTGAGCAGATCCATACAGGAGCTGGCTGTGGAACTTGGGAGCACCAATATACTTCATGTTTCCCTTGAGTGTGTGAACTGCTGATCTAATAACTAACAGTTAGATTAAGGTCTAGTTGTCTTAATTCTGTGCAAATGAAATAAGAATGTCTGAATTCTTTTTTTTCTTCTCTAGAATGAAGAACGTTTACGGCAGGCGTTAGAAATGCTAGGGAAGGCATCAAGACTTCTGGTCAGAGGACGCAGGTACAGCTTTATCCCTTTTTGTTCTTTTAATGTAGTTGAATCTTAAAATGCAATTTTGATGTGGTTTTTTGTCTTGGTGTTGTTTGGTTTATGTACTATTAATTCTTATTTGAGACTTGCTTCAAACTAAGATCCAGTTTCTGTGGCATATGCTGTGTTCATCCACCTGTTTTCTCTTCTGGGATGGGAGAATGTGAGCTAAAAGACTTTTGCTCTGTGAAAACATTAGTTTTCATTAATTCTTAAACTACTTCAGGATTTTTTTTTTCTTTTTTTCCCAACATTAATATGTAGAAAGTACTTGAAAGTCTTCTATAGCTCTAGCATATAAAACAGAGGAATTAGGACTAACCTGAGGAAAAACTGCAGCAGTCTGATTTTGGACTTCTTAAAGCAGACTGAATCTTAGAGTTTCAATGAGACAAGTTTAATTGTAAATTGCTTACACCAAACTTGACCTTCAGTTCGTCTTAGACTTGCTTCACTGAAACATTTAGGTCCTTTAAGAACTATATTGCTAGTTCATGGATATGAGACTTACTGATAGCTTATAGTAACCTCAGAACATACAGAAATGTGTTAGTGTATGTAACAAGGTATTTATCTTGCACAATGTTACAAAAACCAAGGCTTTTCTGAATAAATACCAGAGATGTTCTTAGCACGTAGACAAAAGGAATTGCTGACTGTATATTTACCTACTCTGTTAGTAAGATCTACTGCTGATTTTTGGTTGTGTTGCTGTTTATTCCAGTAGACTTGTCATTGTATTAGTTAAACACTTTGTAATTAGCCTTGGGCTCATTGTGTTGTATTCCTGGCACTGATACTCCTGGGTTTTTTTTGGTTTTTAGATTAGACGAGGCTGCACTGTCTCTTCAAAAGGAAAAAAGTATTTATAAGGAAATTGAAAACTACCCCACTTGCTATAAGGTAAATTCTGAGAAACAGCTTCTGATAATACATTCCAATTATTTTATTTTTGTTGTTACTGATATCTGACACGTGATGGGTACCTCTTGATTAAGCAATAAGTTTCTTGCTAAATGATGAGAGTTTGTGGTAGTGGTTTCCCCAGACTTTAGCTGTGCGTTTATAATTTTTAAGATAAGATGCTGTTATTTACAGGAGATGTCAAAACCAAACAACACATAAAAAATAAAGATGTTATCAAAAAAACCCTCAAAAAACTACAAAAACTGTTACTTGGGACAACAATCCATTAAAATATTATAGGAGATAACCTATTTCATACCAGCTAAGGAGATGGCTCTCTACTTTTTCACTAGATTGTTCTGACTCACTTGTGTCAGTATCTTAGGTCATTAAAATCCACAATCATCCTTTCTCTTACTAGATATTAACAGTCTACCATTTTTCTCATATTTTATTGTTAATTTCTAAAGAATCATAAGGCTTACTTTTTTTTTTGTTTGTTTAGAAAACTATTGCTCAAGTCCTAGTTCATCTTCATAGAAATGATTATGTTGCTGCAGAAAGATGTGTGAGGGAAAGCTACAGGTAAGTCTACTTTGTGTCCTATAATTTTAAACTGAATGTTTCACTAGTGCAGATCTATCTTGCTTGACATTTTTCTTTCATAAATTTTTAACCTGCACTTCTGTTGACTTAGAGTACAATAATAATGTTCCCTGGTGCATGGCTATCAGGAATCTTATTCGCACATAACACATTTATCTGTAAAGGCTACAGTGATTCTTCTTAACAAACCTAAAATACAAAGTCATAAAGAACTAGTTATGTGTGACAGGGGAAATGAGATGGACATTAAAAGTTCTTGCCATGTTACAGGAGAAAATATTGGTGTCAAAATATGGATTAGTGTTTAACCCTGGCAATTCTTCATTTCAACTTTCATTGGAACTTCAATAGCAAAATCTCAAAACAACATGTTTTTACTTAAACTGTGTTTTTCGTGAAATGAACATATGTATAAGTTAAATTGTACTACTTTACCTTTAGAAAAAATCTTTCAAGGTCAGTCTTTAAACATCTTGCTTATGTTTTCCAAATCTCCAGTTTTATATACAGAAACTCATGACAGAATTTTTCTGTGTGTAAAGTGGAGAAAGAGTTTATTGACTAATCAGGAAAAACAATATTTAAAATCTAATATTCTTGTTTCATCTTGACTGTGATTGTGGTCTTATTTGCAGTGTGCAAACTAATATTACTTAAAGTTTAATTTATATGGATATGATTAATTTACCTGAGGAAATCTACTCTTAATTTCCTTCAGTATACCAGGATTTAATGGAAGTGAAGACTGTGCAGCACTGGAGCAACTTTTAGAAGGGTATGATCAGCAGGATCAGGATCAAGTTTCTGAAGTCTGTAATTCTCCACTCTTCAAATACATGGATAATGATGTAAGTAGGCAGATCCTGTGATCAGGGGTTTTTTCAGGTTAAGAGGGTGGGGTTTTTTTCCTAGTAGAGGAAAATAAGAACAGCACAGTCCGTGTATTTATTGTGACTTTTTGTCATGCTGCCCTTTGGCTGTAAGCTTCCTGCCTTCTTTTACTTTGCTTGCCAGTGATGGTGCTGCCTGCCTTTCAGATGGTACAAAGGATTAGGTGAAAGAACAGCTTGTTAAGGATTTGCTGAATTTGTTTAATGAGTTGACCAAAATTCAGTCCTTTTCTGCTTGCTTCCTTAAGGGCAAGGACAGTTTACTGCTTCTGCTTTTTCTCAGAAATACCATGCAGCAGATAAATGTGCATAAACATTAACAGAGCATGATACTTACAGGATGGCATCATTGAATGTTTATTTCCATTGCTTATTCTTAGTAAGGTACTCATTCAGGATAGATTTTGGATTTGGAGCAAGTAGTTGTGTCTCTTTCCCCACTACTTTTTATTTAATTGAATTTGTAAATTGTAGGAAGTATAAGATAAGAAAGGTGTGAAGTAATGGAAACATCCATCCCTGCCAAACCTTGTAGCAGTATTGGCTAATTTCACTTCATTGAATAGTAAAAATTAAGTTACTAGTCTTGCTGAACAACACTTGCAAAAGTGCTTGCATGATCTAATACTAGATAATGTATGAAAAGCTGCATACTGGAATTACTTCTTTTCTACATAAAGCTTGAGCCAGAGGAGCTATGTGGCCAAGTTATTCGACAATAAGCAGCATCAATACTGATCTCATATCCCATTCTCAGAGTATTTGAGAGAGAGAAAAATGGATCAATGTTACGTTTATTCCAAGCTGGAAAAATACACCCTGAGAGCATCATTACTCTTTTTGTACTGAACGTTGCCTGCTTGCTTTTTGTGAGCATCAGTCAAATCTATGATAGTACAGAAATTAAACTTGCCTTGTTATTGTCAGTATGCCAAGCTTGGTCTTACCTTGGTGGTGCCAGGAGGTGGAATCAAGAAGAAATCGCCAAACGCTGCCCAAGACAAAGCCAGAGGACCAGCTGCAGTGGGCTCTCATGCTGATGAGGAAGAGGATGAATATTCTGGTGGACTATGCTAGCTACAGACTAGGTTGTAATAAATATCTGACTGACCTGTGATGCTGAGCATATCCAAAGGTACCAGATTTACCAGAGCTTCATTGCAATTGTGATATGGGAATCCTAATATTAACTTGGCAGCTTCCAGGTGCAATGTAGGAGAAAAAGCATGATTGTACCTATCATCTTGAGACATCTTTGGACTTCATCTCTTACCTGGCAGGAGCTTCCTTAGAGCCCTGCCTTCAGCTGACAGGAAAAAATTGAGAAGAGTTTTACTAAAAGCACAGTTTAAAAGAAACCAAAACCTCAGAAGCACTGGAGGGAGAGAGGTACAAAATTTTAAATGCTGGATTTCAACAGCTGACACTTGTAGTCCCAGTAAGATGTTTGCAGTTGTCTTCAGAGTTAAATGTATGATAATTCAGGCTGTTTATCTCCTGTTTAAGACCATTTGAGGCAGATTGTGCCAGGCAAGATTTTTACTTTGGTAAGCACTAGAGGGAGCATTCAATTTGTTTTCAACATGTTTTTACTCCACTGGGGAATATTATTTTAATACCTTATTTTTTACAGTATCCACATGAGTCTGAAAAACGCCAAGTCAACTAGGTTGAAGTTATCTTGCAAGCTTAAAAATACACATCTGCTTTTCCTCATAAGAAATTTATTGACCTGAGGTACTTGGAAATAAATGTGTTCATAATGTTTGTAATGTGCACCTTAGAAAAGGAAGGAGTGAACAACCATTCTTAGCGGTGTTTCTGAAGCATGTCATAACCAGAAAAGAAACTGAAGTTAGCAGGTAATATGCACTGAATATAAACTTCTTAAGACAAATGTTTAACAAAAACTTAGGTGGAATGTTTCAGTGATACGTTTGAGCTCATGAGCATCCTAGGTGTTTATTTGCTAACCAGTATGCTAGTCTATGAAAATATTTGATTCTTTCATATTTTCAAAGCATTGAACAGATACCTCCCATAAGTGGCATTTTTCAAACTAGCTTAGAATCCAAGGTAACCAAATTTTAATGCATCCTATTTCTGTTTGGTGTCATCATGTGTTTTGTAAACTTCTTTAGTGTCCTAAATTTGTTTCACCATTTTATGCTTAAAAGTTGTCAAGTATGTAAAAAGTATGTAGTAAAAAGTATGCTTAGAAGTTGAACCTCTGGCTTGTTTCTTCAGCAGGACCTAAGCAAAGTCTTCACTAGGGTGACATCACTTGGAATCCAGCAGGGATTTGTATGTGATGCCCTAAGCTCTGTAAACAAGAGACTAAATGCACAGTCTAAAGTGTTGGGATAGTTTCTGCCATATTAAGGAATTGGATGTCATCAAAAATACCAAGCATATGTCTGACAAAATTGTGTGATGAAGGTTCAAATTTTAGAGGGCTAATGCTCACTTCCCTTGGAGTGAATTGCACTCAGTAACATTGAGATGGGAGCACAAACTGCAGCATCTTTTGCTGTCATGTTAGAAAGTCACATTAGTTTAATGGGTGTTCAAAAACCAGTTTTGTGTCTTTGTCCTGTGTAATAATAACCATGAGTTTTAAAGCTATTTAAGATGCACCTGTAGTTCTTCACTATCTGATGGGTAATTTCCCTTTGTTATTGATGATGTGTGTAAAAGTTTTGGCTCTATGAAATTCTAGGAAGTGAGTTGCTTTTCTCTGAGAATGCCTGCAGGTATATATGAAAGATGCTATTGAAGACTTTTCTGGAATTCTAGAACTCTTCTAGAATTTTGGCTGTTGGAGGAACTCACTTCAGTTTAACTGAAGTTTAGCTTCTGCCTTCTGGATTTGAATCAAGTTGAACATAACACTTATTATGGTGAGTTTTTATCACAGGTAGAAAAAAATGCACATGTAGGAACTCAGGGGACACTAAGTCATTTTCTTCAGGCATTTTCTTCTCCTTCTAGTTCTGAAATCAGTTTTATTGTGTGAGCCCAAGGAGTCTGCTTTTTGTGTATGAACACATGTATGTATCTGAAATGATGAGGTGCATAAGAAAACTGGGAACTTTGTGTGCTTCTGTGGAAGAATTTTAGTATTTATTTAAACTGTGCTTGTAACATTAACAGGCCCTTAAAAGAAAAATTAAAATTTATGGGTTACATTTTTAAAACATACTGTCCATGTGGCCAAAAAAAAAAAAGTGCAAAACTGTCTTCCCCCCTCCCTCAAGTTGTTTCTTTGTTCTGTGCCAAGTGTGGAAAATTTGGGACAAAAGTGACTGGTACTAAACACGTTAAGCTGCCACTGAATTGACATTTCTGATTCTTAGTAGTAGAATCTTAATCTTTAATTGCAATGTTGCTGCAAAGACCAAATCTGCAGAAATGGAAATGTCTGAAAATAAGATGGTCTATTTTATATAACTTATTCTCCTATTTTAGACAGTGAAAGTGTGTTAGGAATGTTAACTGCCTTTTAGTAAATGTTTAACTATAGAAGAAACTGTCTGTATATTATGTGTTAGTGTTTGTTTCTATCTTTCAAAGCAATTTGCACACTTATGTAAATACCATTTAAGTGATCTAAAATGGAAAATATAACATTTACAGCAAGAGAGTTTCCAAAACCAGTGTTGACTGTAATTAAAAAAAAAAATTGTGCATGGAGGCTGAGCAATGGCCGATGCAATGTATATGTAAAATCAGAAGATTTCTAAATTATCTGTAACTTAATACTCAGATGATCAAGTGCAGTGTGAAACCTGTGCTTTACTTGTTCTTTTCCCAAATCTGTGGTGTAATAGAGTACAAAATGTGTTCGCAACAGCTCTACAGATGCTGCCTTTTGAGAAGAGGCTGTGTGTTTCACCAACATGAAAAATAAAACTTGAAATTAATGCATGTGTGGTAGCTTTCTCTGCTGTTGATCAGGTCCTGCTGAGGGCCACCATTTTAAAATGAATGTTAATTATATTTAATTTGTCCCTGGGATAGATTTTTAAAGTGTGTTTTTGGCATGAGAATACAAGATTGTAATTTTTCAAGTTGGAGTCAATGGGGAGTTTGAAAAACAACTAGATTTCACACAATTTAAGGATGTGAATTCTGTAACTCCTTAGAGACTTCATAATTGTAGAAAAATCACTGTTTCTACTATTTTAAACTGAGACTTGCTGGAATATTCGAAGGTTGAGTAATGTGGCACTGAAGTTCTACCAGCGTAGCAAGAATTGTTCCTTAGCTGCTGCAACTATGCAGCTGTATAAAATTATAAAAACGAAGCTGCTCTCAGGAGAAAAAAAAAAAAAGCCATGTCATCTAGATTTATAATAAGTAGTGAACTTTTTGGATGCAGGAAATGGAAAAAAGAAGCGACCCCAACCTCTATGACTAGTAGTGGTAATAAAATTGGAGGAAGTAGATGTAACTTTAGAGAGCAGAAGGGAACCACTTGGGATCTGCGGTTTGAGTCTGAGCTGGGACACGAATCTCCGAGTTAATGGTCTGTGGAGGCCGGCGTCCCCAGGAGCTGCATTTGTCTCTTCCTCTCCCTCAGGACCTGTTGGAAGGGATGTGCACCAGTGCTGTCTCTGACCACCTTCCGCAAGGCTTCCGCAAGGCAGGTCTTCATTTCAGAGCTGCTGCCATTGCCCTTGGGCCGTGATTTCCAGCGTAGCCGTCAGCCTGGGGCAGGCGCGCAGAGGCAGCTGCAAGGCTGCACGTACGATTCGAGAGCATGTGGGGCTGTGATTCATCTGCTGAGTCCCGTGGGAATAGCGCTAAGGAGCATGGCCGGACTGCGCAGTGCGCTCTGCCAGCGCCTTACTGGTGTGCGACCGGCGCGCACTGCGCCACAGAAATGTTCTGGTCCTAGAGTGACAGAAGCGGCCCCAGCATGTGCACAGTGAAAATGGGTTGTCAGTTGTTGTCTTGCTTGTTTTCGATTTGTATTTGCAGGCCTTTATTTCGCGTTGTTTCTGAGCTCTGCGTATCCCGCATGGATGTGTTATCCCAAGAGCGTTGTTCCCTCTCAGCGCTAGATGGTGCCGCAGAGCTGGCGTGGGCCTTTCCTCCGCTGCCGGGAGCTTCTGCTCCATGTCCAGAACAGCTTCTGCCTTTGAATAAGCTCAGCTGGAGTGTTGGTTTGGTGAGGAATATCCACACGGGGGCCTGCCCTTGCTGCTACTTCTTGTGGCTTGGAACACCTGCCCGCAGTCCTAGAAGTCAGCTTACGAAGACAGCTTATGTTGTCATGTTTTCTCTTGTCTGAATATGGGCCTGGGAAACTGGGTGATTAAGAGCCAGGTTATGGATAATGGGTGGGTGGGCAAATAAAACAGTAGCCAGTGTGTGCTATAACTTGCTAAAAGAAATTTTCAACTCCAGGGCTGGCTGATTCTGCTACAACTGGCAGGCTTAGTGCAGCCACAAAATTTTATTAAATGCCTCGTGCACACATCAACAAGTATAGGGGGGCACGGAAATTAGCAAAATGGAAGGAGTGAGGAAGCTGGTCATCAGGCAGTGCTATGCTGATGGATGGAACAGAGAGCTCCTGCTGTAATTTGCTGAAAGGAGTTTGCTTAAAATATGCTACTTCCTGATTCATCCACAGAGGCAGGGAGGGAAGGATGAGGACTGGCATGACTGCTCTCCATGCTGGGGAGAGGTTGTACTGCTGTGTGCCATGTGAGGCAGTCTGAACACAGGCACATTACATCCTTTGCCTATCACTAACTGACTGGAATTTAGGAATGAAAGGTAAAACTTTATAGCTGCAGACAGGGACTTCTTTGTGTGTGTAGCTGACAACTTTCTAGCCAATGCTTGCTGTGCTGGACTGCTCAAGAAATGTCCCGGAGTAATTGTGTTGGTAATAATAGAGCAGAGAATTCGTGAAGTGTAAAGACCTATGGTAGCCCATGTGTTTTATGGGTGCCAACTATTTTATTTAATTGGCCACCATCCAGTAATTTTCTGGCTCCTCTTTTGTGTCAGTGTATGATTTTCCAGGCTGAATAACTGGAGGAAGAATGAGGATCCTCTCAGCCTCACTGGAGCCCGGAGCACAGGCTGGGTGTGTAAGGAGTGAGTGGTTAAATCTGGGTGGACCTGGGGGGGTAAGGCAGCTGTGTAGCAGCACTGACTGAGCAAAATATTAAAGTAAAGCTTCAGTAACAGAGCTGCAGAAAGAGTAGTATATTTTAAAATTCTTTAAGTAAGACATGATCTGGTAGCTTCTGCCACTGCCTTAATGTTTCTTCCCAAACTTACCAGTTTCTGCACCTCATGGGAATTCTTGAGAAGACATTTTCTTTGAAACACCATCAAAGAGTTATTTCTCACCACATTGAAATACTTCAGTCTAATCCTGATGCAAGACATAAGTTTGGTGAAAGGCCGTGCTGCTGAGAAACATTGGAAAGTGAAAGAAAACACCCTTGTTTTCTGTTGATTCAGGGTTTTTTTTCCCCTTTAGATCTTAATACTCTCTAATCTAAGGATTTTTTTTCCTTTGTAGCTTATACATGTTAATATGCAACCTGAGATTCAGATAATTGTGTTTCTGTATTTGTCATCCTGCGGCCATTAGGGAGCAGAAGATTTCTTGTGACTGAGATGGGGACAAGGGGAATCAGGAGAGAAAGTATGCACATGACTGCACACACCAGTCACTTTTGGGTTCTGGGTGTGCTAACACAGAACTACTTGTGATCTCTTCATGGAAAGGCTGTCAAATGGCTTCACATCTTTTCTCGCTGGAGATGCCATGATTGGAAAAGTTCACACCTTGGAACAGGTGTGAATACCTCATGGCCAAACTAAATCTGGTATTAATGACATGCAACCAAGGGAGTAACTGGAAGCAGCAGCCTGAATGCATGTGCATACTTCATTATCCCTACTGGCATTTATAACATTATATTTTTTGTTTTAGAAGGTCATGGATATCTAAATCAGAAACCCTATTTCAGAAGTAGTGTTTCTTCACAAGATGAGTGCAGTAATGGGATGACTTGAAATTTACTGTAATTTGGGCTATATATTAATTGCTTCAACACTTTTGGGGAGGTTTCTGTTTCCAGGATAAATTTCTATGTAACTGTTTTGCAGGAAACAGATATGGGAAAACACTCCACATGTGATCACTCAGCTTTGAAATAGTTTGTTAAAAATGTAGGAGGGGAGAATTCAGAGTAATTTTTTTCAGGGTATTTCAGGAATAGTGCCTGTTGGGTTTTCTCTTTCTGAATTTGTATTGTGGATAATTCCACTGCTGACTATGTGTGGTATTTTATTGCTATAATAAAAAATTGACCACTTTTAAATATAGATACTGCCACTATTATGACTTTGATCTTTATGAACCAGAATATGGGAGATGTTAATCAATACATTCACTATGACTAAAGTACACAGAGAGACTAGAGGCAATGTGTGATGGAAAGGAGGGAACTTAGAGAGAAGAAAACAAGGAGGATTCCAACCCAGTGCTGAGTACTTGTGCCCTCTTATGATCTCCTGATCATAGAAGAAGGGTGAAGGAGCAGCTGGAAACATAATATGTCGTTTGACAAATAACAGAACAGCATGAATCACACACCGAATAGCTTGTGTAAAGCCACGGAAGCCACCATTTTTATCAGATACTTGAAGGTAGTTTGAGAATAATTCTGATGCAAGGCAGCAGGGGAAAATATTTTTTAATGGTGTCCCTTCAATTAATATCAAATTTATACTATTCTGTTCTAATGCATTTATTCAGTGGAGTTTGCAGATGAACAGCAACTGAACAGAGAGTGTTACAAAGGGTATCCTGTTTGCTGCATTGTTTCCTTTCCTTTTTAGTTGTGTGCATTTTGTCTTTGCTGCAGGAGTGTTTCTTGAAGGCTTTGCTGTATATCACTTTTGGGTATTTTGTTTGGTTTTGGTTGGTTTGTTTGTTTGTTTGTTTTTGGCTTTTTTTGATTTTTTGTTTTTTGTGCTGAAAAGAAACCACACCTTTGCTTTAGGTGGATATTCCAGTAAGTATTCACCTTTTTGACCATTTTTTGATGGATTCTCAGCATCTTATTAAAATAATTACTTTTTAATTTAAAAGTGTCAAGCTTGGTTTGTGTCC
This sequence comes from Dicaeum eximium, assembly GCA_013396995.1. Lineage (NCBI taxonomy): Eukaryota > Metazoa > Chordata > Aves > Passeriformes > Dicaeidae > Dicaeum > Dicaeum eximium. The sequence goes on along the minus strand of VWZP01007456.1, from coordinate 637,362 downwards.
ATTGAAGAAAAACTGTAGTTCCTCAGTAGAGGTAATGTACTATCATGGATCTGGAGCAGATGGAAAAGCTCATAGTCTTTCTCAGGAATCCTGTATGTGCTGTGTTAGTGGCAGAAAGGCTGGCATTTTGTCACTGTTTTCCATTTTATCTTTCACCAAATATAATAATGGGTGAATATGACACAAAATCATTAGATTTAGGCTATGCCAATGGTGAGAGTTGTGGTAGATAAAAGGAAGGCTTGAATTTCAAATGTACAAACGATTTTTCCACCCTGAAGCAGATTTTTAGGGGCTCTTTTTTGTCACCAAACTTTTTTTCTTTTGAGTGTGTAATTTATACTTCTTTAAGTTAACTTAAAGAAGTTAAGTTAGTGGTGTGGCTCACTAATATAACAAATGCCATATGATACATAATTATAGCATTTTGAGACAGCTGGGTTAAATGTGAATTAATTGCTTAAAATAGGAATGCTATGGTCTTTGTCAGTCTTCTAAGTTGTTTTTGTGTTGTTATTTGTCTTTGGCTCTTTTCCTGATTTTCCTAAACTTCATTTCTGAGTAGTTTTTAAAGACATTGATATTCCTGATTTTTATATGAATGGCTGGAAGTATCTGGCGGTGATTTTCTCTTCAGATGAAGATTTTTCTAGTTACTCCTAGACAGCTGTGGTATATTTTTGTTCACCTTGTCAATCTCTATATTATATTTGTCCCTGTGGTTCACTTTGTTTAAGGGATGCCACATTACATATCAACCATGTGAGTCGTCATGGCTTTCAAAGTGTTCTGGGCTTTCTTTGGATGGATGACTGACAGCCTGTGGACCTTTGGCAAACTCTGATAGTCAGGTTGTAATCAAATTGTTTGGAGCAGAAGTCTAGGACAATTCTTGACTGTAATCTTGTTTCTGCTGGTCGAGTTCTTTAATATAAATGTCTCAATGGTAAGAAGGAGAGGTTCCATAAAGAGCCTGGAAGCTGCACATCCCAACTGCACTGAAGTTAAAAGAATCAAAGGCTGAAACGTGTGTAACCAGCAGGAGAGGATGAAACACTGTGATAGTCTGTGCACAGATCCATCTGCACCCATATGACTTAATAAAAATCACTTTCAAGAAAGGACAACAAGTAACTAAGGTAAGGAAATGGCTTTTGTTTTTAATTCCTTCAGTGATGCAGATTAAAAAAAAAAAAGGATGCTTTTATAGCCAATATTGCAATCACAGAGCTAGAAGCAAATTCTGAGCTCTAGTTTCAGATCTGGATCATCAATTCAATGTCCTTGGACCTCAGTGTGGGAGATAAGTTGGAGTCCAGTGTTCCCCAAGTGCATGTTAAGCAGTAAACTCTCTCTCCTTCTCTCTCTCCCTCAATCCCTCTCTCTCTCTCTCCTGCTAATGTATTTGCCTACAGACAGAATACAGCAGATCCTCAGCTGTGCAAGGTGCACTGCCTTGAGGCAGCCAGCTGTACCCACCGGCCAAAATTCCTGCATAGAAGGATTGCAAACTTTTGGCTTTCCACCCATTCTCCCAGACAGGCCTCCATGGCAGGCAAGGGTTGGACTGAAACTCCTTTATGTGTTTACCAGCCACAGACTCCCTCTCTTGGGGGAAAGATACTCACTTCTTCTGTCAGGGTTTCTGAATGCTGGATAGTGCTTGCCAAGGCGCTGAGTAGAAGAGACAAGTGGACAGGGAGATTGAGGCCACGGATGAGTTGGAGGTTGAAACAACATCCACCATTTGTCAAGGTCAGTATTTCCAGGCAGATTGTCTTTGAGCTTCTTGGGGCTGTTTGAGTGATTACTAAAATCCAGCAGTTTCCAGAGCTGAAGGATCCGCAGCATAATAGTATGCAGAAACCTCACAGTGAAATAATATGAAAAATAGTTGTCTCTAAATACTACTACAGTATGGATTTGAAACAGGAATTTTATGCTGTTTAGACTAATTGCTGAACTGGTTAGCCTTCCATCACTTCTGGTTCTGCTACATGCTTTGGCTCAGCTTTTCTCTTCTGTCATGAGAATTTATTGTCACATATTGTGGGCATGGCCCTGTTACACCCAGTGATCCTGTACCAGCTTACTCTCCTTCTATTTGTTACTTGGAAATTGTCATGTTTCATTCTGTTGGTCTAACAGACTGTTAATTAGACAGTTCCTAAGCAGTAATGCCAGGTAGAAATAAATCTGCCAGACAGTAACATTGCTATGACTACAGTTATAGTGAGTGGGTAACCTCAGGTCAACAGCATCTGTACTCTGCCTTTAGTGAAACCAGGGCTGGAAAGGTATAAACATACCTGAAGTACTGGCATTCAGAAATATGGAAAAACCTCTGAACATTGTGCATTTAAAGCTTTAGCACAAGTCTGATATGCTGTCTATTACAGTCAGTCCTTAGTTAATTGCTGGCATTAAAATACTCGTAAGACCTGGTGTCTGACATTTGTTGGCTTCCTCCCCTCCCTGCCTCCTTCCTTTGTTCCCCTCCTCAAAAAAAA
>VWZP01007456.1:530812-634818 GCA_013396995.1 Dicaeum eximium | reverse complement strand
AAAAAAAAAAAAACACATTAGTTGTCTACTTTATAAGACAATTTCATAAATTACCATGGTGGAGCTAGTTTTCCAGCTGCCTGTGACCTGCTGGGTATTTGTTGGGAAAAAAAAAAATTCCAAGAGTTTCATGTCTTAATATGAATGATTCTCCATCCTAAAGTTTGGACTCGATGATTATTCCCCAGTTTAAAATGTTTTCCTCTTTCATTCCTTGAGTAGTAACATTAACCTAATCCCAAGGAACCTGCCACTCAGAATGCAGATAGCATTGGAGAGATAACATAATTGGAGAGAAGAGCTCGCAATTCGCCCATGATTTCAATGTTATTGGTCTCTGATCACCACGCTAATGAAAGCCAGGTACATTTCATGAGTGACTTAGTAACCAAGAATGGAGTAAATTTTAAAGGAGAACATTAGAAAAACTGTTCAGGCAATGCTAGTGTTGATGTTGTGTCTTCAGTGTTAAGAAGAGTTGCAAAAATACACATGCATCACTGCCCCAAGGTCAAAAATTTCTGTGAACTTGCAGCCCAAAGCTGTGCAGCACAGGAGAACCAACTTGTACCTCATAACCCATGAAACAGGAAGGATGCTTATCAGCAATAATCTTGCTTCTGCCTTTACTTTTTATCCTGGTTCATTTAGTTTTGTCTACTGAGACATGCATTTATAATATTTTGTGTGCTTTAAACTGGGAGTGATGGTTGAGAAGCAATCCAGCCAGAATGAGGACAGGGCAGCTAGGGACTCAGTCTCTTTCAGACTTCCTCTCTTGAGGTGAGAGATGTATCATTCCATTTAATCCATTTACTTCAGGTAAAGCTGCAAATAACAGAAAAAGGATGAACCACAGAAATTAGGAGATAATGCTCTGGTGTTTTCTCTGAGTAAAATACGAACTCATGGGACTGACTGGTCCTTTTCTTTTGCTCACCCTCTTCACTTCACCTCTCTTCAGCCCCTGGAAGGAGATAGAGCAATGAAATCAAGGCAGAATATTTTGAGAAACTAAACTCCTCATATGGGGCAGCTGAAGAAGTCAAGCATCTGATAGTAATTGGTTAGTAAATTAAATTTTAACAACCTAGAGTTTGCATGCAGTCCAGTCCTGCTCCCCTAATATAAATCACTCAGATTTTCAAATATGAAACACATGTTTTCTGTCTGACCTTGTCTTCCATGGAGCAGTGGGGATTGCAAACGCAGATGCTCAGGTTTGTCTGCTTTCTTGGCTGTAAACGGCAGCTTTGCTCTCGGAGCGCGCGTGATGCTGACATTGCTCGGCGTGCTGCAGAGCAGATACGGCTGCAGGCAATAAAGCTGAGCTGGATCCTGCTCAAACACTTCTGCTCCCTTTAGGCCTTGTTCACCCAGGGTGGGACTGTGACCTCAGATCACAGACCCAGCCTCTCTGCCCCTCCTTGCCTGGGAGGGAGGGGGATGCCAGCTGCCCCTGTGGCATGGCTGACAGCAGAAGGCTGCCAGCCACCTGCCCTCTCTGCCTGTGGCAAATGCAGACTTTCCCCCTTTCCTGGCTGTTCTGGCTTAAGCCCAGCAGCCATGGAGCACTCTGGTTCAACTGGTCCCTGACAGCTTTCCCCAAGCTTGCTCCCTGGAGCCACGAGCTCCAACACCCACTTGAGCACTGTCACAAGTGCTCACCCTTTTCCCAGAGGTGTTCCATGGACCTGCCCGGTCAGGTTTCCCTTTGAGTGCCAAAGCCCTTGTGCTGTTATTCCCCAGGAGGAAGCTGGGGCTCCCTGCATACCATTTCTTCCCTCTTTCTCATCAGAAGGACATGTGCCAGTCTGACACTTAATTTTTAGCACTGCTATTTTGGAACTGAAGGGGAAGCTGCATGTTTAAAGCTTCAGATCTGCTCTGACTACAGTCAGTGGGAATTTTCCTCTGTAGGTGCTAAGTATTATTCAGTGAAAGCAATATTTGGCCTGTTAGTTGTAATTTTTATTTGCCATTATAAATAAAATCCTCTCTTTAATTTTTGCTTGAAATCTTTCCTCCTAGAGAGGAATTTTCGTAGCTATAATATTGCCATGAAGTATTCCAGCCGTGAGAGCTTGAAAATAGTTTTCTTCTTTTCTAGATGTTTCTTAGGGAGTCTGACTTGGTCTAAGGCCTCTGTGATTTATTGATGTATTTAGACCCATAGAGTGAGGTTGGTGGTTGTTGGGAAAGCAAATGGATTTGGTCCTGAGGGCAGCTTAGAAGTCTGAGGGGTTAAAAAAGCTTGTGATGAAAGCACGTGTTTTAATGCCAATGTATCACTGCTCCCTAGGGCTTAATAGGACAGCTTGAAAAATTAAAGTCCTGTGCTTGAACTTCCGTATATCACCAAGATAAAGCATGCCTTGGCTTCAGGGGAAGCTGGGGTTTGCCTTCCCTCAGATGTCACAGCACTAGGAAGGGGCACTGTGGGACTCTCCTTCAGGGAAAGGACAGTAGATCTCCCCATTTTCAGTCACTGACCCATCAGTGTGTTGGGGATCTGTAAGAGCCTGTCCTGAAGTCTGGGAGAGGAAATAGGGGCAGTGGGGATTAAGTGAATAAGAACCAGAGCAATGAAAATGTGCAGAGGACAAAGGCTGGAGCAGGACCATCATTTCAACCTTTTGCTTTGAGGAGACAACGTTCTTAAATAATCTCTGAGAATTCCTACTGCCTCCTGTCCACACCTGTGAACAGGATGGGACAGAAAGGACATTTCAGTGGAGTAAACAGTCAGTACCAAGGTTCTAGCACTGATGTCATGTGTGATTTGGGTTTTTTACAGTGATCTAGCTCTAGCCTGGTCCTGTGCATCATCTTCTGTACTTCATGACCACCCCATCACATCTCCCTGGAAGGAAAAGGGCTGAAGACAAAAGGAATCTGGTCCCATGGACTGAATTGCCTGTAATAGGTTATAGCACATTTAACATGCACCTGCAGAGCACCCTCTGCACCAAATTCAAAGGGAAAGGATTCAGACAATGTGCCACAAAACTACTTCATAATACAGATTAGAGTTTGGTAAAAGAGATCTGCTTGGGAAGCTGCCCTCAGTCCTGCACTGCAGATCTGAACTGCAGTGCTTCTGCTGTGGACACACCACTAACAGGAAAACAGACATTTACATTTTACTGCAAAGAGGAGTCCCCAGAGAGCCCTGTGATGTCTTCCCTCTAAGCAACTCTTAACAAGATTTTCTTCTATTTCATAGCCATATAATATCTGGAGAACTGTTTTGAGGTGGGAAGTGATCCTTCAAAGCACTTTGGTTTAGTTGCACAAAAGAATTAAGTCATGTGCCCAACAGTACAGTCTGTGGTTCAGCATTGCTTTGGATGCTCACTGATCATCTTAAACCTTAGTTACATTACTGGTCTTTAAATCTTGCTGATTATATGAGGCATGTGAAGCTGCCTTTGTGCAGACTTCTGTCAGCAGCCTTATAGTCTTTCAATGCCTGCTTTCTCATACAGGATCTTCAGCACCTTTTTTGTGTCTAGTTATTTTTAGAGGCTAGGGTTCTAATTTCCAAGCTGATGAAGTCCTTATCGAAGTTAATTGAGCCTTTGGAGTAGTCAAATATATGGTAAAGGTGGAAATTAAGTTTTCACCTACTGAAAGTTTTTATTGAAAATGTTTTAGCAAAACATCTTTGCACTAGCCACATAATACAGGTATGCTGATATCATTAATGTATTTTGTAATGTAAGAGGCCCTTTCCACTCATTTAGGGACATGACTATGCAGTCATTTCTATTAGAGGGCTACAGTGCATGTAAATTGTAGTTGCACGTAAGAAGCTAAATTGATGTACTTTATTCTCCAGATTAACAGGCTTATTTTATTTGAGATGGTGTCTTTATCTCTTGTTTTAGGCTTTTAAACCTCGAGATGTTAGTCACTAAAGCCTATTATTGTAAAAACTAAAAGCTAAAGCTTCTGTATGAATTGCTGTTTGTTGCCAAGTTCCTGCATTTCAGTATCATTTCGATTTGTGTGTTGTTACTGTCTGGATGTGGTTTCTAGTTCTGTATTAATTTAAAGTAATAACACTGGAATGACTTGCTTAGGATTTGCTCTTTTTTTGTTGTTTTTTTTTTCCTCTGAGGGAAAATGTGTTAATAGCAGTCTTGGTTATGATGTGACCAAGAACATGGCAGCACTCTCCAGTGAAATTCCCATTTGCAGTGATGTTTGCAACCAAGTATTCTTTTATTCTATATTGTGCAGAGCCACCAGGCTGATAAAAACAGACCTGCAATCCATCAGTTCTGAGCTGTACTGCAGCCTCTCACTATTGCACAGGCTGCCTTCATCACCCTGCTTCAGCTGACTTCTTTTAATCCAGGCATCGTATTCTTTTATTCCGCAAGCAAGCCCTTCCCAGCAGCTGCAGTGGCTCACGTTAAACCTGAGGCCATCTGGAAAGTTGGCTGTTGTGCTTGCTTGGTCCAAGACTGTCTGATCTGCTCTGCACTGTGTTTGCTTGTAGAGGTCTCATGACCCTCTCCAGCTGGATCGTGGCAAGGCTGAGGCACGCTGGAGGAGAGGCCACGGTGCCTTCCTTGTGTGGCAGAGATCCACAGCTCTTTCTGTGCACTGACTGACAGGGAAGAAGGGGAATGGGTCTGATGGGAGATTTTTGAGCCTTGCCTTTGTGCAGAGTCCTTGTTACTGCTTTCTGGCCACCAGGAGCTGTGGGGCTGGGGACTCCAGGCAGAGGTGGCTATACACAAGCTTGTGGAGCTGACCTTGGAGACTGAATCTTTCATGTGAAGAATGAGTGATCTCTGTGTCTCTGTGGTATCTGCAGCTTTTGGAAGGGGTGGCAGATGTGGGACTCTGCAAGCTTGCCCCCTTTCAGTGTGTTCCCTGGATCTTGCTTTGCTGCCCTGGGTAGAAGCAGCTGTTTGCTAACTGCTGCTGGCACAGGTCACTGGAGCTGGGGGACTGCTCTAAAATGCTCCCCTTTGGGATTGTCCCAATAAGAGAGGCCAGCTACCAAGTAGACTCAGCCCATCCATGATATTCTTAAGTATGTCCTAAACAATCTGCCTTGGGGGAACACCTGAGTTTGGTTTCTTTTAATCACAAATTACTTAAAGGTCTGCTTTTGCTGAAAAAACCTGTTACTGTAAACCTGCTAATGTAATGAAGCTATACACAGCATCTACTCAATGTATATGGTTATATGTAAAATATACAAATATATGCATTGCATTAGCTGATACAACAATTACTTAATGCAGCATCACTCCAAATGCCATGGGATGACACATAGGAGTAAGATTTAAATGTGCTTTTTTCCAGCTGTGCTACATGGCTGTGGATCTTCTTGTTTCCTGGTGGCTACATGCAGTATCTAATAGGGGAGATTGCACAGACTTCCTAATTTAGACTGCTGTTAACACTTCTTCTCTCAGAAGTGAGATTTAAATCTGAAGTGACATTTCCCCCACTACCCCTCCAATTTATCTGAGAGCACAAGGTTCCTACAGCAAATGTTGTGGTTTCCACCTGTAAGCACCTTGAGGCCCAGCAAGCTGCTTATGGCCACAGCTGAGCTGGGATCAGCCATCCTGCTGCAGCAGCAGCAAATTCCACCAGTCCTCCAGTGCTCTTCTCTCTGTGCTGTATGTTGTTGTATAATTATTCATCTGCCTAAACTTACATGTATTTTTTCATTTTTATTCCAACACCCGGGCAATTAGAGAGTTAAATTTTATTTAATGTCAGTCCAACTGTCTGAAAATTCTTTGAGTGTGAACTGGGAAGTCCCTGGGAGAGGGCTGGAAGTCTTCCAAACTTGTAAGACCTGGAGATCTTAGGGAGCTCTTGCACAAAGTTTTTCATTGTGGATTTCTCTGCCAGATCAGCTCTAAAACAGACTACAGATCTTGTGATGAAAGCTGAAGAAGTCTGAATGCTAAAGAAAATATAACAGCTGCTGAAATGTGCAAATGTGCAGTCAAAGCTGTACATGACAGCAGAGAGAGATCCAAATTACAGAAGTTCGTGGGCTAAATCTCACTGAAATATCAATTACTGGACTGTACAGTGTAACTTCAGTGGTGCTTGTATATTCAACTACCTGAAAGAAGGTTGTGGGGAGGTGGGGAGTCAGTCTCTTCTCCCAGGTAACAAGTGACAGGACAAGAGAAAACTGTCTCAACTTGTGCCAGGGGAAGCTTAGATTGAATATTAGGAAAAATTGCTTAATCTAAAGGGTTGTCAGGCATTGGAATAGGATGCCCAAGGAAGCGATGGAGTCATCATCCCTGGAAGTGTTCAAAGCAATGTGTGGATATGGCCTTGGGGACGTGGTTTGGTGGATTTGGCAGTTCTGGGTTAATGGTTGGACTTGATGATAGTAAAGGTCTTTCCCAAACTAACTTGTTCTATGATTCTATACAGGACTTCAAAAGTGAGATCTCTTTATAACCTTCTCAAATCTGCATTCGTTTTTTGCCTTTCACAAGTACTGGTTTGTGCCATTGCCTTCTGATCTTAGCTGATTCCAGTCCCCCACTCTTTGCCTTTCCTTCTGTGTGTGCATCTGTCTCATGCTGCCAGTGATTGGTGTGTTTTATAGAAAGGTCTGTCTGGTGCTTGGATCACTTTCCCTGCTTTCCCTACAAGATGATGCCAGTTGCTTCATGCAGGCATTGGGCTAACCTGTTCAGTTGGCTTTAGCTAGGACCAGCTCTACTATTTCACCTTCACATCAGCCTTTCTGATCTTTTTTATCTCACTCAGAGCACGACAGCTGCAAATAAACAATTTGCTGGTAGTGAGCACAGAGACTTGGCTGTACAGGCTTGTTGACTCTGAAAGTAAGCCTGAAAGTTAAGTAAGCCAGGAGAATGGGCAACTAACTGCCTTTACTAGCCCTGGAAAAATGCTTTCCCAAAAAGGAGATCTGCCATCTCTTCTCAGGCACAGCCTTTTTGTTAAGGTCCTAGAAATCCAGGGAGTTGTTTCTGACTCAGCTGAGGGATTTCTGGGATCCACTTGAAAATAAAGGGACACATTATCCAGCAATGTCTACTTCCCTTGTTGCTTGCTCTTTCCTCTTTGGAGGAGTTGCCTATCTTCAGAATGCTGAAGATCTGCTTTTCCCCTAGTTACTCCAATACTTCCATAAATAATAACATTTCCCTCTCTGAATTACATTTAATTATTCTGTCAAGGTTATTTCAAGAGCATGCAGCCATCACAGGAAAAATCCATACCCACCTTTCCCTCTGCCTCCCTCTAACATCTCCTGCTCGTTCAATTAGGAAAGTTGGTCTCTGGTTTGGAGAGGCCTCCCAGCAAGAGACAGACAGCTTTACCTAGGCAGGGATCTGCTTACCTTGAAATGTTACCTCTTCATTTCACTTGTAATTCAGCAGTTCAGAGGTAACTTCTGCCTTATGTTACTTCTGCCTAATGTTGCTGAAGTAGCAGAGCAGAAAGGTTGTTTTGCATGACTCACATGTTCCACATTTTCTGTAAACTTTATTTTCTGTGTGGCATTTTCCTGATGCAATGGAATCTCTGCTTACCTGATGTAATTTTTTTTTGTCCCACTGGCGCAGAGCTGTAAAGACAATCTAGCCTTCAACAACTGAGGCTCAGACACTGCTGCAGCACATGGTATTTATAATCCTACCACTTGATTAGGTGTTGAATGGTGTCTGGAGAGGCATATGTGCTAATTCAGTTAACTTGAATGGCTCTGTTTGAAAAAAGAGAAAAAATAACTGAAAAAAGGAGAAATTACATCATGGACCTGCTCCTTAAAATCCATTTTTGTTCAGGGTCTTCCACCTGTGTTAGATACTTTAAGTAAGCAGCCTTTAAGATTTTAAACAATGTGTTGAGAATCAATGGCATAACAGCCTCCAAAGAGTTTTTAGGAGCCTTGATCTTGCTTTTGACAGGCACTGCTGATACTGAAGATGTGAAGAGAGAGGCAATTCTCGATGTGCCATGCAACCATGTGACCTCATTAATGATACTTCATTCGCCCTCCCCGTGTCATTCCGAGGAGGCTCCCGTGTTTCTCATAGTGATGCTTGTCCAAGTGCCCAGGCAGGGGCCCTGGCAGGCGCAGGAGGGTGGCAGCTGTGGCTGTGGTGGCAGTGCTGGAGGGGCCAGAGGAGGCTCCTGGCAGGGAGCAGGAGGCAGGTCCCCGCTGGCAGCCCCCTGCCCAGCGCCCACGCCCCATGTCCAGACTGCCGCCCTGAATAGGGCAAGCGCTCTGAGCTCAGCCCTTTCAAGGCAAGGAAAGCTCCCACTGAGGGAATTTCACCTCAGAGATGAATGTGGGCTAAGCATCCAGTGGGTTCACAAGCACTTGATATCCCTGGGCTCTCCGTGCCTGCGTTTTGCTGGCTCAAGGCCCGGAGCGGGTCGGTGCTTTGGGACATTATTGCTACCGGCTGGCAGCGGGACAGCTGGTGTCTCACAAAGGAATTCCTCTGCCATTTCAGACCTGGGTTGGTTCTGACTCAGGGTGAGACACAGAGCTCCGAAGAGTTTTATGGGACAGGCATGCCATAAAAAGTTGACAGCCAAAAATAACTTTTCCCTGCTCCTTCTTTTCACCTCCTACCTTCCAAGCCAATATTCACAAAGGGTGGGGAAAGGAAAGAGGTATGAGAAGACTGTCAGAAAGAGCAGTGCCTGTAAAACCTTTGGGCTGGGCTGCAACATCTGCTTTGGTTGCTGAGTCCTGAAGAATTTAGTCAGTAATAAAGTTTCACCCCAATGTTGTTTGTGACAGAACTGGAACTCCTTTTTAGAACCACCCTCAGACATTTTTTCAGCTGTAATAAGCACATGGACGGATTGAAGAAGTAATAGCTACATCCTAAGTGCAACCAGCATTCTCCATGGGAGCAAAGGTTGAAGAAATAACCTTTCCCCAGGAGATGGTGGTCATGTGTGTTGCAGACATCTTTAAAAACAGTCTGATGTGGTCAAGGAGAGGGACGTTAGGTAGAAGAGTTTCACAGCTAGGTGCTAGACTTAAATGTCTCTAAGGACAGAGATCCCACAAGTTTCTTTATCCCTTGTAGTTAAAAAAAATTATTTCTCATATTTAATGGGAATCTGTGTTGGGACTTGTGAATGCTGCCTCTTGTTCCATCGCAGTGCACCTTGGAGAAGAGTCTGGTTCCATCCTCTCTAAAGCTACTTGTTAGGCAGTTGAAGATGGGAGCTCCCTTTATTCACCCCAAATCTCTCTGCCTATTCTTACTTGCTTCCTAACATTGTTTAATGTTTTATATTGCTTCCAGAGACCAGATCTGGGGTTAGGAAACAGCATTAGATGTGGCTTTGCCCCACAAAGGGGTTGGCCCCACAAGCTGTGTCCCAGTGAGGAGCCTGGGGAATGCCAGAAGTGGAGGGAGAGCTTGTGGGAGGAAGGGTGTCATAAGGGAAGTGTGGTGACTCCTGTTTTAGACCTTTGGATTGATCAGCATAAACATTTCCTATGGCTTGAAATTGAATGGCACTTAATCTTGATAGTAAAAGTCTGGAAGCTTGTGCTAGTGATCACTGCTGGAAGGAGTCAGACTTTATGCTTTATAAAACATTCTTAATAAATGCAGTACAGTCATGTCTCATAGCCATCCTTTCTGTAGAGAGGTTTTTTTTTCCCCTGGTGTGGAAGTTTTTCAGGAAGTGTGAGTGATGGAGGGCCAGCTGTATAATAGTGTACCAGCAGAGATGGTTTACTCACTGACTACAATGGCTCAGTGTGGTTTTGGATCCTTTTTTTAACTGTTCCTCTGCAGCTGCAGGAGGTGGTCCTGTGCAGAGGGCATGGACTCAAGCAGCAGGTACTGGGAACTTCACTCCTCTTGTTTGCTGCCTGGTAACTGTTTGTGAGAGAGGGTGAAGGTAAAGGCACACTTTTCAGAAACAGAAATAATCAGATGCTTGCACCATGGTCCAGAGTTCAGTTCCTATTCCAATCTACTTAAAAACAAAGAAGATGAAAACTTTAGTGGTACTGCTCTTGACATCCAAACCAATTCTCTTTGGTTTTATATGAAAATTGGATTTCAGTTACAGTTGCTTTGAGAATCTATACTTTAGACCTTTTGACTACTGTGAATCTAATTTCTCAATCTAATTTCTCAATCTGAATATTCCATTATATTTATAAATTGAACAAGGCTATAAACATCTGCAAACAAATGTTTTAACTGTTATATCAACAACATAAGCATGTATGGATGGCTTTTTAAATGGCATAAAGGACTGAATCTGGTAGTGTCTGCCTTTGTGAAAGTCAGATGCACTTGGACAGAGGTGTGCCTTCCATCAGTCCGTCAGTGATGCTGCTGCCACAGCAAAGTTACACACCACCCTTCCTTCCATGGCATGTGTAGGGTTAAAAAGGAACAGGTGCAGTGTAGAGCCCCTGTCAGGTCCATGGAGGTGCAGCTGCATTTGTCACCTCTAATGGTCATCCCCAACCCACCCTCTCTAAATCTCTCCCCCCTCTAATTTCCTCTTTACTGCTGCCTTGTTTTTGTGGGGCTTATGTGAGTTAGGGGTTATTCAGGCAAAAAAGGGTGGGTTTCATCTGTAGGCTAAACTCAACCATGGGAAGCAGGTTTTTCAAAGTCATAAACTAGAGTGTTGGCTCAGGCTGAGTCACAGTGTCTGAATCTTGATGAAGTGCAGCCAAACCATGCTGTTGATTAGCAACAACAGTTCTTGATCTATTTTGATCTGTCCTGATAGGTTTCATAAGTACAGGCTGGGAAAACTGATGAGGGAAAAAAAAAGTTTCAGTTCCTAGTCAGCAGCAAGATGCAGTACACTGAGAGCTGGCTAACCTCTCTGCTTTGTGGACCTTCCAGATGAATTTGTAATAGTGAAGGAGGAATAGTTTTGGAAGTAGGTGTTGCCAGGTGAAACAGAAAACACATTTCTGTAAACACCACTGTTTGCATTTGATTTTATTTCTCAGAGTTAAAACTGGTGGTTTTTCTTTAGTAATCCCTCATGTCTGGTCACCCTTGCATCATTTTTCCATATTACCTGTTGCCATAGTATTCCAGAAATTGTGCCAATGTGATTTGAGATGAGTGAAATCGCACATTGCTGTGTGTTTACCTTTAAGTTGGACAATGAGAATATAATGGAAAACTTCACCAGATGTCTAAAATAGTAGGGCTGACAACTGTATTTGGGTGAATATATTCACATGCACAGCTTTAGGTCTATCCTTTAGCTCCCTCATTTAATACTTTAGCCCCTTGCATGGTCAGTGGAAAGAGATGCCCCAGTTCAGGGTATGCATGATCTTCTTCATGCACGTTCTTCTTTGCCCTCAACCATATAGGAGGCATGAAAATAAGTATTAAATGTTCTGTGCTGCTGCCAAATGGCTAAAGCTTCTCTTCCACAAGTGACCATCACAATATATATGTGTATGTGTGTGTTTTTCTTTTATCTTCCAGGTACCCCATTGAACTGCAGCCCCAAATGCAAGCAGCATTATTGTCTTCTCTTGCTGGTGTGACCATACTAATATTGCAAGATGAAGAGTTGTAGTAAGGAAGGCTTACAACTATTTACATGTTCAACAGTTCTGGTGGGAGCCAGTGCATGACTAATGAGGAAAAAAAAATGGGTACATGGTCTACAGATCCTTTTTAGAGCAGTTAATTCCTCTGTCTGTTTATTGCACTTATTCAGCTCCGGACCTGAAAGGCAGAAAAGCTCTTTCCTGGGTCACTGAGCCCTAGGATAGGTTTGCCCCTTTTCAATTGGTTGTGTGGACAGCATGCTTCCCCAAATCCTTTCATCTTTATTCCTGTAGCTCATATTCTTGTAGCTGGAAGTGGAGGAAACCTCACTGAGCTGTGCTGAGCTGCAGGGAAATGCTCCAATGTATCCCTCAGAGGCTGCTGGCTGGGAAAATGCCCTTTTCACTGCTCTGCATGCCCTGCTCTTTACCTGATGTCAAGGAGCTTGAGCTCAGTGCATGGGTATCAACAAGCTTGGCCACAGGAAAGAGGGACTCCACCTTAGGCTGCAGGTGTTGAAATTGGCTTCCCCAGGCTGCAGCCAGGACATTTGGCTCAGAGGTGTTTCCTACAGAGTTCAGTGGAAGGTGGCACTCTCTGTTTGTGGCTGGCCACTTTGGTTGGTGACTCTAGCCTCTGCCCAGGAGACATTGGGAAGTATTCACCATAGGGAGCACCTCCCTGGATGTGTCTGGAAGGAGATGTGTGGCCATCTGAATCTCTGCTTGGTCAGCTGAAAAGGAAAGGGATGATTGGAGCAGGGAAAATGAGAAATGCATCCACCTTTTGCTCCAGCACAGCAGACTCAGAGTCTGTCAGAAACCCTGGTGGAAAGCAGTGCCCTTCCTCTCCTTTGGACCTTAAACAAGACCACCACTAATTTTTTAAATTTTTTTTTTTTTTAGCTGAAAGCAATTGAAGTAGCTACATGACTCGCAGAGACCTGATGGAATGGCTGTGGAGTCTTGTCTAAGCAAAACAAGCAGGAAAAATATTACTTCATCAACAAAGTACTAAGGATATGTTTTGAATCCATACATCATGAGCTAAGTACCAGATGGGCTGAGTACTGGAAAAGAAACAGTTCAGATAGATAAACATCTGATAGCTAGGATGATTCAAAAAGCCATCTGAAAATGCATTTTGTCCCCTTGCTCACAAATAACCTTCAGTCATTTTGTTTTGCAATTATGTACTTTCAGCTCTGCTGGATTTCCTTAGTTCTTTCATTCTATTTTTTATTAGGGTGGGAGTACAACTCTGCCATTTCAAAGGCCAACCTTTAGTGTCTGCCAGTGCCTTGTGCTAGGGCAGGAGTGGGAGCCTGCCTGTGCAAGAGAGAGCTCGAGGCTGGACTTGAGATGGAGCCCTGGGGAGGAGGCAGAGCTGGCTGGCATTGGGATCCCTAAGTGAGAGCCCTGGAGCTGTGAACTTGTGCAGATTTTTAGGGGACAGGGAAGGGGACCTGTGATGTGGCACATGTGAGACCTGATGAGAAGGGATGGAGCCCAGCAGAAACAGCCACGTTGGTTGCAGCAGGCATGAGGAAGAGAGCAAGCAGTGTCCAACCATGCAAAATGGTGACTTTGACTTCTAGGGGCCCCATTGAAACAATCTAAAGTGATACACTTTGCTTATGTGCCCATCAGAGCAATTGGTAGATAGAAGCATTTATTGAGTCTCATCAAACTATTTGTTCCTTTATCTATTTTCTTTTATTTTCCTTCCCCTTTGAATAACAAGACCACAAGCAGCTGCTCATCTCTCAAGCCATCAGCTGCAAGCACCATGTTTCTGCTCAACTGATGGTGAGCTAAGGAATAAGAATATAAAAAATTGGGATCTTTTGCAAATCCCACTTGCTTTTTTGCAGGACAGGTAACATGGTGTTGTATCAATCTTGGAGTATTTGGAGTTCATCCTTATTTTGTGACCCTTTTTGAGGAAGAATATTTTGAACCTTTATAAGATAACTTTACAAGGTTTTCTGTGAAAAGGAGGAAGGTACAGTTCAGTTTTTGTCCAAACTTTCCATGTGTTTCCTTTTGATATGTGATGAACTTTACAACTGGTCTTTTCTTTTCTCTCTCTGATCCCCCCCTCCCTCCTGTCCCCAGCATTGTTTAAAACAGGGAAATTTTTTTTTAGCTGGATGAATATCTAGTTAATACACTCCCTTGACCTCCAAAGTTTAGACTCTACGAGGTATTTGGAGATGTCAGCTAAAAGGGTTCATAAATATTTTAACTGCATTACCTCACTCTTGCTGTCATAACATTAAAAATGTGCTTTCCCTGAATGTTTGCCACAGGAGTCTGACGGTCACGTCTGTGTCTGCTGGCAGCTTCCTCTTCTGCCCCAGCACGAGCTGCAGGAGACAACAGCTTGAAATATTAATGAGAGCTAATACAGCGAAATCGTGCTCTTAAAAACCAGAGAGAGAGACACACACATGCTCAGATGCACAGTGTCCATGCACGAGTGTGTTTGATGTACTTGAATGTGCAAGGCAAGCTGCGGAATTTGCAGAGCAGGCAGTAGCTGGTGTCCAGCAATGCAGCACATCCAGCACAGCTGGGCAGCCTCGGGCCCTCTGGAGGTGTCAGATTCCTCACAGTAAGACCAGATTCCCTCTGAAAAATGATATGACCTCATGAAAGCCTTGGAAGGAGGTTTGGGTTGGAACCACAGCCCTGAGAGCTTTACACTAGGAGGGGATCCTCATACGTTCATTTGTGGCCCCCAGGCCAGAGAAAGGATTGTGTGTGATCTTGCTGGTGAGGAGAGGCAGGAAGAGATGGTCACAATACATTTGAGCTCTGTGTGTGGTGTGTGTCCCTCTAGATAACCAAGCCTGGATTGAGCTTACAGTCTGGTGAGTCCAGAGCCTGGGATGGGACAGGGTTAGTATTTTCATTTTGTGCATTTTGTTAAGCATATCTCAGTAATTTCTGCATATTGAGGAGGGATAGTTTCCTTTATACATGAATACTCCTCCAGTTACTCTTAAGAGAGGAAAGTCTGCAGTTTCCCTGGTCATCAGTCATTGTCCAACTAATTTTCTTCATAGCAGAAGATGTTTTTCATTAATTTCTGCTTGAATGGCAGTCAGTGGATCTGCCCTTGGGAAGTGCCTACCAGGCCAGGAAAGGCAAGAAGAGATGTTTAGTGGTCCCTTGCATGGCTTGCTACTTGTGCAGCACGTTCCTCAGACAAATCTTGCAGCTATGGGGTGAATGATTTCTCCTACCGTGAACTTTATCAATTGAAACACAGGATTGAAGGATGAATCATTCTCACTGAATGATTCTGAATACTTATTTCTTCTTCAGCTCTTTTTCTGCTGTCTTAAGTGTCCACCGTAACTCTTAATTTAGCCTAAAAAAACCCTGTAGCCCTTCAGCACTGTGGGTCAGGGTTGTACTGCCCTTGTAGGTCCTGCTCCCTTGGCTGCTAAACAGGAATTTGCCTTTCCTATTGCATGCTCACAGGCTGCTTTTCTCTTTTTTCCCCCAAGCTTTTAATAAAGCATTAGATTTCCTCTGGTTTCCTTCCTCAAGAAGGAAGCAACAAAACCTGATCTAAAATAGCCCATATGCGCTCAGAGTAGAAACCCTGTTTAAATATCACACAGTGCCAGGCACAGCAGCTGAATTTTTATTTATTTATTTATTTATGTATTTATTTATCTATCTATTTGTATTAATTACCCAGGGATTAGCCAGATTACCAAATCAGGGAAAACTGTGCAAGTTTGAATTACACAAACAGTGCAAGCTGAACCTTTTGCCTTGTCACACAGGGAAGTGAGAATTCTGGGATGCCTGGTGGTACAGCTGGGTGCGTCGCCAAAGCTCTTGTCCTTGCTCTGACCTACAAACTCACACCACTGCCTGCGTAAGCACAGGCAGGTTTCTAAATAGACCCCAGGGAAAAAACTGCAGCTGAAATCTGCTTCTCCTCCTGCTTTAAGGAGTTATGTCTGGGCTATTGATGGGCAGAACAAGAGAGCTAATGCATCCACAGACTGGGAAAGCACACCAGCAGGTTACTTTGCATCTCTGACAGGATCTTAAAATCGTGACATTATTCAGATTGCAAGGGACATCAGGAGGTTTCAGATCAAACCTACAATCCTGGCCACTTGCAATAGGTTTCTCAGGGCTTGACCTGCCAAGGTTTGGAAACCTCCAAGGCTGAGGATCTCACAGCTTCTCTGGGCACTGGCTCCAGTGTTTGACTGCCCTCATGGTAAAAATAATTTTCCTTTTATTTAATCAGATCTATCATGCAATTCTGCAGAGATTGGCCCCACCTTTTCTGTATCTCACCAACAGGCAGCTGTAGACACCAATAAACTCTTCCATGGGACCTCTGTTTCAAGGCTGAACAAGGCCAGCTCCTGCAGCCTCTCCTCACGTGTTGTGCTCTCAGCTGCCTGCTCAGTCCAGTTTGTCAATATTTTTCTTGCACTGGAGCCCCCAAAGCTCCATGCAGCTCTCCAGATGTGGTCTCACCAGTGCTGAATAGAGGGGACTAATACATTTCCTTGACTTCCAGCTGTGATCCTGTAAGTACAGCCCAGTGTGCTGTTGGTTTCCTTTGCCTCAAGGGCACACTGCAATTCCCACCCCTGGTCTTGTCTCTTTTCATTCTAAAGCTGCTCCCAACCCATCTGCCTAGTCTGAATTGCTGTAAGGGTTAGTCTGCCTCAGAGACAGGGCTTTGCTGCATTTGCCTGAGTTCATAAAGTACCTGGCAGATAATTTCCCCAGCATCCTGAGATCTGCCTTTCCAGGAAGCCCTGCCCAGCCCATGCCCCAGGAGAGCAGCTGAGACACTTTTGTGTCATCACAAACCTCCCCAGAGCCAGGCCCACTGAAGTGCACACACTGCTGAGAGGGCACTCTGTTGTGTCCTCCAGGATGTTAATAAAGATGTTAGATGGTACTGGTCCCAGTACTGACCACCTAGAATGCCCTGGAAAAGGGCTGCCAGTTTATCTGGACAGCTGGGCTCAAAGGATGGTCTGGTACACTCCTCACCCATTGCAGGTAGCTACCCAGTCCAGATTGGTGATTTGACTATAGGCTGTTTTAAAAATAAATAAATTAAAAAAAAAAAAGAAAACAACAGAAGAATCCTTTTATTTTCAAAGTTTGATCAATCCATGAAAGAAAGAGCAGCACATTTTTTGCAAAGCCCAAATAACTGTACAGCTCGTTCTGAAGACAGATTTTTCCCAACAAAAAGGAAGTGCCTGTTGAAGAGAAGGAACCAGGAAGGGAGCTGGGACCAACTGTGGTCAGCATGGTTCTGCTGGCTGGTACCTTTAGAAACACAATACATCCTTCACACTTCTCCTTCCAGTGTTGGTCTCCTTAAAAATCACTGAACACCCAGGTGAGGATCCATCTAACTATAAAAGACATTTAGCATCCCTGAGTGCTATGTCAGGGCTGCCCTGTATATTTCAATTTTCATTCACAGGACCTATAGAAGAAACAGAGCAAAACTTTCCAGGGGGGAATGCTGCCTGGCTGTAGGAGCAGCCACCTTTTCACTTCAGAGAAAATCAGGTTGTCTTCCAGTGAGTTCCAGTCACCAAATTATTTTATTGTTACAATATCATGAAGCAATTTTTATTTTGTGCACGTCAAGGTGCTCAAAGTGTTAGTTTTCACAGTATAGAATGGATGTGACAGCAATTGTCATGGAAGCACTCAGCAGAGTATGTTTCAACTTCATTTAGTTGTGCTGTTTTATGAAGTTCTGCAGTAAAATGTGCCAGCAAATTATGTTAGTTTCTTTCTGGTGATTAACTAATCATTCATATAATAAATAGCAGCTAACTACAAGAAAGAGATTTATTTGTCACAGATTAAGAAGAATGTCAAACTTTTCCCATTTCATGTAAAAAGGCAGAGGAAAAAATACTTCTAAAATGACTTTGCAACATGTGCTTTATTTTAAGTCATTACTGAATCAAAACTACAGGTATATCCTTTTGACATTCCCTACCCACTCAATTTTTTTTCTCTTTTCTTTTTTTTTTTTAACATGGAAAGAAACCTACATTGCAATTGTAAATTTTCATGCTGCAATGTTCTCTAATGAGCCATTTATTTCACTAATAATAGCAATAAAAAAAAAAAAAAAGGCATTTCTCAAGCTCATATGTGTGTCTATATTTGGGAACTTAAAAAAAAACCCGTCTCAGATGTAAAAATGTGACTTGGAATATGTAAACATTTTTGTATACCTGAAACACTGGAAGAAGAATATCAGCTAACAGCAAAACAACAGTTGCCTTAAATCATCGAAATGGGAAAAAGCATGTCATGGGGAGCAGAGAGAAGCACACACTACTCAGTCTTTAAAGGGTTATAAGAAATGAAGTAGCTCATTAGGTCATCCATTTCACTTTCTTTTCTCATCCAATGGAGAGCAGTAATGCTGAAGAGAATGGCCCAGCAGAACACCCCATAATTCACCATAATTATTCTAGCCGTTAGTTAATCTTGACGAAGCGTCAAGTTTCAGTTGCTTTTTCCTGAGAAAAGTCATTGATGTTTGGTGGAAATGTCTCCTGTGACTGTACAAATAAAATAAGGCATTTCAAGAGATTGTTACTTGTTTTCTTTTTGCTGACAGAGGCTTGTCCACAGTGTCCTTTGTACATCAAAACCTCTACTTTTCTACAAATGGGTATGGCTAGAATGTCTTCAGTTCCCAGTGTGGCCCTGGGCGCTGGGTGTCCTGAAGGCTCGTCAGTGTCCCATTACTGTAGCTTGAAAGTCAGTGATGTACAACAGCATATTGCACAATCCAAACTGTGTGGCTCCAGAAAGGATTAAGGTACACTGGAGTCATCTGTGGGTTCGCTCCTTTCTTTTCTCTCTTAGTTGTAATGGTCGTCTGGAAAATTAAATTAGCCAGACAAAGATGCAAACGTTTTGCTGATTAAATTACAAAGCAGTCCCCAGATTGTAGAGGAGTGGCACATTAAAAACAAATCATTCAACCTTCTTCACTGTTGATCCTTAATTTGAAAGGCAGCATGGATTCCTAAGGCCGTAGCTTCCAGGATTCCTTCAGTGAAAAATCATTGCTACCCAACTATAAAAGGCTTAGCTCTTAAGAGAATATTGTGCTTTTTTGGTTTTTCCTTTAAAATTCAGATTTAATCAACTTGATTTGCAGTGTGATGCCAAAGAGATCAATTAGTTTTTTCCCTAGTCCACTTGATCATAGTCTCTGGTGAGCGATACAGGAATATTAGCTTGGCGTACAGGTCTTCTTCTAGTTCCAGTTCTCCCGTCTCTCGCACTAGGAAAATGTCAGTACACAGCTTCAGGATTCGGTCTACATTGGGTAACTCCTCAAACATGATGGAGTGAGAGATCCCACTGAAAAATTCACGGACGAACTTCCCTATCACCAGGACAACTGAGGCATATAGTCCCATAATGCTGAAAAGAAAGAAAGGAAGGAAGAGTTCACATCGTGCCTTGTAAAAGGGCAGCCGGGTGTGAGGAAGCTCATCTCCATGGCTAACTGCAGTCTGGCAGTGGGCTGAACAACAATTTCTAATTAGGGTCATGTTTCTGCTGTGCCACAGGAGGAAGGAAAATAAGATCTCTTTGAACACCTCACAAATCTGGAATCATAAACAGCTGAGGCTGCTGACTTAACTTGTTCAACCCCAGTTGCTGATGGTCGCATGTCCTGCCTGCTACAGCTTGGAAGTCACAACTGGAAATCTGACAGCAGCTGGCTGCTAAAGGCAAATAACCTGTCAGGTTTCGTATCTAATATTTGTTATTAAGGTATATGTAACTGGTGACAAACTAAAATTTATCTGTCCCCCCTGATAATCTTTCCATAGGGACTTCTCCAAAATCCTACCAGAAAGGTGTATCTCCTGGGAATGCTTAGTCTCCTGCCTTCCTCTGTCTGTGGAGAGGTATTTCATAATTTTTTCACACCCAGAGTCCTGGCTACAAGATTAAGAAGGTCACTAAAACCAGGCAGAGTTTGGGCAGAATTGCAGCTAAATTAACATATTTTTAATTATTTCTCTTCAGTAGGAAATTAGTGTGAAGGGTGCTTCTGGTTTTATTCCCACTGGAGAGCAGTTATCAAGGGTAATACTTACCTTGCAAATATTAATCCTTCTATAGATAATATTAATAAACATGGATTTGAAAATCCCACAAAATCCCTTTTCAAAACGTTGTAATGTTCAAACACCAAAACGATGAAAAAGAAATAACCCCCAAATCAGCAAATAAAGTCACCTCTACTTCTATCTTATGTACTTTATTTAATTGTATGTAAAGATTTCTTCTTACCCATAACCAGCCAAGAATCCAAGGCTCGGTGGACTGACTTTATCACTGAATATGAAGAGTTCAAGACTCTCTTGAGGTGTTTTTTGTCTTTTTCCAAGCTGATTCAAAACCCACCACTCTTCAGATGTATTTTTGACAAGGGAAACTGTAATATTTTCCCACTTGCAGTCTATTGAAAAAAAGAAGTGTTAATAGATATACAACTAGAATTGCAAAAATCAAACATTTTGAGACAGATACTTTAAACATCTGCATTATAAAATGACTGAACAATGCAGAAGCAAAATTCTTTTAACTCCATTTTACATTATTACTGTATACAAAAGTATAAACCCCAGCCTTCTGTGTTTTTTCTTCTGCAAATCTTATCTGAATCTGCATTAAATAGTTAAAATATTTCATATCACTACATGCTCTTCCATACAACTGTCAAATAATTTTGGTATTTTCAGGCCAAAATATCAATAGCACTCATCATGTCTGCATTTCAGGCCTACAGAAACACATTTAACCTGGAAGGGTAGCAGTATCTACTTCTGTATCTCAAAGGGAAACTATCACCATAAACCATCTATATCTGATATAAAAGATATTATTCTCTTGTATCAAAAAAAGGATGCTATCTTGTTTTATGCATACTGGCCACACAGACAGGAGATGAACTCTGCTCCTCCTGAGTGTACAGTAGCAGTGTACACATTAAAGCCCTTCTGAATAAACTCAGATTAGGGACCTGACCAATGACAGTGAAGCACTCATAATTCTTGCTACTCGCAGAGCTGAGTTCAGCCTCAAAAATTGTTTTTCTTGATGAACCTTGACAAGAACATACTACATAGCACTACTGCTATTACATTCAAGCTCCAAATTGAGCCTCTGTTGAGAAAATTGCTCTTAGATAAAGACTTGTTCCTACTATTCCAAGCCAAGAGGTTTTTCACACATGTATGTGCATGGGTGCACGTATTCTGTGTGTCTGTGAGTACCTGGGTGGATTCTGAATGGGTAACAGCACTCTGAAATTCAATGAGTCATTTAAAAGTGGATTCTTTGTAGCCAATAAGGACGGAATGGCTTTAGAAAATAAAAATAATGCAGTGTCACTGTTTACACTGAGGAGTGCATTTGCAGACATGCAACACTACTGACTGTTCACAGTAAGGTAGCAGGGAGATGTGGAGGAGTGAAACTTGTAATCACTTACACAGAAAACAAAGGAAAAGAGTTCCTAAAGCAGACTTGAAGGAAAGGAGGTGGATTTCATCCTTAGACTCCTTACTGTTAAATCCAAAGCTAAAATACATGGAGATGCATTTTCTGCCTTATACTGTTTTACCTTATCTCTCCTCAAGCTTGCAGACACCAAGTAAAAACCATTTTAAGTGCACTTAAGACTGAGGAGCCCCATAACAGCTGTGAATGTACAAGTGTGAGTGCTGCCTTGCACTTCTTAAACCATCCTCTGTTTTCCATGGTCTGGAGACATACCTTTCAATAGCTGCTTTATGGGTTTTGCCAGAGAATCACTAGGAGCTTTGATGTAGTATGGGTACACTTCCTCTAATGTTCTGGAAAAACATGAGAAATCAAATATTTCATATTTTTATACCTCTAAAATAATTTAGAAACACCTAACAGTGCTAAACAGTTCCCAGGAATCCTTAAGTTATGACTTTATAGTGTTCAGATGTCACATCTGAAAATTAGCTGGAATTTTCAGCTATGTTTTTTCAGAACTTCAGCAGAGAGTTCCATCCATAATGTCACCACTCACACACCATGAATTCCACATACTTGGGGCACATGTGTTTGCAGGGATGTAGACTTTATATTTTGTTTCCCTTTTTAAAAAATGCTACTTTTATAGTCAGCTATAAAGTATATAATAAAGGCAGCACATCCCCAGTAGCAAACAGCTAGAAAAATATGTTGTGAGCACAGCTATTATTTCAGAATTGCAAGGTGTTTTGATAATAACACCTCAAAAAAGTGAGAATTTTTGCCAGGATTTTTCATTGGGAAATATTTTCACAGTTTTAAAGAGGATTTCAAACTTATAAAGAAGATATTTGTAAAAGTTCTTCCACTGGACTCAAAATAAAACCATCTTGAGTGGGAATAAATTACCAGTATCTAGAGGGAGACACATTTCATTAAAAGCAGAGACACTGTCCTAACATTTTCCTCAAATGGCTGAAAAATTCCAGGGAAGAGGAGCTCTCAGGGAAATCCTATGACATTTGGCTACATTGCAAACACCAGGCTGAGGAAGAACAAGGGTGGCCATTTGAAAATCCCTTCTGATCACTCCAGCAGGTCCAGGAAAAGGTAAGAGCTCAGCTGCTAAATTGTCCTAGCAGAGGTGGTGGCAGAAAGCTCCCTGCTGAAGTACCTGAATGGCTAACAGCTATCACAACCATTTTTCCTTTATGGCCAAGTAAAAAAACCTTAAATCTACAAAACTACTGCAAGACAGGCAAATGCAGCTGTATTGTCAATGTTACTGCTTGCCTCCTGCAAAAAGAGAATTATGAATGAATTAACTTCTTCCCACAAAGCAGAAAAATCTGCTCTCTCTGGTCCTATATCACCTTAGGAAATATTGCTGTATCTTCACACAGCAGAAAAGAGGCATCTGGCTTTTTTTAATTGCAATGACCACGTGTGCAATAGCAGTCTGTTTGGTTGTATGAGTGTGTGTGGGTGCAGGAAAACAGCTGTGCACAGAAAAGGCAAATCTAACTTCTACCTGCTAACAGATAAGAACCTCTCAGGGTTTTCAAAATTCCAGTTGGTCTCAGCTTAAACTTTTCAACTCCTATGGCCACAAATCAGATCAAGTGGCCTTCAGGGATGATGTGCTGGCTTAGCAGTACTTAGAAATTACTGCTGTAAAGTAAATCCCCAGTGAGAAGGTGGAAGAGGAAGAGCCAGACTCTTTTCAGATCTAAAAGGAGTCACCACTGCTGTTAATGCTATAAGCCTATATCTGTAGAATAATGTTTGAAATTCATATGAAGAGCATGCCTTGTGGGTTTCCATCACAGGAAAAGATCTGATGTCAGAACTGACTGCAGATGTTACCCTTTGACCACAGTGATTTAACGCTTCCTTGCCAATCTAGTACTATTCAAGAGTAACAATGTGAGATACACTCTAGATGGTTATTTAGAACAAAAAAATCTTTAATACAACATCCTTAGGTCAAGTTGAACTGATGTAACACAAAGGTGAGTTGAACTGTGAATATACTGAACTTGTGTTTATCCAATAAATCAGAGAAAAGTTACTAATAGCTTCACCACACTTGTTGTTGATGATCTAGTGTTCAGGATCCTCTCAGTCTACATTTATGATAGGAAACATGTTTTCACCTTTAACATTACTATTACTTGGCTTCAGTGCTGTTGGCATCTGTTGTTAGAGGGGGATAGATGGGCAGACAAATGAAGCATTTGCACAAGCTTGACCACCTTAGGGAAAGGGTGAAAAGGGGAAGGTTTTCCACCAAAGGGGAAAGTTTGCATATAAATAGAAAAAGAAAATAACTTACACCTTTTCTGGTTGATTTCCAGACATCATTGTAGCAATATCTCTTCTGGTATGGTTTTTTAGTGGAAAGGTAAGTTTATCTGATGCTATTTCAGCTTTGGCACCAAGGGAGAGATTTCTGTTGTAAGTAAAAGGGAGAAGACATTGACAACCTACATTGAGAGCACAACCTAAGCTGGGTGAGGCAGCTCCTGGGCTGCTGGGGCAGCAGATGATGTGCAAAGGCAGAAGGTGTGCATGCTGCCTCTGTGACACAGCAGGCCCACCCTACTGCTGCTCGTGGCCTCCTGGCCTGGATGAAAGGCAGAGTTAAGCAGAAGGTCACTGTGGTTAGTCTATAATACTTTCAGTCATTTGTGTCCACAGTTATCCCACGAGATACCTTCTGAGGGTGGAAAATGTCTCTTTGCTCTAGGGTATGAATGCTGGCAGCTATGAAAGCACATGGGCAAACTGAGTGGCAGTACTAAAAATTAATGTGAGGCTCAGAAATGATGGAGTGATGTGATTTGCTAGCTAATTGTCTGTGCTTCCAGGAAAATAAGGGTGGGGAAGGGGGATGCCAAATAAAGTTGAATTAAGTGTGCAGATTCATTACAAGCCTATTTCTGACTGTGGAAGAATGTACCCAGCATGTTCAGAGCTCTCCCACAGTGCTTCAGCTGACCTGCTTCTTGGGCACAGTCTTACAACAATCCAGCTTCTACCTCCAAGGAACTTGAATTCCGTGGAGTGATGACTTCAGTTTAATCCAGAAACCTACAGGAACCCCATCTGGCAGACAGCCAGCAAATGACCTTGATGACAGACTGTGCTCTAACCTGAGTGCAACAACTTTGTACTCTAGGCTGTCTCTTTCAAAAACTTCATTGTAAAGTTAGTTCACTGGGGCCAAAGAAATATGATGTGAGCAGAAAAAGGTCTCAACAAAATGGATCTGTGCCACTGTAATGGTATTTGCACATAAAAATAGTTTGTGTCACTTCCACAATCCCTTAATAAGAGGACCAAGAACTTCTGTTTGTATTTCCTCATAGGTTTTCTGCTTTAACTGGTCTAAGTGAACACACTTTCCATAAACATTAGCAAGGCTGTTGTTAGGGGTAGTTCATGAGAACACCTCCATCTAAAACTGGCTAAATTATTCTTACTTTTTCTTCCTTCCCATCAAGTCCCATTGAAAATTCCACCTGGACATTTTAAATAAGCTACATGGTAGTGGCTCCACTTTTTTATTCTTTGAGAAATGCAGGCAACAAATATTTTCATGGGTAACAAAACTGACTTCTCTCTCTATCTCTCCCTCCCACTCTGTTTTTTGCTCTGCCATACAATAGAATTTGCTAAAAAACTAAACAAAAAATGCAGTGTGGAACAGTTCTACTGAGCTAATGCTTGGCAGATTATCCATCCACCTCATAATAACTTTGTTTATTTACCTCTGAATGGTCCATGAAATAACTAAAGTGAAATCAGCATCAAAGTCTAGAAGTCCCTGTATCATTTTATTTCTACTGGGAGGGCTGATGGTCCATAAAGAGTTTGAATTTCCCTCCAGATCTGCTCGAGTTATATCTTCTCTTGCATAGCCCTCTAGAAACTGCAAAGCAGCCTGCAGGTGCAGAAGAGAAAAAGAAAATTTCAGTGCAGTAATATTCATAAGACACAGAGCCACATTTCCCAGTCAGACAGATTTGTAAATGTTTAATTCATTTTAAGTGCAGTGGTGTGGACTGATTGTTTTCCCCAGGTACCAACTGGGACTTGAGATAGGAAGGGGAATCAACAAAATATAGCCAAGCTAAAAAGGCAAAACAAAAATGGCCTCATTGTTTGATGGCCATGTTGGCCAAAGTAAGTCTGACAGTTCATGAAGGAAACTCTGTAGAGGCTATTTAAACTTCAGTTAAAATTTTACTCTGTTTTTGTTAAGTATCTTTCTGCATAAAAATGTGTCTGCAAAGGATGAAGCAACTAGAACCTTGTGACTTCCAAATGGACCTAGGTTACAGCATTAGTGCTATTATACATGGGCTATTTGGTAGGATCTAATATCAAATTCTAATATCAAATTCTTTAATGGGCTAGTAGCAAGCACTTTTTAAAAAGTGATATCTGATCAAATGCCAGTTACATTAGCAATGCAATGGCTCCTACTAATGGCTAGTCCTTTTCCTGTAGAAACTTGTGAAAACTGGGCATGTTGCTCCATGAAACACTGAGACTGTGCTTAAATGCTTTTTTCTGTTTTTTTATATTTTAATGTCAAAACATTTCTAGGCTATGCACACTTTCTTTTGACAGCACCACCATTCCTCACTGGAAGGTGAAAGATGTGTGCTCTAGGAAGGAACATGGGGCTTAAAAGGCTTAAAAGTGCACAGCATGTTTTCTTTGGCAGTACACAAACAGCATCACATCTCCTGAAGGTTTGTGTCATTTAGAGGGGAGGGCTTTATTGAGACAACAGGACAACTAGGGTTTCTGCCTTCCGGGATTCTGTGCAAAGATGTCTACATTAATGGTAGCTTGCCTCACCACAACCCAACCCTGTCCTGACAAATGACGTGTCTGAACCTTTATTCAAGCAAATTCTCGTTATGGAATATCTTCCACTGATGACCATTTATAACTACACATACAAAACTCACAAAAGGCCTCCATGGAAACATGCACACATTTTTAAGTAATGAGGTATTCTACTTTTCACTTACAGTGTTACCCCTATAGCTTCTCAGAAATTCATTGAACTCATTCGGATCCAAACTTTTGAGCTGATTCTGCTGAGCACTCATGGTAAAAATAGGCTGGGAAACAAAAGAACACATGCTTATCACATTTACTTCACATTGGCTGCTACATACACAGTCCAGCATCCTGTGCATTACAATCCAAGACAATTATGGCACTCAATTCAACAAGACCGTGTTCTAATTTCATTCCACTGTGATGCAAGCTACCTACAATTATCTTATATCTACCATGTGAACCTGTAGGATAATTTATTCAGTTTCCACTGCTGGTAGAGGCTGGTTTTAACTTGAAAATGAAGATAATATTTTATATCAGTGATAAACTAACATATTTTTAAACCCAAAAGGGGTCATTTATGGAAGCTTGCCAGGTACCTTCCATAAAGTAGGAGAGTTCAATTCAATGAAAGGAAGAATAAATAGCACAAGGAAACATAATGCAAAAAACAGAGTTTGCTTTTAGTGTTTCTTCTTTTTTACCTGATAACCTCCTAGAGTTATTGTGATTGATACATCTAGAGGCTTGTTGGTGATGCCTGCAACAGATTTGATTAAAGACATGAAGAGCAGTGGGAACCAGACAATACAAATCAGCAAGACGATAATCATGCCACCCATTCCATACTTCACAACTTTCTTTTTCTTCTGGCCTCTTGGTTGGGGATATCTCTGCAAAAGCAAACAGCAGTATGGTAACATCTCTTCTATCAAAGGTACACTTCATATGATTTGATGGGTGAGTATATAACGATCTGAAGACTTCCCATCTCTTGTGGTAATTTGCTACCCCATGTCAGGTCAGCTATTTTGAGATTTTTTTACCCAAACCTGCACAGACACCCAGTTTCTGATGGCAACAAAGAATAGTGACAAAGGAACCCAAAATGTGTGTCCAGTGTGAGAAGTATTGTAAACCTCTGTGAATTTGATTCTTCACAACCATAAAGAAGGAAGAACTTAGGTAGGAAAATTTGATTTTTTTTTTGTCTAAGTGCAAGCTTGAACAAAATGTAAAATAATAGCAGAAACAGTGATACAACAATTTGTTCCAAAAACTGCTATCATGGGGGACCCATTTTCTTGTACTTGCACTTCAAAAAAGTTTTATCTCAAAACTCCTTGAGGCAGACTTCCTCTCACAGGTCTTGAACTGCTGCAAACTGCATATAGTGGGGGATGGGGGGAGCAGGAAAATTGTTCACCAGCAACTGACATACACAATCAGTAAAATGCCTGATACTGCACTACCTCCACATTAATTCCACACCTCACTTACACTATGTCTAAGAGTTCACAGGCTTGATCCAATCCGTTTCTAGCGAATTCCACACCAACTCCAATTAACTAATGTTAAAAATTTTGTTGCTGTTCCTAAAATGCGGATGCTGCTGATGTAACATCCTTCTCTTTCTGAGCTTCTGAGGAAAAGTGACTGCTTTTCTTCTCCCTTCAAAGCAGATCACATGGCGTGTCTGTTCTGCCTTGCCCATAATTCCTGTCCTCTGTTATTTGCCTAATGACTGAATACTCTTAATACTTTCACCATGTAAAATGTCTTACTCTCACTGTAATTTATTTTGGTGTAATTCTCTCACAGGCTTTAACTCTGCAGTGTTTAGTAGCCTGTCCTCCATGCACTGCACACCACATGTGCAAAATAAATATGCACTGTACTGCACTGCACCTCCAATACCCCAGGAATCTGGCTTTCAGGAAATTGTTCTTGGTTTGCCACATGAATCCATGAAGCCCTATGAGAATATTAAATTTGTAATACAATGCTATATTTAAAACCAATTATTTACTTTTCAGAAGCAGTGTATCAAGTCATGTGTCTCACGCTGCAGAACAATATTTTCATTAAAATATCATTTCAAGATCAGCAGGGGTATATTATTTGTCTGCAGGAGATTAGTTCAGGAACTTCCAATGATGTTATAGAACATCTCAGAGAGACTCTAGCAGCCCAAATACTTAGGCATACCACTCAGTGAGAGAGAGAGAGAGAACCAAAGTACCTTGAACAACACTAGAAAAGTTGTGACACAGTTATTTTTCTGTATGGCATTAGAGCATACAAGCCAGCTTAGACATGGAAATCTTCCCATGTCAGATCTCTGCTACACATGATGTGAATTGTAGCATAAAAAAATGCAGTGAGATGGAGAGTTAAAGCAGAGCTGGGTTATTACTTCCCCGACTCCTCAAGTTCTTCAGAACTCCATCCATTCATGGCAGAAATGGGAGTTATAGAGGAAAAGCCTGTATGTATGATTTGTGTGCATTGCAGCTCTGAGTTAATCTATGTGATATACTTAGAAAGCAATTGCCATTAAGAGACAGGACTATAATAAAAAGTAGAAATACGTCAGTAACACTTAAAAGTAAATCCACTTCAATACAGATGTAGAATTTCTGACTGGTTTGGTCACTCTTAAAATAATGTTTAATTTCTTTTTCAAATTGGCAAAATGAGCAAGCATATGGTTGCAATCTTTATAGCAGTTACAAAGAATCTAGAATTTGCAAGTTTAATTTGAACTGAAGCTTAAATGATTTAAAGAGACTGAAATTTCAGTGAGACAAATGGTGGGTTTATCTGGCCTGCAGTTCATTTCTGGATGTGCAGGGACTCTCCTGAGGTAAAGGAGCCAGCTGAGTTCCCTCTGCAGTTCCAGGAACCCGGTGTCCCTGGGACCTACACTGCAGGGCATGAGCTCTTCCTCCTACTGACCTTTCTCCTCAGCTGCAGCTTCCCTGCTACTCCAGGTCACTCCCTGAGCTGTGTGTGAGACTGTGTGAATGCCAGGACTTCCAACCCCAGCCTTGAAACCCAGGCATGGAATTAAAACAGCAGGCACGTGCTTGTGGAGTTCACATTAATGGTGAAAAAATCAGCTGGGCACAGAAGAGAAGCCATTTGAAGTTTCATTAGGTGGTGGCTGCCAATTAATGTAAAGTACCCAGCAGTCTGAATATCTCTGAACACAAGTGCCAGGCATATCTTCCAACAAACTTTTGTGGTGGATTTCTCAATTATTTAGGGGCCCATGATTATTTCTCTTCCCCTCTGCAGGGGGGAGAGAAGGTCTGCATCACCCATATGGGGTTTCCTTACTTTTTCTGACTCTCGCCAACACTTCAGGATGAATATGTGAGCATAGATATCTTCAACACAGATCCAGCTGGAAAGACTGAGAGTGGTGTCAGTCCAAACCCAGTCCATTACTGCTCTCAGCTCAGTCAAAAATGGAACTAGGCGGAACCTGAAGGGAGACCACAGCAGATACTTGTCAGAAACAGAGGTATCACATCAAACAAGCACAGCAAGTGCATATACAACAAGAAGGATAATTAAAACAACATGAAAAAAGCTTAATTGGGGATTCTGTAAACACAAATACAATCACATCCTGAAATTGCCACAGTTCATGTTACTCTTGGTCTTCTTGCCAGGCCACAAATATGCTTATACATCATTATGTCCATAATTGTGACTGAGCCACTGATGGAATAGTACAAGATTTCCTACATTCCTCTGACCTGGGAGAGGAGCACATGTTTTCCACAGGATGGTAGGATTCATTTTATACCTCCTTACACCAAGTGTTGCATGGCATCTTTGCAGCAGGTAGGCAGCCCTCTGCTGCATATGGAACTGAGCTTTGTGACTCAGGATTAAACAGCAGAAGAAGGTGGGAATGAACAGGAAACCAACACACAAAGAGCAGCTGTTCAAAGGGCACAGTTCCCTTTCCTAGTCCCACACTTTCCTGATCAACCATGTCCTAAAGAGTATTTCATGTGAGGAAAGCTTTCTTCTGTAACTTTTCCTGGAATGCCTATACTGCAAATACTGGGAAAAGGCTGAAATTATTCCATTTTTTTCTGTGAATTACATATGCTTCAAACTGGCTTAATTAGAAGGCCACTGTAAGAGTGTAAATGCAGGATGTGATCTGCCTGTGTAAAACCACCTTTCACTCTGAGGTAATGCTGTGCCTGTTCCTTACCCTAACACTCCAAATTCCTGAAGAGTTTCAAATGTGCAACACTTCTCAAAACAAACAAATTAATGTGCTTATTTTTAAATTCCTGTTTCTCAGGTCTGTTGTCTTTCACTCTATTCCTTTCACCTGCTGAGGTAGAGCAGGTAGACCTGCTCCAAAGGTCTCTTTGGGATTTGACACCTTACTACTTTTTAGGACTGCAGAACTAATAACATTACCTGTTTTTTAGCACATTCTGTAGCCCCTATTTCTGTTCACAAAGGTGATTTCTTCAAAGTGTTAAAAATGTCTATTTCATAGGGGACTGAATGGCTCACTGGTATATCAGGCTTCTGGTTTCAGACTAAGAGATGGAATTTTAGGAAGTTTGCCTTCCAGAAATAGATTTTTCTTTTTTATTGTGGACTACAGGGGAATATGGCATATACAGAGCGTGCTGTGCAAAATTTACTGTCTTATTTCTAGCAGTCTGTGAAAAAAAGTCATGAATAACCCCAGCATTTCACTACAGCAGATCCTTACTACACAAAAGAAAGAAGAAAGGCAGTAAGTCTGTGCTTACCCTTGAAATAAGAACAGGTTGACATAGTTATAACTTTTTGTGAGGAAGTTGCCAAGAACACGAGTCGGATATCCGCAGCGTATCTGATAAGCTGATAAGCCAAAATAAACACATTTCACAAAATACCAGAGCTGGGCAACTGTGTTCTGGCTGAATTTCCTGTAAAGAAAAAGATAAAGGAAAATTATGAGCTTTGTATCTGTGTATGACCAAATTAACTTGAAATGTTTTTTTGCTCCTGGCAGTTTCCCCTTCCTGAGGTCCTGTGAAAAGGCCTTGGTTGCTGACCCCATGGCAGGGTTAAAAGAGTATTGGAAAGACACTGAATGAAAAAGTCTGAAACCAGCATCCATTGCCACCTCAGGGTCCCAGGGGAGAGACTGGGAATAAGCTCCCCAAAGAGTGAAGGCTTTGGGCAGTGCTCTCTCCCTCTGCATGCTGGAGGTCCCTTGCTGCCCAGCACAGTCTGGTCTTCCTCAGCCCCCATGATGGCTCAGCCCTCTGTGAGCCCTGGGTAGGGGCTCAATCAAGGCAGCTTTAGTGGCTACTTGTGTTCATGGCAGCCCCTCATACAGGAATTTAAGATGGAGTGACCTCTGAAAATATTTTCTACCCTTCCCTGCTTGACTCAAGTCTTATTCCAACAGAGAGTTCAGACAGCTCTTCCCTTTCTCTTCTCCGGATTGAACTAACCCTCAACCTCTCCTCATTCTGGTTGTAAACAATAGCACAGTGGATTAGCACCAGATGCCTCATGATGGACAGGATTTGCCAGCCAGCCATAACCCAATATTTTCAATTAAATCCCACAGAAGTATTTTAATCAGGAAATTTGCAGGGGGTTCTAATCTCACTTAGAAGGAATACAGGATGTTTCAGATGCAGATTGGATATTAACAACTTGATACAGATTTCCCAAAAGCACAAAGTCAAAATTATTTTATTTCCTAACAATTCTCATGTGCAGTAGATAAGAGATCCATTTGAAAAATGATTTTTTTTTTCAAATTTGGGCACAATTGCTACTGCACTTTCTTTTTTGAGAGGAAGTGAGACTTTTCAGTCTTCCTTTACACTGTAAACCTATTTCTTTGTTCCCAGTAAAATAGCTTGACTGTTAATGAAGTGTAAGGTGCCCACGTGCCACACTCAATTTCCATGGACAGTCAATGCAGTGAGGGAAATACTTCAAGGCAACTTAAAGTAGAAAGAGGGGAGTTAGCCAAACACCAGGGAGGGAACCTTAACACCTCTGCACTGCAGACTGCAATGGTCAGTGCCCTGAGCCATGAAATGAAAAATGTTAGATCTGGGAGTGAGCCTGACCAGGTACGTGACACAAAATTTCATGCAGCGGGTGACCACCTCTGCATTGCCTCCAGAGCCAAGTGGCAGGAGCATGGGAGGAGAAATTTGCTCTTCAGAACAGACACATATTTTAGATATTCCTCAGTTTAAGGAAATTTAAATACACAGTTCACACATTTCAGGAAAGTGCTAAGTTACTCTGAGGGAGACATTTTCTATTCACTCTTCTAAAGCAGCATGCGTCAGTCTTGGGAGCAGGGAATTGGATCAGAGGCCAACATTTTCTCAGCTGAAGGCTCTAATCACTCAATTACAGGCAATTTCTCTTTGACCTGCTTGCATTTTGGCCTAAACTGAGAATATTTCTGTATCTATATAACTAATTCTTCCTCAAACTTATATTGGCTGCAGTTACTGCTGTGGAAATGCATTCCAACTTTCTGCTTAGAAATGAGGCAAAGAAGAAACTCGATCATGATTCCAAAGCCTAGCTATAAACATTTAAATTTAAATACAAAGAAGTTGGTAGAGCATCAGTATTCCACCCATATTGTTTGCTTATAAGGCTTATACCTTTCTGTCACTCCAGGCAAGATAAAGAACATCCAGAAATGTATTCCAAAAACAAGGATGACCTGGAAGATGACTTTTCCCATTACAGTCTTTTTGAGGTACAGTGCTCGATCTACCACCATGGTACCAAACTGAATGAGCACCATCACCAAAAATGCCTCTGGGACCTGGTCCTCTGATAAGGAAGAGGTGATATCTGCTGCAGCAGAATGTTTCTGAAAAGAAAAATATAAAGGTGGTCAAGGAAAAAGGACACTTGCATGATATTTAGCATCTACAAGACTTAAGTCCTGCTGAGGATTTAGAGATAGCTGCCTCTGTGACGTACCCCAAAAGCCCAAAATCCAAACACAATGATGATGAAGTCCACTGTATCTGCCAGGAACATCAGCACGTACACATCAGTCACTGCACTGTAGTCTGGGTGAATAAGATTGTAGAAAAACTGTCTGATGGGCACATACACCTGGAGAGTCCTAAAACAACATAGACCACAATGTGATATAATAACACATAACTTGTACTGAAGAAAGTATAAGGCTGAGTGTGGTATGATTAATATTTTTAAAGATATCTAAGATCCACTCTGACAGCCTTCACAGGACTGCAGAGACACCAGTCCTTTGTTCTGATTCTAAACCACTGTATTAGGACTTGTTCAGTAGAAATACACATAACCAACCAAGGTCACATGGGATATTTAGCTTTTTTATCAGGCAGATGCTATTTGAACAACTGCTGATTTGTCTGATGTTCAGCTGGTGGGGCATCTGCATACAACAAACACTTGAATTAACGTCAGTAGTAGCTTGCTCCCTTTAAAATGCTGGCTTACTTCTTTATTGTTTGGAACCTAACCCCAAACCCACACAGCTCCTCATATTGCTCACTTTTTAATTGTAAAAGCCTTGGCTTTGATCATTTGTTCTCGAAACTTTTCCATGAGAAGCTCTTTTCTAGATTTCTGCTTGATGCTTAATACACTGCTTCCCTTCTGACTGCTGTTCCGTGTACTGGTACTTCCTGGAAAAAAGGCGAGGAAAAGAGAAGTCAATTCAAAAGAAGAGTTTAAATACTAAAGTTAGAAAGTAATAAATCTTGAGACTTCCATCTCATATGACTGCCACATTTGAAAGAAGCTTTGAAATGAATTCTTCTGCTTTTTTTCCCCCAGTATGATAAAATCTTGGAGCATCCAGTAAAGGTTTAATCACTGGCAGATCAAAACTTGATCAATAGCTATAAAAAGAGAAAGCAGACTAGTGATAAAAGCAAGTATTTGATTGATCTGACTCAGTCACCTCAATTGGTATTATATATATATATATATAGGCTAGAGTACTCCTGCCCTTTTGACAAGATGGGACATGTAATCTGTTTCAATATAACTAATAAAAACCATTTTCGTAATTCAAGTGTCTACAAAATGTAGCTATGAAAAATACATGTGGTTTGCATTCCCTTTAGCTGGAGATTATGCTGGACCAGAATTTCTAGATCTGGGCCACACTGAGCATTCCTCTCCCAGCTTTTGGATAATGTCATTTAAAAACCATAATGAATCACAAAGTATGGCTCTCCATTTGAACCTTAGGAAGGCTTGGAGTGTGTTCAAACATGAAGATGCATTGGTGCATATCCTATTTCATCACTGAGAAGCAGCAGCATTCAGTAGTCCCTGGGAGCTCCTCAGCAACCAGCCCAAGGCTCCAGTAGAATGATCCTATGGGAAATGAACATCTGTCCTTGAAATCCCAAAAATGCCATGACATTTACCTCTCTTAGATCTGTGTGAGGAGAAGCTGGACCTGTGAGAAAGCTGGGATATGCTGCTAGAACTCTTCCTCCTGATGGCAGTCTGCTGCTCAGGGAAGTGGACATGGATGGACTCCACTGACGCGGCAAGATTGACAGATTTCAAAGAGGCAGAAGAGTCTCTCCTGCCTCCTGTCAGAGAGAGCTCATCATCAGTATCCTCTTTATTGCTGTGGCTGTCTCCTTTCTCATCTTCATCCCACAATCCATGGCACTAGTAGGAAAACAAGAAGAGAGCATATCAAGCCTGCATTTCTGTCACAGTCTTCACCACAGGCATTGCTCAGCTCGGTCACATGCTCACAAGGGAGAAGACAAATTCAATGTGTCAGGATATCATACAAACATTTAGGTTGCAGAAGTTCTTTAAGATCATCAGTTCAACTGTTAACCCAGCTCTGCTGAGTCCACCACTAAACCACGTCCTCAGTGCCACATCTAAATGTCTTTTAAACACTTCCAGGGATGGTGACTCAAACACTTCCCTGGGCAGCCACTTCAAATACTCAATAACCCTTTCATGGAAGAAATTTTTCCTGATAACCAAATGAATGACTTCTTTATATCTCATGAGTGACTTAAAAATTAAAATTAAAAATTAAATATAAAATAAGAAACTACCTGAACCCAGATTACCTTTAAAATGGATCTGTGGAAGAATAAAGCAAGAAGCTGAACAAGATCATAGTGCACATAACCCTCTTTCTTCTCAATGCCAATAATATTAGGTGGATGGTAAGGTTTATCTTTTGTGTAATCCACATGTTTATTCCAAGGAAAGAAGCCAAACTGGAAGAAGTATTTGATGACAATAGCCACCTGTTTGGAAACACAACACACTTGGGGTGTTTTATAAGCATGCCAGATATAGTAGCCTCATGACAGTAAGAGGGATAAAATATGACTATTTTGTCAGTTTTATGAGAACATAAGCAAGCACACTCATTACTACAGAGGCATAACACTTCACATTTCTCCAGTAATAAAGTCAATCAAAATTCACCAGCAGATGATACTCAGTGGTACTTGAGATACCACAAGCAGTGAATTCTGTCTCTTAGTTAACCATTACAAAGCTACAGTTAGCAAATAGTCTGTTCTTGTGAGAACTGCTTTACGTGCCAGGAAGGATACTGCTCATTGCAAAGGAAATAA
Source organism: Dicaeum eximium (assembly GCA_013396995.1). Lineage (NCBI taxonomy): Eukaryota > Metazoa > Chordata > Aves > Passeriformes > Dicaeidae > Dicaeum > Dicaeum eximium. The sequence goes on along the minus strand of VWZP01007456.1, from coordinate 599,184 downwards.
CAAACAAGATCTTTCCATACTATAAAAATTGCTGAGGATTTTAGCAAATACATGTATTACTATGAAGGGCCAAAGGCCCAGCTCAGATCCCAGAGATCAAAACCAGCAAAGAGACCATGCAAAGACTACAACTTCAGTTTTCTGTGTTAGACATGGGCTTGCAAAACCGGCAGCATACCTCAGTGTAGACAATGGCTGTCATCCAGAAGCGCTTGCTTGGCCGAGGAACAGACAGCATGGCCCACAGGAATATAAGGATGGGAAGCACCAGGGTTATCATGGAGGCAGAGATCATGTGGTTAAGGATGATCACAAAATAGCACACCATTTCTGAGCGGGCCACCAGCGTATTGTACAGGGCATAAATAAGGAGCAAGACTCGAGGCTGACCAACATAGAACTTCTCTGACTCCTCCAACTCGTCATCATGAAACATCCTGTGAGGAGCAGAGTACCACAAATGAACTGGACATGAACTTCACAAGAGCTGCTTTTCAAATTGCTACTATTTTTCCTTTTTAAAAGTATTAAAATCTGCTACTTAGTCCAACAGAAGAAAAGGGGAGGATTTCGTATAATACTCAAATAGTCTGATTCTAAGCTCAGAAAACAAGAATTTCAGAAAAAATAACTAGAAGTACTGTTCTGCTGGTTTTTAATTTACTTAAAAACAGAATCAGCCTGGCCTAAGCACTTCTACAAACACGGCTTTCCTACACCTGCCCAACCAACATATCTCATGCAAATCACCCAGTACTGGTGTGGATTCTCATCCAAGTTATCAACACAGATAGGAATTTGGAGAAAAAAACAGAGGTACATCACCAAACCTATGTTATAAATCATCCAGGGGCATAAGATTAGAACATAAAAAATATCCATGAGCATTAGATGTGTCCAATCTTCTATTTATATGACTCAAAAAAATAGAAATGGCAGCGACTTTCCTATGCATTCATAATTCTCTCTGCTTTTCATAAAGTTTCCTGGCCTGAGAAGAGATCTTACTGAAAAGCAAAAATTACTACAGAAAACCAGAAGATAAGACACTGCACCTGACAAAGTCAGATATATACAGCCTCTCCCTCCAGGTGCAGGCAGGCTGAAAGGCAATTCTGTGGTTTAAGATTTTGCCCCTGTATTTGGGGAAGCCCTCCCCAACTGAGTCAGGCCAGAGAGTAGCTGAAGACGTGCAGTGGCACCATCCCCACCTCAATGCTGAGGTGAGCACAGTGTCTAAGGGGCAGAGAAGGGAACATCCTCTCCCTTATGAAAGTACCTGGCAAGGTGGTGTCCCTCCATAACCCTCAGCTCCCACTGGGTTAAACAAAAACTGCCAAAGGTCAGAGTTCCTCTTACAGTAATCCAAAATAATTAAAGGAGAAATGTTTTCCCAGATAGCCTTGGAGGAAACTCATTTAAAATCACAGTTGCCTGGAGAAGAGAAGCCCTCCACAAAGAATGTTTAGAAAAGCCCTTGACCCCAAGACAATTGCAGCACAGAAATTCAGTGCTAATCAGAACAATTAAATATGGCAGCTAGAAAGAAAGCAGATTCCTTCCAAGATGAATTTGAGTCACTTTAGAAATCTCTAATTAGAACAACTGCACAGGAAATGAGCTTCTTCCCTTAAAGCAAACTTAGCACAAGGTTTGTATCAGAATTTGTAGGCTAGTTCTGAGACAAAACCCCGAAGTAATAACAAAACTTTACACATTGTGATCAACAATTTTTCCAGGTTGAGGATTCTTACTTGTTCAGGAGCAGCTCACTAGCAGTCAGCTCGTGTGTCAGTGGGGGCAGAATCCTGTCAAGTTTGTCCGTCCGGCTGTCATCCGGGCTCACCATCATGAGGCTCTTCCCAGCTGAGTCATCTGGGGAGCCAAAGGGAATTTGCTCAAAGCTGACAGCTTTGCTATAGGAAGGTGGAGCTTCTGCATTGCTGTCCACTGTGGAGTACAAGGGCACATCGGTATCAGGAGTATAAGCAGCTCCTTCTGAATCCAGGCTATAATCTTCCACCTCCTCTTCCTCCACCCTTGATGCAGAATGAGCTCCTTCTTCCTCATGCTCCCCTTCTACCTCCTCAATGGTTTCTGTGGTCCCCTGACGGGAATAGAGCATGGTGACCTGCGTGGGTTCACTGTTGGAGACAGATGAAGAGAGTCAGCTGAGTTTTACAAGACTCATGATCAAGCAGAGTTTGTTAATTGTACCTTTATGCAGACAGCTGAGCAACCTCATTGCATTCCCAGGCCTTCAAAGTTAGTATGACCTGGTAGAAAAGATATCATCCTGACCTCTTCTTACACAGATGGAACATCTGGGTCCATCTGGGTCCATCTATTCCCTGAATAACATCCCACTGAGCTCACAGTGATTCACCATCTTTTAACACCAGCAAGGGGCACATCAATATTATCAACAAGAGAAACTACCTTTCTGAAAGTAGTCCAAACATTTCTGAACACAGTCAACACTTGCTATTACACCTATTATGACATGCTCCATGGTGAAGGATAGGCAGCCACGGGATTCCTTCTAAACACAGTGCTTTTAACAACCACTGTATGAGTGCTGTATAAAACAGGGACATGAACTGAGCACTCACATACCAACTCTGATTCCAATAAAAGAACATGTAACTGGCTAGCATGAAGGAATACAAACCAAATTACAAAACTGTTCCAGTAAGAGGCTATCTTGCTTACCTTTAGATTGCCCTATGTTCTTCAATACAGTCTTCTCTTTTACTTTACATGTCTGCTTTACTTCTGTGTGTACCTGTTTCTGGATTCAGCTCTCTGATGCACTCTGATCTGTTCTTTGCTTGATTCACCTGCCTTACTCTTGGCTTTGCACAGACTCATGGAATGGTTTGGATAGGAAAGTACCTTAGAGCTCATCTAGTTCCAGCTCCCCTGCCATGGCCAGGGACACCTCCCACTAGACTAGGTTGCTCAGAGCCCCATCCAACCTGACCTTGAGCACTTCCAGGGATACAACACCCACAACTTCTCTGAGCAACCTGTTCTAGTGTCTCACCAACCTCTGAATGAATAATTTCTTCCTAATATCTAACTTGCCCTCTTTTAATGTAAATCCATTTCCCCTTGTCCTATCACTGCATACCCTGTAAAAATCCAGCTCTCTTGTAGCCATCCTTTAAATACTGAAAGTTCACTGTGTGGTTTCTCTGGAACCTCTTCTTCTCTAGGATGAACAGCTCTCTCAGCCTATTTCCATAGGAGGGGGCTCCAGCCCTTTGATTACATTTGTGGCCCTCCCTCTCAAGTATTTTTTACCTTTCCCCTTGAACATCCCTCTCTCTTTTTAGTCTCATTCCACTCCTTCTCCACAGGTTAGACAACAGGCACCAACTCAGTGTCTTTGTTGGCTGCATATCCCTGTATCTCAACAGAGACAAAACAAGACTTCACATAGCTGCTATAAAATTAATGGGGTCATATTTTCACATAAACTATAATCTTTTAGAGAAAACTGGCTTTTGCAAAGCCATCTGGCACTACCATCTTCTGCCAAAATTAAAAATTAAGCTTCCTCTTTTTTTTCTTTTACAGTGCTTCCAAACTTATTGTGGCTATGTTAGGTCATGTTATTTGTAGCAGAGTTTTAATTAACCATGTAACGCTTATGATGATGTGTGTTTGGATGATTCACAGTAGCACTCATCCTGGTTAAAATGTACAAAATCATAGGATCCCACAATTTCAAAACTGAAAAACAATGCTGCAATATTACATAAAATTTCAGATTTATAATATTTATTATATTATTGAAACACTGCTTCCCACTGTCATGTAAATCCCTGGGTTTTACCTCCTAAAAAGTGAATGAACAGTTCTGAACAGTTTCCTCTTGCACTGGATATTACTATTATTTGTTGTTTTTTCATAGCTATTTTGCCTGTCTTAATTCCAACACCTTACTGTAAATCAATGGTAATGCAATCAAAACATATTTCAAAATCTTTCCTACATGGAGAAAAATACAAATTGAAAAACTGGCACAATGGTGCCTTACTTTCTAAAATTACACATCTCAGTCCATATTTAGGATAACTGATTAGCTGAGAAACTTAACTTCCAGCTTCCAGTTTAAGAACAGGCATCAACTCAATAACTCTTAAAATAAGACACTTTTTTAGCTGAATAAATACAGACTTTAGCCTGTTTTTATACACACTGCATAATGTTATGGAACAACGGTAAAAAAAACATGAATTGAGAATAAAAAAAAACAACAAAAAAAAACCAGAACAAGAAGTGAAACAGCAAATGAATCCTAGATTATGATCCTGACTTCGAATCTCAGAACCGTGCCAGGGCACAGGAGAGAGGAAAGCTCCCTGTAACCAGGCAAACCACTGTGCACAGCACGTGTCTGCAAACCCAGCTCCACGTACACTGCAGTCAGAATAATGGTATGGGTAAATGGGTGAACAAAGCATGCATGAGTTAAGCACCTTGACACTATACTGCCACTGTCAGCTGATGAGGAGGACATATCCATGCTCTGCATTTTACGGAGCCTAGGTCGAGCGCGCTCACTTGTTTTAGGAACAGAGTCTGGTCCATCTAAATCATCAAGGGTTGACTGCCTTGAGAACAGCATGGTTGCTTCAGTGTAGCAGCTACAGCAGCGCAAACAGTTATAGAGACAGGGTTAAATACAAATGGCATTATGATGATACACATGGTTCAGTAAACAAATATGCTTGCCATGCAGCTAAACACCGACACAGAGAAAAGAGATTCAGAGAGAAGATAGGGATTTGTTCAGTCACCACTGAAATACATTTCTATGCACAAGTAAGTCATGGTCAAGTTCATATAGGGGCTATAGAAGGTCATCTATTCACTATTCAAGCAGATATGGAACCAACACAGTGGTCTACATACTTTCCAGGGGAGCAGACTTACATATGTGAGCAGGTTTTATTTTGTTTGTTTACCTCTGAAATTTCCAGATTCCACAAGGATGTTTTGGGAAGGGACCTCCTCTGTACAAATTCTGTTTTATTATTGATATACTGTGCTGAACCTTTTTACACAGGTATAAGCCAATTTCCTAAAAGAGCCCTTAAAACTGAGTAAGCTCATACTCCACAAATAGAAAAATAGCTGTCAGCCATTGGCTAATGCTCTTTCCAAACCAAAGAGCCAAATCGGATATGTTACTTAGCCAGTAAATGCATGCCAAACATAACCTGCTCTGCATGGGATGGCTTTTATTTTGATATTTACTAGGAAGCCCTGATGATTCTTTCCAGAAGATTTCATTTATTTCAATCACAGCTTAAAAGTATTTTAAAATTGGTAACATGCACATCTTGAAATAAAGAACAGATATAATAAACCCTTATCTCCTTTCACATATCAAATACAACAGGACACCAGAGACATACAGAATACATTGAGCATTCATGTGTAACTGGAGAAAAGAAGAACTGGATGAGTTATGAGAAAGAAAGTACATAATTAAATACAAGCATTTAATGGAGCAACAGGAAAGAAGCAAATACATTAATGACATATGGTAGGTAAAAATATTATTTCTCCTGCAAAAATCTTTGACAAACACAGATGTCAATGAAAAGAGTTGAGTGGCCTGGTGTTTTAACACATGCAGTGACCTGCCTGAGTACCTCAGATATAATGAAAGAACAAAAAGACCCCAAAATTAATGATTTACATTCTACTTTTCTTCTTTTGTCTCCATTTGTATTACACCTGAGCAGTGACAGCAGGGAATTTGCTTCCTTGGCAAGCATGATGTTTGTCCAGGGGCACAGAGAATTGGGAAAGAGGTCAGAAAGGAAGGGCAATGGCGTTTTCCAGGTTCCTTGCTAGCTTGAAGTGAGGGAAAAAATCTGCTGGCATGAAGTTACAGTCTGCAACTATTGCCTTTAGGAGAACGGGGAGGAAAGAGCAAAAATATGTGGAGAGAAGAAGCAGTTATTCTTAGGCCTACCTTCACTGATGATCTTTTTTGACAGAGTGGTTTTTTTGACTGAGGCTAAAAGCATATCTTGGCCTTTGAACAGAAGAAAAGGATCACCAAGATACCAAAGGTATTGTGAAATATTTTCCTTCAGAACAGCCTCAGTGGCTGGGCCACCTCTGTCCCGCCAGTTCACTTGGCCAAAACCCCTTACAAGCCACTTCATTATTTCTGTGTGTGCACAAAGGCACACAAGGGCCTCCAGAAAAAGCCTGGAGGGTGTCTGCATGGTGTATGGTTTATGATAGGGGACCAGGAGCTCTGTCCTGGAGGTGTGATTCTGCAGCTCAGGAGTTCAGCTGAAGGTTGGTGTCACTAATCTGAGGGGCTCTTGACAGAGAAGGTTTCCCTCTGCACATACAAACGTGGGATATAGCCAGGCTGTTGTTCTATCACTGGGGCTTTGGTGCTAAAATATGGGAAGATGGCAGCAAGCAGACAAAACAGTTTTGCAGATGACATTTCTGTCTATGTGCTACCATTTTTTTTGCATGTGTCATTTTAGATCTCAAGGGCTGAGTTTATTCTTTTGAAGGGCAACACCTAATAATAAGGTGTTGAAGGATTTTAAATGCAGACCCAGTTCAAAGGGAACTGTCCAAGCGACTTAAGCAGAGCAGCTGTTTATGTGCACATGCCCATTCATATATTTTCAATGGAAGAAACATATGCCAGCTGCCCTTCCAAACATGCCAGCTCTGACCTTGCTCCCATACAAATCAAAGGAAAAGCATCTATTAATCCCAATAGATAAAAACATTTGTCCAGATGAGTGCCTGCAACATTTTGTTTAAAGCTGTTTTAAATGAAGAATGAATCACCAGAGTAATTAGTGACTGAGCAGCTGCACTGTATCTTTGAATATCAGATGTGTGTGAGTTGTCACCTGTAGCACAATCTGTGTGTTCTTTATGTGCTTTAGGAGCATGCTTCCAAATGTGGAGAAAGTGAGAACACCAACAAAGTGGAGAGATTCACACTGAGCAAAGCTGATGTTGACACAAGCCATTGCCTATCACATAAATTTGATCCAAGCATATCTTCCTAAGCTATCTTCCTAAGTGAATTTGTGTTGGAGACCTTGAAAGCATTAGCTTCTTAAAATCATTCAATGACTACGTATTTTAAATTGAATGCTCATTAAAAGTCCCAAGTTCAAACATTTTATATAAAGATGATCAGGTATCCATTTTAAATAGGGATACATATATAGCAGAGATGTTTTTATCCTCAGTGAGTAGGAAGTTTTTAAGCTTATGACTTCCTTTGTCCTAAACAAATTTACTCTTCACAAGCAGTTTTTCAGCTTAGTGGGTGAATTACATTTTTTTTCTGTTTTTTTTTTTTTTAATCTGTCCATGGGCTATTTACTGACTGGTATTATCTGTTTGTTATCTGTATTACTACATTCCCCATGTCCTCAAGAAAATAAATCCCAATCAATCCCTAACAATCACAGGCCTAAACTGGACTTTGATCCAGCCCAAACAGGGATTCTCCTTTCATCCTTCCTTCTGCCTCCCTAGGCAAAATTACTTCTCCAGTACTCCCTGCCTCAAGTGAGGGAAGCACAGATAAAAGGTGGTGCTCTTAAACACCCTGACAGGGATTCCCTCCTTCAGCTCCTATAAAAGTCTACACAAAGGTAGAGTGAGGAACTGAAAATGTTATTTGTGATTGGCAAAAATTAATTTGAACTGAACTGGATATGAAACCTTAGATAAACTGAAATCTGACTTAGGACCTGTGTGTAGCTGCTGCTGCATAATTGTAGGCAAAGCCCCAGAAAGGCAGCCAATTAGTTTTAGTAAGTTCCCAATCATCTTACTGAAATTCACAGGTTTTTTAACTAATAAACAGGTTATCAGTCAAGTGGAACCAAACTGCAGTAAATGCTCTGCTGTGCCAGATCCCAATCCCTTCTGGTGGTGTCCCTCAAAGAGCTTGGTAAAGGAGCAGCATCAGTCCCTTCTCCTGGCCCGTATGAACTTTGTGCTTTGCCTTTAGGATACACAAGAGTATTTATACATAAAGAGAAACCGAACAAATACCCTATGAATTCCTCATAGTTTCTACTGCATAGAGAAATGACTGAGAATAAATGACAGCCTGACTAAAAGAAAAAAAAAAAACAAAGGACACCCTACATAAATCCTTTTAGAGCTTTGTCCAGGCTAAGAACAACATTCCTCGATTAGACTTATGAGGGTCAGTCCTGAACTTTACAAGAAATTTACAGTTCCTGCAGCTGATCAGGAGGGTTTTTCTCTTTGGCTATCCAGTGTTTACCTACAGTAATTCCTGTCCTGAGCACTGAGGATTATGTCATATTATAATGGGGTAACTTCTGTGCTTCAGCATTATTGTGTGCCTCCAGATTGTTCACCTTACTTAGGGACCTAATGTCCAGTACAGAATTTTGTCACTACAGAATTTTTAGTAGTGCATCCAGAAGATAACCAGAACAGAAACCCCTCGCCTCTTCCCAGAAGTTTTCCATTGCAACCTGAGATCCACGCTCACAGGGATGCTTTAGATTTAATTAGTCACTTCTACATTTACTGGAAATCTTTACTTTAAAATACAAACTGCCACCTGCTCTTTGGGTAATTAAAAAAAAATCAATCAATAAACTCATAATAAGTTTAAAACATTTCACCTTTCTGAAAAATGACATAGGCACTTCTGTAACCGCTTTAAGAGATATGCAAGAGTGCCCCAACAGACAGATGGCATTATCATTCAGTCAACAGACTCATTATTACTTCCTCTATTATTATAGCAGATGTCCACAATTCATAATACTCAGTGCAATAATATTTGCTTGTTCATTACCAGAAAGAGAATTTGAGATTAGAGAAATCAGTCATAACTCTGCCTTTGCTATTCCTTTGTTAATAAACCCTGTGACATCTTCGCAGAAAACGGAGATGACAGAAACCCTTGTAAAAGATTTAACTTTTTATGTTGCAAAGTATCACCACAGAATCACTGAATTCTCTGAGTTTGAAAAAAGATTTTACATGTGCAAGTGTGCTTAAAGCAGGGTGAATAATGGATGCTTATTCTGAAAAAAAAATCCCAACAAAACGCAAGTTGAGCTCAACATTGGATAGCATCTAATTGAAGAGGCAGAATCTATACATTAAAATGACAAGATTTGTTTTTCTTTTTTATAATTAATTTTGGAATTAGCTTCCTTTTGTTTATGGTTAAAGTTCCTGCTAATGATTGTTCAGTAATTATAACTTCTATCTGTAGTAAACAGGGTGACTTAAAACTATTTAATGAAAGCAAGACTGGTATTACTATTCTTTCTTTAGATGAGACTGAACTTTGTGGAGTTAAATCTGCCCTGCAGATATCAAAGTGGGTCCAAGTGAGCTGGCAACAGAATTTGACTTTACATTTTTCTCACGTCATCTGACTCCTGTAAAACTTTGAGACAAAGCACAAAGGTGTTGCTCAGTTGGGCAACAAGCCACTGAGAAAGATTTGCTCAGATTCAGTGTTTTTACTGGAGTGAACCTCTCAAAGGTCAGTTCCTGTGAGTATTATCCTTCAACAAAATATCCATGAATTGCTCACTGAAGAGCAATTTGTGGATATTTTGTTGAAGCATAACACTCACAGGCACTCTCTTACCCTCGCTTTTCAATACTATCAGAAAGGAAGACAGCCCCTCATTATTTTCAGTCTGCTGATATCTACCCATATGTCATTAGTATAAGCTATGCATAATTTACTGTACACAGAAGTTTCTGAGTTTGCTGGGAGTATCAAACACAATATGATACTGCCACAGTTCACAGAAGAGCAGGACACAGCAGAAGGCCAGGGATTATAAAGCAGCTGGATTCCCAAAGCCTTCCCTTCTCCCCCTGATGTTATAAAAGTTCTGCAGTATCTTAAAAGTCAAGAACTCCCGGGACATGGTGGGAACAGACTGCCTCTGTAAGAGAAGGAAGTGAATGTGTGTGCGTCTGTGTGCGTGAAGCAGCAGGGGCAGGCAGTAATTTTGGCAAGGGACTTGATGGCATCCGTTTTCAGAAATGAGTGAGGAAGGTGGTTTTCCTGAACTAGTTTGGGTATTTGATTAACAAACATGTAGCTCTGCAGGACTGTAATCATGGCAGTTGGGAGACCAGGCTCTTCAGATGGTTTTTGCCCTGTGGGTATGAGAGGGGATTTTGTTCTTTCAAATGCAGAATCTCCTTCAACGCAAAGCCTTTTCTGATTTGTGGGCAACAGACAACAATTTATTTTACAAAGACCAAATATTCACCATGAATGATTCCTCCCCAAAATACATGCCTGAAATCCTAAACCATTATCACAGAAGCATCCTCAGCACCTCTTGCATTCCATTTCTTTTTTGCAAGGAGCAGAATGCCAATGCCAATGACTCCTAACTCTAGGGGAAACTAAAAGCAGTGCGGTAGTCATGCAGTGGAAAAGAAGTTAAGCCAACAAGGGAGTCCATCACTATAAAGGAATAGTAACATATAGTCATTTTCACTATTAAGATGGCATGGACAAATCAAAAAGATTTCAACATTGATAAGAAAGTTCATCAGTACTTAGACAATATCTAATATTACACCTACTGCATGATTCCTCTGTCTTGTACAGAATAAAATTAAATCAATACCTGGAGATGCTGTCATGAGATGCTGCTGAATCTAAACTATCCATTCTTTCAGATGCTTGCAAACCAGAAGCTTGACTGGGATTTTTATCAATTGAGTCTAGTCCTGACTCCTCAGAAAGTTTCATCATATGGTTCTGGTAATACAAATGGATGCTCTCCCGTGTTGGAACATTTCCCTGTGGAAGAGAGTAGAGGTAGACATACATGGCCAAGGGGAGGTGTATTCTTTGAGGAAGCAGTTTCTTCTGTAACAGATTAAAGACTGTGAAAGCACCTTCCTAGTAAATAGCAAACTACTATCTTTTCAGAGTGCAAGTCAGATTTTGACTTAACCTACCATGGCCCAAATTGTTTGGTTTTCAAGCAAAACTGGGGCAATTCATGTGGTTTCAGGCTATATTTAGCCACCACAACTCTTCTGGATGGACTACAGATCCTTCAGCACGGGAATGAGGAGTGGATTGCACCCATGACTCAATCTGCACTCCAGCAACTTATGATGGATCTCTTTTAGATAGCTTTGCTGACTCTAGAAACAATTATTCCAGTAATTGTAGCAGAATTTTTAGACAGAAAAAAAGCCCAAGGACCAGTTCATGTACAAACTGATCTAGACTTTAATTAGTATCCCAAAATCAAAATCTATTTATGAATGATGGACACAGATGGAAATCCATGAAGAAAACACTGAAGACCTTTACTCTTTCTCTGTGACTTCACAATCAAGCAAGTTCATGAAGGAATAGTTTTATTAACTGTCAGACCAGAGCTGGGCACACAATCCAGTCTTTCTGGCTGTGATACTGTAATCAGGGTTTTAAAGGTATATCATGAGAATAAAACTGAGAATTTTCGGTTCTTAGGCAGAAACACATCCAACTCATTCCACTAGTGATTCCATGGTAAATTTTCTAACTTATAATGAAGCCTTGTGCAAGGACTTTTTCCACCTAACATAATAAAAGTAGTCTAAAATATTCCCTGTATTTCCTTTACTAATTTTAATAGTTTGTAGTATTTCAGCTCTGGTTCTCTAGAGCATCCCAAAACTACAATACTCAAAATCTGATGTTTTGGGAAAAAAACTAAAAACCTTAAGAACAAAATTTGACACTGGGGTTTTTAATTATGTATGTTTGTGTACAAGCTGTGTTGCTTCTGCAGTGGTGAATGTCAGTGCCATTATGCCATCCTGACTCTGAAATGATGGCACAAGTTACATTCTATCTCCACTGCAGGCCTGGCATAAAGGATAGGAGTTGTATCATCTACTTGCATTTGGGAGATCTAAATAACATTTCTAGTTACTAACAACATTAATCTCCGCTAACAAGGGATTTTGCTAATATGCAGCTGGCTTGTGAAGGACCACATAGCCCCATTCTCACTGAAGAAATGTATGCCTGTATGTCATCAGTCATTTCCAGTGCAATTTGATCTACAAGAAGAGTGAAATATGCAAACTGAAGTAGTTTTTGAGCTGTTTAAAATGCCAGTCCTTTCCTACCTTCTTGAATCTATTGTGTCCCTTCAGAACCACACTATAATACAGAAGCGTTTCAGCCAAAACCTTACATCAACCTCTCAAAGAATTATTTTTCCCTTAATTTGTTTTGTGTACAGGTAATAAATCAAATAATTTATTATTTAAGGATTTTAAAACCAGCAAGCAGTAAAAACATCCAGACTTTTTTTAAAAATGCACGTGTATGTGAGATATTCATAATTTTCCTCCTCACTGCTGTGATCTGAAAAGACAGCCTTTCATTTTTCACCAAGCTGCAAATGGCATTAGTGGACAAAAAGGACTGAAGGTGTTACCTTCTTAATCTCCCTGGTCAGCATGCAGCGCTCGATCCTGAGCACAGTGGAGATATCGATGTGTTCTCTGGAGATGGAGTTGAGCCAAGCTGTGAAACTGTCCAGTGTTGCCAGGAAAAGGACCCAAGTAAACTTCAAGATATTGAATATCCTCTTGATGATGTTATCTGAGGGAGAGCAAAAGCAGGAGGGAGTTAATGAACACAAATATCTTTTTATTGTACTTTTGCCTGGAGTTGGATTAATTTTTCTTTTATTGTCTAATAATAGTAATCCAGGCTGTGAAACCCTGTCATACTAAGCAATCTCTGAAGATGGCTGGAGGCCTTTTGGCTGTCTGGACCATTTTCCTGACTCTATGCCTAGGCTTATCATCTGGAATCCCTTTTCCACCCTGTAAGTCCTTGGTCCTGCAACTGTTAGTCAAATAAACAGTTCCTGGCTTTGGAGGGACACTGCATGCACAGGTCTGTGAAATGAAACCCAAGGATTTGGGCATCTCCCAAGAGTATTAAATATCCCCAGGTCCTGTGATCTGAACAAGTGCTCAATCAGTGTGTTGAGCTGAACCCCTTCAATGTCTAATTACTTGTGAGTGTTTCTCTCTGCACAAACTTTGCCTTTTGTGCTTGAACCTTGGAAAGCTGAACTTTAAAGTCTAAACTGCCTAAGCAATCTTTGAATCTGATCCTACATCACTTTGAATCACACTTCCCTGTATTTACTGTTTTCAAAGCCTCTGTTTATCTAAGTAGGCTGCACTGTGCCATCAATGATCTCAGATCAACAAGCACAACTAGGACAAATAATAATTTAAAAAACTTTATTCTTACACCTTTTTGGCCAAACAGTAGACTTTACCATGAATAATGCTTATGGGTGTATACCAACAACAGAAGCTTTATTTTGCTCAACACATCTGTCTCAAGTTAACTTCTGATTTCAGTAGTTCATTTGGCATTAATAATGGTATTTCTCAGCCAAAAAGCAGCACTTTCACCTCTTTTTTTATCCACTCAGAAACATAAACACCACACTAGAGTTCTCTTATAGTATTGCAAGTGTTCAAGGCCAGGCTGGATGGGGCTCTGAACAATCTGGTCTAGCAGAAGGTGTCCCTGCCCATGGCAGGAGGGTTGGAATCAGATGATCTTAAAGATCCCTTCAAACACAAGCCATTCTATGATTCCATGCATCTATGAAATACTTAAAAATTTCTTTCCAATAGCCAGTTCCAGAGCTTGTTGTCCCTGCTAGCTTCTAAAGCCCAGAGCACTGGGTATAAAGACGAATTTTTGATTAAGCAGCCTAAGAAACAGTAGAAAACTGTCAGTAATCTGCCATGCATGCTGCTCTCAACACTCTCACTTCTTAGCTGTACCACAAGATGGCACAGAAAACTCTGCAGAATGAGGGCACAGCTCCTTACAAAGACTGCAAAAGGAAAGCTATAATAAAGTAAAAGATTTCCCTGGACAGGCAGAGTTGTTGCATGCACATTTAAGTGGAGAGAAACTATGGGAAAAAATTCATTAGTGGTACTTTCCTGGAAAGTGGGTGCTGAAGTAGCAGTATGTCCCATTTACCTGATTATGCCATTGCACTGGTCTGCTAGCACCAAGCATAAGAGCATTTGGCACCCTTCACTTGGTCATATAATTATTTCAATAATATTATGCCCTTTTTTTCAGGCTTTTTCTATGTCATTTAGAATTTGAGATATTTTTATGAGCTATCCAATTAAATTTTATTCATTCAATGTGCAGGTCTTGAAATTGAGGAAATCCTGCCATTAAAAACTAAATGTAAAGCTGTTTCTACTTCAAGGACCATCCATTACCTTTGAATTCCAGACAATATTATGAGTAGGTGAAAAGAAAACAGCACACATACCCAAAAATATATACATGTATTCTTTTTTAACACACATTCTTCCTCTCTAATATATAAGTTCTGCTATTGACATCAGGAGAAGTCACTGCTCTCAGGCAAATTGTTAAAAAATTGTTATTTTTTTTTTTAAATTGACCACCACTGGCCTGGCATAGTCTCACCATGGTGCCAAGTACTTCCAGTCCAATCTGAAAGGTCATTTTTCTCCCTGGGATGGAGGTGTCTTAACGTACATTTTTAATGACACTGTAGCTGTTCTGGCACCTTTGCTGTTCTTCAAAATTTTAAAAAAATAATCCTTTGGGGATCAATTGCATCTAAACAGCTTCAAAAAGGGGAAAAAATAGTTACTTTGTGCAGAGGAAGCTTCTCTCTGCCTGAGAGTGTAGGATTCAATCTAAGGTTACTAATGATACCAATGATTTATTACCAATTACTGGCTAATTTTTCTAGGCATGTTCTTTAACAAATTTTACCTAGGAACAGCCAAAGTATTTCAACAAAAATATAAAGCACTTTAAATTTATTATTTCCAATATAAATTAATTATAAGCCTCCATCTTTTCCCCCTAACTCCTGTGTAGCACCAACAGCACATCCCTAGAGATGCATTTGTGTGATTCACTTCAGTGCTTTAAGACAGATTACTGCATTGCCAGTAAGTAACAACAAAAAAAACCCCTCCCCCCAATCTCATAGCAATGCAGCTCATTTATTTGAGACCACTGCACTTGTGAGATAGAAATTACATCTCCCACATCCTTTTAGCCTCTTCTACCCTGTCCCTGTCACTCAGGGACACAATTCTAACCGGAACTGTGGGAAAAAAATTTATATAGAGAGGAAAAGTAGCTTATGAAGATTTACTTAACAGAAGATTCTGTTTTCTTCTTTTACTACATTAGAAACAAGGAACCAAGCTTGGATTTATGATCTATTACATTTATTTATGGGAAAAATTTGAATGTGGGCAAGATCCTGAAAACTGCTGGAATTTTTTGTGTTGTACAGAATTGCCCTAAGTCTGATATTGAATCAGAATATGTAAGATCAGAAGCATATAATTTTTTAGAGGTGATTACTGTGCCTTGCTGAATGGATAAGTACCAAGCAAAGCATTATACTAACCTTGCTAAAACACACTCAAAATCAATGGAGATTTTAACACAGGGCTGTGTGCAATGAGGTGTTAGCTTAAGTTGTTCTGTAAGTAAAATACACAGCAGTGATCAAGTCTGAGCTGGCAGGTGTATTTGCTGAAGTATTTAGAGACTGAGTGCAGCAGCTAATAGTCCAGAACTAGAAGTTCCTATGGTCAAGGCTTGTAAATCTTGCAATAGAAAATCTGGTAGTAATTAAGAAGGTCGTACTGCATCAGTCAGAGTCACTGCAATGCTGTCTCTGTGACAGGCCACTGGTCACAACTGCATTGTAAGAGCAGAGAAACCCTTGTTTTGCCTTTATACCTGGTCCATCAGATTTCTTCTTGACAGGTTCCTCTTCACTGTCCTCACAGTCTGCATCGTTGCCCCCCCCTGCAAACAACGAGAAAAGCAGTGAGTGTTACACCTACAGAAGTGCTGGTGTGAATGCCATTCAAGCTAGAAAATGCCACAGTTACTAAGCAGTAGCCACTGGTTCCTCACCTACCACCATAACAGAAAGCACATTTCCATTTCCAAAGCACTCAAGTGAAGGGACAACCCTGTCAGTGGAGGTGTTCATGGATGACCATCCCTCTCTTGTAATTTGCAGTGGTTTCTTACTAGATAGGCTGCTGAGTGAGCTCATCTGTGTAAACCTAAATTCTTTCTCAGTCCCTTCTCAGCCACATTTAGCAGTCTCACCTTCTCTTGACTCACACTTGAGCTCATTTCTTCAATCCTACAAAGGGTAACCTGAGCAGTGCTCTGATCTTCTCCTGCCTCTGGCCCATCAAACCTGAAGGAATTGAGTGGGACCTTCAGGCTGACACGAAGCAGCAGAGTTGTTTTGACAGCACCACATGAATTTACTGAGGCCTGTAGCTGAAGAGTATTGTAGAATCACAGGAGGAAATGAAGGACAAACAACTGATCCTCCTTTTATCTAATGCCCAATAATTCAGCTACAGTTTCAGTGGCAGAAGTCCAATTATGAATTCTTTCTTTTTCACAGGTAAAGATGCCAAACAGAGGAAACATCCAGCTGATTAAGCCTGTATGGGTCCCTCTTTTCCCCACCCATACTGACCAGAAAAGCTTTTCAATTTCTATTTTCCAGCTTAAAAATGGAGAAAAAAAATCAAGATACATAAACTACTTATAAACTGCTCTTTTCTTCAGAGGCATGAATGATTTTATGTTGCCACTAAGACCAAGTCAACATTTGTATGTTTTCCTTTTGCTCTCTACTAAATTGATGGGTTTGTGGATATTTGGGTTCCTCAGTGACTGCAACATGGAAAGTGTAAAACATTTATTTATATTCTTCTCCATGTATCAACTCAAGCTTCTTAAGAGAACAATATAGGAAATGTGGCCAAAATAAATAATATGTGGCTATTTAATTGAAATATTTTACAGCTCCACTTGAACTGCTTGGACATTTGAGTGTTTGGGAACTCCCTCATGAAATAGTTCTTCAACACTTTTCCCTGGGAATACACATGACTTGGCCATCAAAAAGAGTGACTTTGATGAACTCAAGAAACTATTGGACAGAAAGATAAACCTTCTTAGGGTATGAGGGATTGAAAGGGTAATGTCCTTGCTCTGCCAAACACCTGTAATTTACACTCCTATATTCTGGAGATAGGCTGTTAAGGACCAGGTTATTTGCTTTATAAAGTTATGTCTTTACAATTTACTGTTGCAAGTACTCCCACAAATATTTTCACACAGCTGATGTTTTCTGCAATGTGTTGAATCTTCCTACTCACCAAAAGTTCTGGCCATTTCTGGCAACTCCATGGAAAATCCATACATCCCATCTCCCCCTTGACCTCCCTCAAAGTGTGCTATGCAGAACAGAAGGACATGGCTGTGGCTGTGGCTAGCCATGGGTTGGTGCAGGAAAATACCACGAGCCAAAGTTAACTCATTTTTTCAGTTCCTAGCCAGCAGTAGGTAGTGAGAGCAGTAGGTAGCTCCTGAGAGCACTTGTCCTCTAAACCTCACCTGCCTTTCTCGACCAGGAACAACAGGCAATAGTTAATATTGTATTTTTTTAAAATGGAAAAGGTTACCTACCATCCCCAGATCCTTTTCGCCTTCTCTTCTCTTTCCCAAAACCTTTCTTCTCTTTGCGCCTCTGTCGTAGAGCTGTTTTAGGGTCAGTTATCCAGGCTTGATAAACAAACTGGAAGGGAAAAACTCATTTATATCAAAGTTCCTCATGTTCTGAGAGTAAGCCATAGAATAAGCCACAAGCAGGACTATATAGTTTGAGTAAATGCATTCAGACCTGTGGGGGCAAGGAAACATTTTTAATCCCAAATCAAACACATCCCCTGCAGATCTGCTGGGTTTTCATGTGCTATTTTTGTAAGTGTAAAACCAAATTTGAAAATACTTGTGGGTGACCCCAGCTGCATTAGAACCCAGAAAAATTGATGCTCTGAACTTTGGGAATTAATACCTTTTTGTGCATATGGGCTACCTTGTCTGAATCTCTCAATTCTGCATTTCTACTTTATCATATTACAGGCAAGATACAGAGCAAAGAAAACTGTCAGAGAAAGTGCTGCAATCCACTAATTAAAACATCAAAATATGTAGAGATATTCCTGTACAGGCAACTGTGTTTTTCACAGCTTAGGTATTTTTCCCCCTCTGTATATCCCAGTGGAATGTTTATAGATTTGTTTTCTATACACAGTCCCAAAACTGGCGCTCAGGAATTCCTCAGATTTCTTCCTGATTTTAACAATGCCTTTGTTTGTTGCTTCAGATAAGTCACTTGTGAATCCTTCTGCTACTGTTTTTCCAGTTGTAAAATGAAGCCAGTAATACTTACCTATTTATCCAAGGTATTTTATGGGACAAAATCCTGCTCACAGCACTCACTCAGATCAACAGGCTGTTGACCTGTATGACTGCATGAAGCATTGGAATTGGCCCAAAATGTTTATAAATTATATAGCAGTGTGGGTAAAAAACCAAAAAGCAAAAAAGGTTACTGAAAAGTAACTTTTAAAATTGTTTGGCTTTAGCTTGAAGGAAGGTTACAAAAAAAAAAAAAAAGGAACAAAACTTATATCTTTTATACCTGTATGACATAAAAGTTATGTCAATAACAGAAACTAAAGTAACTTTATCTTCTCCACAGCTTGGGAAAAAAGTGTTCTTTTGCTCATTTAATGCTTTTCATTGAAAAATGGTAATTATCTTCAATTGTCTTCTATTTCTAAGCAACACAGGCTGCTGGCAGAGACAGGGCAGGGAAGCACACAGATGCAGGCAAGAGGCTGAAAAAGCACAGTAACAAAACAGCTCTATCTAATTAATTCACAGCACAAACATGCAGATGATGACAATAACACACGTTGTGTGTATCTCAGTGAAGCTGGAGTTGCCTCTCATAGGACAGAATGGTAAAATTACTATTTGGTTTATTTATATTTTTAGAATTCTCATATGCAAATCGCTTTGGAATGTTTAAAGTATTCTTTTAAAATTGTTGAACTGACAATAATTTAAAAGGGAAAAATACTTTGTTTTGTTTTGTGAAGTATACAGCCATGGAGAGGAAATTATTTGGTACTGTTGAAAAGATCCTCTTCCAAATCTCTCAAAGTTTGTACATTTATTTTTGTATGTCTGAATCATTCAAAACAAGCACCACATGAGAAAATGTGTGGGATCAGAGGCCCTGGTTTCCCTTTGCTTTGTAACAGGTGTTTTCAAATGAAGGTGATCTGGGGGAATGATGATACTTAAATGAGCTAATACCATATTAATTTACTGGAACTCACAAACTGCCAACAACTTCTATTGTCATTTAACTGTGAGAGTGTACACTAGCCACAATTATAGTGTGAATAAAGATATTAGAGCTAAAAGACAGACTTGGAAGGGGGTAGAAAATTAGAATTAAAAAAGAGAATTTGATTTATAAATGTAGTGTAACTCCCTATGCTAAGCAAGGGGGTATTTTAAGAGCATACTGGGTGCATTTTAGTTTCGATTTCTACTGCTGCACAAACTTCCAGTTTAGTATCTTTTAGGCTTTGGAGCTGGTACTCTCAATCTGTAACATTCACTCCTTACAAAAGTCATGTTACATATGGAGTGGAGAATGATACAGTGCCCAAAGTTAGGAAATGCTAAATGTATTCAAGCAGGGCAAGAGAGAAGACGCACAAATCTTTTTTGTGATGATGAAGGCCAGAAGAGTAGAGAGCTAAAAAGGGGTTTGGAGCAGAATGTGTGTTTCAGAAACCTTTCACCAGCTTTCTGAGATCAATTACCACTGTGTCCATAAGATACATGCAACTTGATGTAACCATCTTGTAAATCAGTATCAAAAGAAAATAAGAATTTGGGTCTGCATTTTTCTCTCTGGGGTTACATGAAAAAAAAGGATAGACCACTTTGCTTATGGTTTGACCACTCCAAAGTTATGAAAGGCTTTGCATTTACTAGGAATGAGACTTTAGCTGTCATTATTTTTTTTATTAGTTCATATAAGAGGAAAAATGCAGACGAGGACAGAGGTATTTATACACTATGTCGGGAACTATGAGGTGGGTCATGTACTGAGCATTTGCAAAATGTCAAGTACCTTTGCTGCTTTGATTAAATACTGAAGAATAGTTTTGGGTAGTTTAATGATAGACTTTGGCAAGGCTAAAATGGCTGAAGCAAATTTTCCAATAGCTCTCTAGAAAGAAGGACAAAGCAAGAGTAGTTAGTAGAAAAGCAGAAAATATTAATAAAAAGGAGCTCTTTAATGACTGTATCTAGAATACTAAGAACAAATTTACATTCATAAACTTCAATATGAGAAAAAGATCATTTATGTGGTTCACATTAAAATTTCAATAATCTGACTCTTAACTGCATGCATTCTCTAGTATTTAAAATCTCCAAGGTAACCCTTGAAGGGACTACTGCACACAATTTACACTGAAAGAAAGATTATACATACATACAAATAATTCTTTAACAGACTCTACAACAAAGTTCACTTGGCTAGTATTTTTACTAAGACCTTGTGCATGATAATGGAAGGCGAAGAAAGTATGATGACCACAGGATGAACAAACTTTTCATGAAGAAAACAAATCTTCTGTTTTATACAAGTCTCTACTTCTATAAAGCCATCCAGCATGTTTGTATTGCACCTACTGCAGAACAGGCCACCTATCCAGAACATCTGACCAAATTTTGAAATAATGAACAGATCCTCCATCCTCAAACTAATAGTTTCAGGACTGAGATGAACAAAAAACCCAAACCACAGCATAAGTTAAAAAATCTTGTTAACATCTGACCTCAAGTTTAGAACTCTTTAACTCAGTGATTGGCATCAGCACATCTGTACAAAATGCTGTCACCAATTTTTTTAAAAATCAGCAGAAACAAGAATGCAAACTTTCCTCTATACCTGCATGAAAACCAGAAAGAAAAATTACCTAGGAAGTCATGAGCCATTTCTGTGGTCCAAGGTAAGTTAAATGCAAAATATATTTAAAAAATTAGTGCAATACTAGAAAACAAAACTGACTTATCACATTATTTTGATCTAGATTTGTTTTGCCTTTTTTAAGGTCAGATTTTTTTTTCATGTCATTGCCATGCAGGCAGTCTAACGAATGTAATCAACTGGCAATGCAATGTAGTGTTAGTATATAAACCAAAGGCACATTTTAGTAATGAGTTAAATAAAACATTTCTTCCTGTAATTTGGTAATGTTGTCTGGGAAGCTTTGTTTGAAGGATTTGGGCTTAGGGAACAGAAAAGCATGGAGGCAGTTTCTTGCTCTTGCTGGGGTTGAATGTTCTGCAATTCACCAATTCCGCAGTGATGTGAGGCTGCATCTGGATGGGAATACTCAGCTGGAAAAAGCTGCCTCTTGATTAAGCTTTCAAAATTACAGACCTGAAAAATTGCTGCATCATTTAAAAAAATTCTTCCACAAGTGAAACTTTAATCTTATAAAAGCAAAAGCAGTCCTAGATGTAGGAGTATTTCACTAACTTCTTCACCCATGTTCTTCATTTAAGCCACTGCATTCAGTGTCTGGTATTGTCTAACACCAGCCAGTCCACACGGAGGAAACCAGATAGGAAACCTCAGATATCTTTTTAACATTACAATACTCTCCTACATCAGCACAGTCTGGCACTAAAAATGCAAATATATTAATTAACACTGCCCTGAAAATGAAAGAAAAGGAACAGATGTAGTCTCTGTAATTTTAAATGTTAAGCTCTTTCTAATCCAAGGATATATTTCTCTGGCCCACTAGGTTCAGTGATTTTTATTTTAGTTAAGTATGTATTCTTTTCCATAAAAACATGCTTATTTTGGGGATTATTTCCTCATGGAATGATAACTTCTCCTCAAAACCAAAAGAACACTGGAGGCATTCCATAGTAGCAACAGAGACAAGTCAGCTTCGTCAAAAAGTAAAGCTTGGGTTCTTAACCGTTTTTTTTTTGCATTTTCATTATCTTTAGGCATAAGTGAATGAAAATATGACTCTAGTACAGTTTCAGTAAGAATTTGGCAATGCCTAAAGCATAAGGCAAACCTACATTTTAAATTAGCTAGAAATTTAATTTCCAATACTTTTCAGGACTACTTTAGAGGAACTGGCAGCTTTAACATATGTGCCTGTGTTATGAGAAACATACATTTTTTCCAGATGTCAACGAGATAGCAAATTACCATAAAGTACCTGAAATGCAGATTTTTTCCGAGGCTCTTCCTCTTCTTTTTTTTCTTCTTCCTCTTCCTCTTCACTATCCGTCTCAAACAAATAATAATTTCCACTTCTGACCACTAAGTGAAACAAAATATTTTTTTACTTTTCTGAAAAGTTCTATTCTCAACTCCCCCAAGACCTATAAACAGGTAGGCAGTCATTTAAAAATTCATAACCAGGAGAGGTGAAAACAGAGAAGAAGCAAGAGTTGAAAAGGTCTCAGGCCATTTATTTGATGTTAGTCTGCAATACTTTGGGCGTGAATAAGAACTATACAAGAACTAAGGAAAGCATCCCTATAAGAAGAAAATGTAAAGAAAAGGATTGAATTTTTCAAGTTACAAGGTTGCATTTTTAGAGAAAAATTACCCTTAAGTCTAAATTTTTGGGGGACTTATGATTATTTGAGGGAGTAAAATAAAAGCCCAGCAGGTAAGTAAATGAACTTACACGAACAGTACCACTGGACAAAAAATACAGAGTTTCTCTTTAAAACACTGAGGGAATCTTTTAAACTAGGCAATGGGATGGCATTAGTTTGAAGAGATAATGGAAAACCTTGGCTTGTTTAAAACAAATCACTTGGATTCTATTAACATGATTGTAAATGAGTTTCAATTTTTTGCCCATGGATTCAGAAAGATTCTGAAACCTTGATACAGCATAGGCACACAGTGATTAAGCTAGGCCTTATATCCTTGAACAGAAGCAATGTTTTTATTTCACAGATGGAAACAGGCCTACATGAACAAACAAGGGAAACAAAATAAATAAAAGTAAGGTAATGAGCAAGAGAAAAATAAAAGTCACAGCATTACATTCAGCAGTGAAACTGGCAATTAATTGCCACATTTAAGATGAAATATTTGAAGGAACAGTTATTTAGATGAAAATTTACAAAATCTGGATATACGGAGCAATACATATTTATATAAAATTATATCTATCCATCATTACAGGTCTCTGGAAAAGTGACAGCTGCTGTAATTCAATCATACCTTGAATTCTACACAGATCCTGTGTGCACAGATGACCACGTAGAAGTACTTACAAACCTCAGGTAAGATTTGTGAAATTTGCCAGAACTGATCTTTGGATCATAACTTTGCCATCTAAAACTCCCTCACACAGGGAATTTTTTGCCTCATGTGCCCACTTATGATTTTTAGCATCAATGAATGCCCTGCTGAGGGACAGAAAGTCTACTTCAGCCATTCTAATTGTTGCACTGAGGTGAAAAGAAAGTTTGGAAATTTACTGGGTGAAACAAATGGATTTTTTGGTGCTGAGCCTTCCAAGAAGGCCCATTTAAAATGCATTGAAAAGATAAAAGTATTTTAAGAGCCATAGTCTGCAGTTCTCTTTCATAAAATAGTATCTTGTCAGCAACAGAAATTGTCAATGCAGAAGATCAGCTGGGTAAGGTTTGACATGAGGGGAAACCTCCACGGCAGTGCAGCTCTGTAAAGGCTCAGAGTAGCACTCATCAGGCTTGGAATGCCTGATCTGGAAGCAAATAAATCTACATTGATCTCCCTACAAAATTTTTGGGTTCAAGTGTATCTGAGGGGACACTCCAGTGTAGCAGTTGCATCCCTTTTACAGCTCAGGAGAGAGGTATGATTGAATAGCAATAATGCATTCTTGCACACACCAAAACTGAGCATGTGGCGTGTCAGTCACCCACAGGGCTTCCTGAAGAGACCAAGTTTTACTGGCAGCACAGTTCATGGCCAGACTGCACTTGGGAGACTCCTCTTGTATTGCAAAATGTGGCCTCCTCCTACTGAGAAAAGGGACATACAGGCTTTTCTTGTGGGATGAGATGGAGGGGGCAGAGGAGGAGCCATGCAGGAGACAGATCTCGTAATCTGCTTGTGCCCAGAGGGAAAGAGCCCCCCAGGACAGCTGCAGTCACCATCTTTTGCACTACATCAGACACAACTGTGTGACCCAGGAGACTCTAAGCATGTGGTCCTAACTCCTGCTGATCTTTGTGGGACTTCAAAAATAATCCACAAGCACAGGAGGAACCACACCTCTCTCTAAGGGAGATTGTGAGTGACTGTCAATGAGGAAACCCTCACTGATGTTTTTTCTGTTCTATTCGGACCCAAATTCATGACTGGTTTAATTGCTATGATATACAAAATCAGGCTCTTTCTGCACAATAAAATTATAGCGAGTGATATAAAAATAACAATAAAAATCTAAATTTAGAACTTCAAGCTTGAGTGACTTTGATGTATGCATGTATACACCCACAAACCCATTTACTGAGATGAAGATCCACATGGTGCAGAATTCTGCAGTTACAGTGGTGTTCCAAAAAGAATGAGTGGGGAATATCAGTCTATTCCCAGTCTGCATGCCTGTGAACACCTACTGTCAGTACCATGTATCACTGAGTGTGGATGCAAGCCACGTGGCAGGCAACAGCTGGTTGTAGGGTCAGGGTCTGTGATGTTTCCCACAAGGTTTTGCATTATTGCAGTAAATAATTTCAAGAATGCTCAATATTTAAGCACCAAAATGCAACTTGCCACCTAAGAACATTAAATAATGAGGATGAAATAAGTAAAAGCCAAAGTCAATATCTCTCTGTGCAATTCTTCTTACTACACAACCATAAACAAGAGACCATATCCCATTCCTTCAAAATCACCATAGATTGAAATTCTATCGAAAAACTCACGAATTAAAGTTTTTTATCTGTTTTGTCATTGTTGTTCTAATGAAATTATGGGACAAGAATTTTATTTTCATAAGGCTTTTGAAAAGGATAGGTCTCTCTAAAGAGGCAGTGTGCCCTTTAGAAAAACAAAAATAGAGGCACAGTTTACTTGTGACTTGATAGAAATAAAGATCCCATGTTCTGGTAAACTGCTGGCAAATATATGTCTGCTGATTTTATAAATAAATACACATAGGTAAATGAAGCAGTATGTAGATGTGTAAAATTATGGCTTGAAGTAGCTGTTAAACTAAATGACCAAACACAGTATAGACATTCATATTTTTAATGTCATGAAGCTGAGTTGAGGATGGTTTAGGTTGGATATCAGGAAGTTTTTCACCCAGAGAGTGACACATCACTGTAACAGGCTCCCCAGGGCAGTGGTCACAGCACCAAGCCTGTGAGTTCAAGCAAGTTCAAGAAGCATTTGGACAATGCTCTCAGCACAGGGTGTGACTCTTGGGGATGGTTCTGGGCAGGGCCAGGAGCTGGACTGGATGATCGTGGTGGGTCCCTTCCAACTCAGCACTGTTTCTATGATTTAACTCTGATCAGTGCCCTACATTTAAGTATTTTTTTCACCTCTTCAGAGTTTACTAAACAGTTCACATCTGATTTAATTCAACAAAAATCCAATTGAAAGACATCTGATTTGAGATTGCAGCCTACTCAGCTTTCCTGTTCTACCTAATCCATAACACAGCAAAGAATGGTATCATATGGCTGGGCTGGGCTACAAACAATTTAAATATCATAATGCACCAATTATATGAGTGACACATGCTAATAATTTCTTGTGCACAAGGCTAGACATATTTTTGCTCTCAGGTAAACACAAAAAAAATGGGAATAGCAAAACAGCTGGCATCAAGAATACATTAAAATATCATCAGAGAGATGGAGCTGAGCTATACACAGCCTAGTTCTATGTTTTCCTGCATTACTGTGGTACTCAGATTTCTACAGCTGATATTAGAATGACTAATGAACCATAAAAAAGATGTATGATATGTGTACATGAAAAAGAAATTATGACTAATCTTAGAATGCATTGGCAAACTTTCACATTCACGTTGTTAAATATATTGAGCTCTGCAGTATTGGGGAGTTGAAACCTTTGAGGTCAAGACAGATTCTTTTCAGCACATGTTTGTCTGATTTGATATTTTTCTAAGAATGCTCAAAGTATCATGAGCTAGCTATGCTTCCAACACACAGAAGTTCAAAATATAGTTAAATTCTTTGAAGATTGGAAAGTAGACATCACTTTTTGAAAAAAAAAACCCAAGCCTTCTATCAAGTCACAATCACAAAATCAGGCATAAAACAAACAGGCTATGGGAATGCCTTAATTCTGGTCAAGGATATAAGGGTTAAATCCACATATTTGTAAGAGGATTGAGAAAACCTACTGGAAGCATGATCAACCCAAGGCCGCCACCACAGCTTTTTTTTGCCCTTGGCTTTCTCTTTGTCTGCATCTCCTAAAATAAAATATGTTCAAATATTAATTTTACAAAATGAGAAACATATTTCTTACACTGATTAATAATTTTTAATTTCTCTCAAAAGAGCTAAAATTTCATGAGCACATCAGATGTCAGGTCTACTGAGTACATTTAGTATTAAAATAATTCAAAACCATGACCACTAAGCAGAAGTACTCTGATTTATGCAGTAGTTCAAACAGCATTCAACTCTAAAACAGCTAAAAAGTCGGGGTTTGTGTTTTAAAACATACTGTCACAGTTAACTGTAATTTAAAGAGGAAAAAAATTTCCCTCCTCTCAAATCCCCTTACATTTCAGGCTCCAAAATCTTTTAAATTCAGTAAGTGCTGATCCCAGATCAATGCTAGAAATGTGGCACTAGATAGGTATGATTTCATCTGTGCCCATGATTTTAAATAACATTTAAAAGCACACAAACATTTTGGTGACTGACAAAATCCAGAACAGCATCCAGAAAACATTGCTGGAAAAACATTGGTGCTACCTATTTGTAAAACTGTGGTTTACAGATAATGACTTTTACCGAAAGAAACCTCTGACTCTTTTCAGCTCTTTGGCAACAGCCTGAAGTTAACCAAAAGTATCCTCAAAGCAAACCATTTTTTCTAAACCTAGTTACAGTACATAACACAGATTTTTTTTTTGCTGAATCGAGCCTGAAACTGATAGTCAGCTAATAATGTTGTTACATGCTGGCAGTTTTCAAGAGCAATGTATCACTTATCCAACTAGCAGGTCTATCAGATCCTTAGCGCTCAACTGCAAATATGGTACAGGAGTAGCAGCTAATGGTACCTTCATCATCTTCTTCAGAAACCTTCCGAATCTCCGGTCCCTCTGAGGACTCCTGGTTCATGCTTAGCATCCTCTCTTTACCCTTCTTATATTTTTGCTGCCTGGCTTTGATGCGATCCATTCTAGCAAAAGAAAGAATCGTATTAGATTTACGCCTTCACGCACCCTGGAAAACAAGTGTTAAACACATGCATACACACACGTACACACACACACACACAGACTCTGCAACACTTCTCAGGGAAACATTCCACACTGTTGTTAGTCCTGCCCTTAAACAGAAGGAGTTACTTGCTCTGAAGGGGCTGGCTGGGAGGACCAAGCATAGATGTTCACTCTGGTGGGAGCTGGGTTTACTTCTATCATGGCTGCTTTACTTACTCCCACTCAGCTATCTTATTATCATTTAAAATTGAAAGAATCATTGTCAGGAGTTACAACACACCAAATGAAGCACTGAGAAAAAAAGGACTTCTACCTAAGGCAGTGCTTTTCCTGAAACTTGCCACTCTGAACCAGGGTTTGGTTGTTCCTGCACTGTTTGTACTACATCTTCACCCTCTCAGATCATTTGTCTCAATGGACACCAGAGACAAATGGTGTCCCTTGTGGGTCCAGCTATTTTTAATATCTGGGACTGAAGTGGGATCAAGTGTACCCTCAGCAAGTTTGCAGATGACACCCAGCTGTGTGGTGCCGTTGGCACAGCTGAAAGATGGGATGCGCGTTAGAGGGACCTGGACAAGCTCAGTAAGTTGGTGTAGAGGAGCCTTATGAAGTTCAGTAAGACCAAATTCAAGATGCTGCACCTGGGTCAGGGCAACTCCTGGTATCGACAGAGGCTGGGGGATGGACTGATTGCGAGCAGCCCTGCTGAGGATGACTTGGTGGTGACAGATGAGAGGCTGGCATGAGCCTCAGTGGGCACTCCCAGCCCGGGAACCCAACTGTGTCCCAGCCTGCATCCAAACCAGTGTAGGCAGGACGGTGAGGGAAGGGATTCTGCCCCTCTGCTCTCATGAGACCCCACCCACAGTGCTGCATCCAGCTCTGGAGGGCCCACAGGAAGGACGTGGACCTGTTGGAGAGAGTTCAGAGGAGGGCCAGAGAGGTGATTAGAGGATGGGGCATGTCTCCTATAAGGAAAGGTTGTGACAATTAGGGTTCTTCAGCCTGAAGAAAAGGCTCTGGAGAGATCTTATTCCAGCCACTCAGTACTTGGAGAGAGCTTATAGGAACAATGAGGCCAAACTTTTTTGCAGGGTCTGTTGTGAGGACAAGGAGCAATGGTTTTAAACTGAAGGAGGATTGCTTTAGATTGGCTATAAGGAAAAAACTTTAAAATGAGGGTGGTAAAACCTGGAGCAGATCTCCCAGAGAGGTGGTGAGTGCTCCATCTTCAGACACATTCAAGGTCAGGCTGGATGGGGCTCTGAGCAAATCAAGCTCTTTGAAGATGTCCTTCCTCATTACAGGGGGGTTCAACTAGGTGACCTTTAGATTTTCCCTTCCAACAAACATTTCTATGATTATGTGATTCTATGTAGGAAAAAATACGGTCCCTGAAATCTTCCGATGATTCTTCCATTAGGCAGGGTGGAAGAAGTTGTTATGGGTGGGCTTTGACACTTGGTTAGGAATCAGCTAGGGCTTTCTATGCATCATGGTGGAGGAGCTCTGAAAGCATTGTTGGCTGCATGCAAGAGAAACCAAAGTGACTTATGGGCTGCGTAAAGAGAAAGGATCTCCAGGCATTCTTAAACTGAATGCAAATATTTTCAGTGAAGGTAAACATGTATTTTGCATTTAAACACTACAGGAGAAACCACAAATAAAACAGAAAGAGCAGTCACGCAACAAATTTTTCCAGGAATACAGATAACAGATATACAGAACAAAATTCTAATAATGGTAAAGCATTTCTACGAAAGAAAGTGCTGGATAAATACTGGAAGCCAGTATTTCTATCAAAGAAAGTGCTAGATAAATACCAGCAATCAGTTACATATCTACATACATATGCATAGATATATGCATTTATATATATAAATGTATTAAATACATACTGTCTTTTCAGTTGATCCATTGATTTTTTTTCCTCTTCAATTCTTGCCTTTACAGCCTTGACAATCGTAGCCTGAAAAAGCTCAGCACCCCTACATCAGAAATGGGGTAGAGGAAAAGAAAAAGGAGAGGACATGTTAAATGTTTCTAAGTTTTCCTTATGGCAACTAATCACAGAGAACTCTATGTTCCCTCTTTATCTTCATCAAACAAAACTAATCCAAGGCCTGAAAGAAACCATCAATTGCTCCAAAATAGTAACACCTTTATAGACAATCATTTCAAGATCTGGGGCCAAATGTTGTGAACCCTACTCAGCCTGTGTGTTACTCTAGCAGCTGCTCAAGAAATTCAGTTTCCAGTCCTCAAAACACAGAACACAAGTGGGTTCAAGGCTGAGGATTTCTTGCACACCCTCAGGATTTCTTTATAGTCATTTCAGCATTATTATCACCTCAATCCCCTGCCTCAGTCCTCCTGGAAGTTGTGAGCAAGGTCCAGCTTTATCCAGGGCCACAGTGAGCATGGATTCAGCTTCACTTTTACTCTGAAAACTATGGTGCTTTCAATCTGACAATACAAACCCTTGAGCAAGTTTCTGGTGTGCCAAAAGAATATGGTTTCCCACCCCATTACATTAGAAATGTAATCAGTTCATTGATTTGAATGTTATGACCATTCTTCCTAAGTCACACATGAACTCTTAAGGCTCTTAAAAGAGTCTTAAAGTCTCTCTCAAAGAAGTAGCCTAGATCTAAAGCCTTTCTTTTGTCAGGAATTCAGTAAGAAAAGCTACAGTTTTAGAAGTCCACTCTTTCATTCTGGATGCATATTTCCCTATATAGGACATATTTTTATACTTGGGATTTTGCTTTATGGTACTTTCACTGTGAACCCAGCACACCAAAAGAGGTACAAAAAAGCCATATCCAGCATAATTGGGCATCAGCACTGAAATTCACTCCAGAACAACAGCCTAATGCAATGTAGGATGGATGTGTAGGTCTTTTGGTAGCCCTCTTTACAGTGCTAAATTTTGTTAGTGTAGGGAGCTAAACATGTCTCCTTAAAATGATCCCTGGAAGAGAAAGATAAAAACTACTTCATTTCATTAGATGCAAGCCAAATTTTTGCCCCAAAACACAGTCAGAAATCAATGTCCATATGTCTTTTGAAAAAAAAAAAACAAACCACAATACATTTATTCCAATATTAACAAAAGTAATTTCTTAGAAACCTTATGGAAATTAAAACCAATATTTCATTCCTCATCTGCCTTCATATTATAAACCAGAAGAATGTTTCTGCTGGTGATGGTTAGGAATGAGTGCTTGTGGTGTAACAGGATCAACCAGGTTAACACTTCCTTGCCAAACCTAGTCAGTGTTCAGGGATGTGACACTTCCCAAAAGTGTTCCCTTTTCTTCCCAAGCCAGATGTAAGAACTTTCCCTTCTTCCTCCTCCTGCAACGTTTCTTGAGATGGGATTTCTAAGGACAATTGTCTCAAACAGGCTCTGACAGTAGAATATTTTCATGCCAAGACCTAGAAACTCTGGCGTTCTCTCTGGTGCCTATTGAGGTTGAGAGAATGCTGCAACACACTTTCAGAGCTTTTAATAGGAGCAGCAGATGGTATTTAGTGAAAAGAATGGTTTAGTTTCTATTAGGTTCTCAATTAATTAATTTTCTTGCATCAAATCTGGGTTTGCAATTATGAATTTAGGATGGATTGTTCAAATCAATGTTGAAGGACTGTTTTGGTACTACCTATCGTAAACAGTAAGTAAGGACTGCCACCATGAGAGATTTGAGCTGTTTAATTTAATTTCTTTTAAACTTTCTATTACCTTGATGCTAATATCTGAGAAGCTTTTATATCTGCAACCACATGAAGGAAGTAGTAGCTCATGAAGACTCTTCTTTGCAGCAACAGAAAAGCAAAACATATACTGTCCCAAATGATTCCCGCTTCTCCACTGGGCAGTTTACAATCTGCATCGCTCGTTGCTGGAAAAATACACCATCAGGGTTAAGAATTATTTCATAATGTTTAATCAATTAAATAATCCTAGCCTTTACAATTATTTGAATTATTTTAGATTTTCCTAAAGAAAATTGTCATGCGTTTCCATTTGAGGTATACCATCATTCTTTTACAACAAACTGAAAAGCTTCCAACAATGGGATGTCTCCCAGTGCTATTGTCCCATAAGTGAGAATTCATCAGAAGTGAACTGTTTGCATATAAATTCACCCTACTTTAGTAAGTACTTGTAAACAAAGAATGGAAGAGGCATATTTTTTTTTGTTACACTAAATTATTTGATTTCAGTGTTTCCTAAAACAGCATATATCAATTTTTTGTTCTCTTCTCTTACAAGTGACTTTTCCTCTCATTTTTTAATTAAGAACACTATCAACAGAAGAAATAAGGGGTTTATTTTTGTCAAAATGACTTTTCGACTGCCACCATATAATATTTTGTTTTTCTTCTCCACAACTCAGTTCAATGGTCTTTTCCATTGCATAAGGGAAGAAATATTTGAAACCACAAAACTGCTTCCTTTGGGGTAGGAGGAGACAGGCAGAGAGGAAATCCCATTCCTCCTACCCCTAGATTTTGACTTGGGCTATTTCTTCCTTTCTTTATTCTCAGTAAGACAGTTCTCTTGGGGATATTAAAAAATTAAAACTGTTTTTTGTGGAGCTGGACTGTAAACTACATGGCCTATGCTGCCCTATAGAAAGCAGTAGGAAGTACTCCAGGGACAGACTCTAGCTCAAAGCTGGCTTTTCAAGCAAGCAAGCCAATCTAATAGATCTGGAAGGTCAAACTCCAAGAGCTTCAAAGCCTGCTGTGCCCAAACCCAGGTGGGAGGGTGTTGAAAATCTATGTCTAAGTTTCTGTTGCTGCCCAAAACGTTTTGGATAACACAAAAATTCCTGGGCACCTTTCATCCTGTGAATTTGTGTCTTGATATTTACTTTTTTTCCCTATTCCACACTTACCTATTAGGATCAATTATGATGACAGGAATTCAGAATTTTGCTGCTGACTCACTAGGCTGAAACAGCTCTTTAAATTCAGGAAAAAACCAAACCACACCCAAAAAACACACCCAAAAAACCAGCAGGTGTTTTCAAACTGTTAATCCAGGGTGTCAGGACAAAGTGGAGACAAATTCACTGAGATGTGAAGGGTTTTGCTTTCCATACTTCATTCAACCCTTCTCTCACCTCCTTCCACAGACATTATCCACTCCATTCCTTTTATCACCACATGAGAATAATCACAAGAAAAAAAACTGCCTAAACTCTCTGTGCATGCAGAAACATTACCACTTTCATGCCATTTCAGTGGGCTGAACTGGTTTACCCTTTGAACCACCAAACCCTGGTGCACAGGGAGGAGTGGGAGTCCACACTGCACACAGGGAGTGCAGCTGGGAAAAGGTGCCCTGTCCATTCAGTGATGGTGAGCTGACCTTTTAGCTCAAGATGTACAGTAAACCAGAGCATCTCATCACCTGCATACATGGGAAAATGTGGTAAGTGCCAAAATCAGTGAATTGTTCATTTATAGCAAACACCGGCTGTGGGTGGGTGTCAGGGGACAGTGGTAGTTTTCTCTGTATATGTGTCCCCCTTGTTTCTGTGAAATATTTTCAATATTCTGTGCTGCTAAGGTCCAAGAGTTTTCAAAAGGTAATATGTCAAGGGAAGGCACATCTTAAATATGACAGAAGATTTTACGGTGATTTTTTATTAAATGAGAATTATACAGAAAAATAAGCTGTACTTACGAATACGGTAGCCTTTAACAGTACAAGCCAAGCTAAATGCCTGAATCACCCAGCAGCTATTCTGAATTAATGATTCAATGTAGCCACATGCTCCTATCTGCAAAGTAAAAGGGCAGTTTCATATAACAAGATACAGCAGTAATAAAGATAAGAAAAATTGCATCTTTTAACATTACATTAGAAATAATACAGCCAAGGGCAGTCAAACTATTCTCATTACTGAAAGAGCTTGGAAGAAATAGTGGCTTTACCAATGACACACAAACTAGTCTTAGACAGAATTTGATTTTTTGATTATTAGTGAGATAGGAGGTACGTGGGGTTTGTTTGCGTTTTTGCACAGAAAGGGACACGCCTGGCATACCATGAGATGTGACAGCTGAGCAAATTTTATAAATCACTGACTTAATCTTGCAAACATACATGGACAAGCTTAAGACATATGTAGCTCCACTGAATTCCCAAGAATAAAATGAAGCTCATATGTAAGCATTTAGAACATTTGCAAATTCAAACCACCCATAAATCAATTTTATTTCAGCACAGTGACTTAAATAAATGTAAAAAGAAAAATGTCTGCTCTTTGCAGTCCAGCACTAAAATGTTCAAAGCTAAAAAGCAACTGCCAGGAATAAATCTAAATTTATCTTTCAAAAAGATTGAAACTACTGGCTTGTCTTAATCACCTGTCGGTGCCACTGCAAGAATACATACAAAAGAGTTAAATAATGCAAGAAAATCTTTAATATTTTGCAGAAGAATTTGACATTTAATTATCAGATACATCTGTTTCCACCTGAATTTCACACTAGTTCTAAAGGAAACAGGAATGGAGTTTGTAACTTTGTAGTCAACTTCACTAATTACATTACATCACACGACTGCATCTTGTACTAGGTTTGAAAATTCTTTATTTAAATAAATGGTCTAATTAAATGTGCACTATTTATCAACAGTATGACTAATTTTGCACTTCTTACTCATTTTTCACTCCACTTTTCATGAGACTTCTAAGGAGAGCCTTCATTAGGAAAAGAAACCAGAACCTGGCCCTTTGAAAGTAGCTTGTGAGGTTTCACAGAGCCCGACTGAGCGCATGGGTGCACATTTTCCCATGATGGATATGCACTGCCATTCCCTAGCAATGCTGGATTGAAATGGAGACTGCTTTGGGCTTGCAGAAGGCTGTGGTCCCAAAAAAGGGATTTTTTTATGACTGCTCAACGCACTGTGCACACTTCCAATGAAACAGAAGTGCTGAGGGCAGAGGAAAGGCAACATCTCCCTACCGACAGGATGTTCTTCATGGTGATCACGAAGACGTTGTAGGCAATCAGCCAGTCCCAGTAACGCAGAATGCTCCTAATGGGCTTCAGCAGCAGGTCTCCACCAAAGAGAAGGAAATAGAAGCAAGCCACCAAGTAGCCCATACAGAATATGCTGATCCTCGTCGTTCCCGTGATGAAGATTATGGTAAGCACAAACCAGAAGAGGTAACTAAATATTATCACCTTATACATGTCTAAGTAGGACCTAGAAGTAAAATAAGGAGAAAAAGTTACCATTTTTTTCTGAGAGCGATGTTATCTTTCCTCTTTCTGCATTACCGGCTGACACTTGGGCCCAAGGTCCTCTGGGCATTCTCACAGTTCAATATTTGTGCAGGCATCACCACTAACACCACAGGCAGGGGTTTAGTTCATGCATGGTCTGCCCGGCTCTTACATTTCACTCCAGCTCCTTCCTGTGCGTAAGCACCTTGCTACACCTGGTCAGGGCACCATGATGCTGCAGGATCAAGCCTTGTATCATGGAAGGGAGGAAAACCTGTTCTCACCAAAATTCGTGATAGAGGGATATTATCTGCAATGCCACGTATGAGATCTAAAGGCTGTTTGAGACCATCTTTCAAGAAGTCTGAGAAATAATATAGCAAATCTATTTTAAAAAGCCAACTACAGTACACCACTGCAAAGAATTCTATATTTATTGATGACTTCTAGGGGATTCAGCCTGGTCAAAATACTAGTTTCATAAACAGCTGCTGAAAATACCTTTCTCTAATGGAGATCAACTGCAAAAGTTTTGAGGGGCAAAAGGTTTCTACGGAGCAGAAATGTGATAGAATTTATTGAAATGTTTTCCAGGAACCTCTGAGACCAAGCTATCTGAAATCAGCCTGGCCCACAGTGGGAAAGAAAGAGAAACCATTTGGTGTTTTCAGATTCCTTAAAGTGTTGAGTTAATATTGACTCAGTGAGCTTTCAAACAAGAATATCTGCCAAAGGCAATACCAAATACTACATATAGCTAAACACTGCAAAACCAACTAATTCTTAGTTTCCTCCAGTTTATAATGTTTTGATTCCAAATCTAACTGTGTTTTCAGAGTCTGTTCACCCAGGCTGCGTAACTACATTTGTCAGGAAACCAGGCAGGGAGACAGAGCTACAGGAGTGAACATATGCCTAAGCCAAACCATGTAAATGAACTAAATGCACTGTATGAAGCCACATAAAAAGGACCCTGCTGCTTGATGTTCTCAGGCTCAGAACTTTCTAGGAGTATGTATTTACAGTCTTACATTTATAGGCCTGTATTACACATTTTACCAGAGAAGCATTTAATGAAAGGTAAAAAGAAAGCTCCTTTATGTTCATTTCCCACAAATATTTAGGAAATTTGTGATCTACTGCCTGTGAAATCTAAAAATATCATGACTTCGGAGATGTTACTGGGTTCTGGGTGATAAAACATTAACAAAGAATCAATATGCACTGGGAAAATAAAGAAAAACATCAGTTAAAGAGGCCTCCATTAACTTGACGTGCACTAGAAATGGTGTTCTCATTGTTTCTCCAGAAAATAATATTCTGTTTGATATTCCTTTAATAATAACTATTGGAGTGTGGGATGGCTAGGAGGAGATCACTTTCCTGACACCGCTCTATTTCAAAACGGTTGTCCTTTGCTACCAACAAAATGCATCAGCGTCTTTTGAGAAAAGCCCGAAGTAGAACTAAAGTGATCCAAAACCCAGCAGTCTTAATACTCTTCAATAAAAATGAACTCTGACTCTTAGAGACAACCGGGACTGTCTCAATCCAAACTTCCCAATATATACATGTGGCGTTTGCTTGAGTCATAATCAGCAGCAGGTATCACACTTAGATTAAAACTTCTGGAAATTAGAGAGAATATGAAAAGGAAGACAATAACCTAACTATTTTTTCACTACAATGGTGGCCATTTGCTACATTTTAGCAGTCATCTAAAATATTAAATACACCTGTTCTTATATCCAAAATATCCATTAAATATAATAGCCTTGGGCATCTCTAAACCAACCAAACAACAAAACCAGATATAACGGAAAAATTCTCAGAAGGGAGGAGGCACAACTGTGTCAAGTGGTAAATGATGTAATCCTTAAAGATGGAAAGCATTCTGACTTTTATCACTGTGCAGTTCCAACAAACAAATCCAACAATAAAGATGACTCCCAAGAATTCATCCTGGAGTGGACATCTCACAAAATGGTGTTTGAACAAGTCAGCCAAAGCACACCTAAACAATGAAGATCACCAACCATCCAAGGTACTTCTGTGCTATCCCAAAAAGAATGCCACATTGAACACAGTGGAGAGAACCACTCTAGTTGTTTTCAGGTAATAAAAATTTTCCTGAAATCATGTTTCTTTCAGTTACAATATGCAAAATCTTGTCTGTTACAGCATAGAGTCCTACATGCCCCTAATTTTCATGCATTGGTTACATTGATTTGGATAGGTCAAGTGCTGTAAGACCAGGAACAAAGACATGCCTTGGTGGGGAGTTCTCTACATATTACATCTCAAATCATTTGACATGTTCTCATATGTAAATCTTTAAATTCTGCCTCAAAGCCCAGAACGTTAGGAAGTGAGGAGCTTTGGTTCCTTGCTCTAGGTCATACTGCAACAGTGGGAGGCTGAAGGACAAAGACACCCCAACAGTTAAAAACACCCTATACAAATCCATGAGGACAGAGTTGAGGTACTTACCCTGTTTAAAGGCTTCTACACAGACAGGAGAAAATGCTTAATCTTGGATAGCATACACCGTGATTCTATGCAGACTGCATAGATCATTAGTTTAATGTCATGTAAATTTTCCAAACTCTCATTTTCTGAGTGTTCTTTAAATGTCCCTTCATTCACCAAGAGCAAAAGGCCACCCTCAGGATGTGATGTTTAACAATACACTTTAGAAATCTGCACAGCTGGTTCCCAAGGGGACAATCCCACCCCTTGACCTCCCTTCAGCTCTGCATTTCAGCCCCTTTTTTTGGCTTCGGCTCTTTGAAATGGTTTCAAGGAGAAAATTTGCAAAAGCCTATGAACTTTGAGGGAGGACAGAAGGAAGGGATACTTTTCTGCCTAGTTAGTCTCCAAACCCACTCAGTGCAGAATGCTGAATGATGTGCTGAGGTGTGATGAATGCAGAAAGGTGGGAGGGTGCAGCAGGAGGCTAGGAACACAGTCACAGATCCCAGTAAGATTAGCCACTACACCAAAAGCACCAGACTACAGCTTTTGGTAGCATGACAGCCTCTGAATGAGAAATTACACAGAAGAAACCTGAAAGATTAATGAGAAATAAAACCCACTGATTTTCCAACCATGTCATTAGTAGAACCCACTAATACTCTGGATAACATTTTGGAAAAAATTACTGTATCAATTTGCTCAAAACCAAGGAAGACAAAGTCTGAAGTTCATTCCACACATCCATCAAAGCTATTTTAATATCAGATGGCTCTCTATATCAAATTATCTGCTTTTCTTTTCTAAAGTTTTTTTGGTCTTACCATGATTGTTTCAATATTTTATTTCCACGGGAATTAATTTTTAACTGTAATACAATCCAGCCTGTTGCAGAGAGATTGCTCCAGATCCTCCAGTTGTTTTCCTGGCATGCTACACGATGTGTTTGGCTATGACCAGTCTAGTGTCTGGACCTCTGTCTGCAGGCACCAAGAGGTGCTGATGCTGCAGCCGATAACCTCTTTCAGGAAAGGTATTTGTCCTCAGCCAGCACTTTGAAATTTAGGGGAAGAACACACTTCTGCTTACACACTGGTGAGAGCCTTTTGTGGTGATGGATGCAGCTCAAGGCTTCTTCATGCTGGAGGAGCTGCTGTTATGTAGCTTCACTGTTTTCCCTTAGCAGCCCCCTGCTTTGAGTGTGATACCCACCTTCATAAAACCCTGAGGCTCCTCCTATAGCCTTCCTCCCATGACATATTGTCCCTATACATGTGGTCTGTAAGCTTTACCTACTCCCAAATTTCTTCTTTCTTTCTTCCATATCTCCTATTCCTCACACTCTTAGCAGCCTATGTGACCCTACATCAGAGCTTGTTTCCCCTTCTAATCTCAAAGTTGCTAATGTTCCCAACCCAGCTTCCATCCTCAAACCCTTTCCCTGGAGTTCTATTTTGAATTTCAGAAGGGAGTTTTGTTGATTTTCCCTCTGCCAATAGCAACATCCAATCTTCTGAGAACTAGCTCCCTTATTTCAATGGACTTCTTCAAATCTAGTATTGTGGATCCCACAGGTCTTAGTTCCTACTATTTTTGTTAAACCCTCTCAAGGAACTGATATTCTTTTACGATTACTTTCTCACCAGTGAAGTCCTTCCTTCATGCTTATATCCACCTTAAAAACACCCAAATTCACAACTGTGTTATTTGTTGAGACCTTTTTTTTTTTTTTTTTTTTTTTTTAGCAACAGAATGTTTATCTGCTTTAACTATGACAGGAAGCCTGTAATGTTCATTTGCAGGTCCTATCTCACTAACCTAAGTTGGAACACAGTTCCAAAACTGGCATTACAGCTGCCTTTCAGGTACTTCACCTAACTTCCCTCATGATGGTTCCCAGAGCACAGGTACTAAAGGAGACAGTTCAATGACTGCTTCTAAGTGGAAAAAGCAGATTACAATCCCAAGCTTTTTTTTTTCCCCTGACAATGTCTAAGCGAATGTCTGAAAACTTCTTGGGAACTGAAATGAGAATTTTCCAGCATTAGAGACTGTGGGAAAGGATTATAAAGCAACCTCAGTGAGGTTGCTTTAAATCCTGTGTCATTCTAAAAGCTCCTATTTCTATTCTTTGTTCTTATTTCTGTTTCAAAGTCCTTTGGATGTGCACTCCTTTGGGATCAAGCACATATCCCCTGAGAAATCTGGGGGTGGAAAGACAAGAAAATTTCAGGAAATCTCTTACTTAGACTGTATTTATCAATGTTGAACTCAAGTATTTCTCCAGAGAGAAGAAAATTAAGCAATTTGGAAATATGTTCTTCTTCTGCCACTGTTTATGTTGCAGTTAAAAGCTTTTTATCCATGTCTACTAGAACAGTGACCAAGTAGTATCTTCTCAAGTGAAATGACATTTCAGAAAGGGTGATTTGGTCTGCAGCTGCCATTCTTTTACACAGCAGTAAATACACATCAGGCTTCTCAGAAAACACAATAATACCAAGCACAATTTTTTCAATTTTTTTTTTTTTCTGCTTCGTAATTTATTCATAACCAGGTTGTCTTCTCTTACTGTTTGGCTCTTTCTGACTGACTTTTGGAGAAATGCCATTATTAATTTCACATGCCTGGATAAGGTTTGAACCAAGTTCTTGTCCATGTTACTAAATATTTAGATGGTTCTGAAACTTCTCTTGAAAAGCACCAGAAATGTTTTTAGACAAAGCCCTTTCAGTTCCAAATTGTCTTGGATGAAGGCCAGACACATACATTTTCTTCTGAGGTAGATCTTCAGTGGGTTACCCAGAGCTTGAGAGTCCTTCTTTTGAAGATTTACAACTCCTAAGAAAATATTCATTCACCTTAAGGTGCTGTCATCTATTGGTCTAGCTACTGGTGCTTCTTTGAAGCAAATTAAGCATTTAGGATTCCATATGTGCAGTGTAGCCTCTCAAAACTACACAATCTAAAGCCTGGGATAATCTATATTGTAGTGAACGCATTGAAAGTGACACTTAAAAGCTCAAAGAAAGGTAAGATACCTTAAAGAACACAAGACCTATTATGCAGCTCATACTAAAGAAAGGTCTGTTTATACTTAGAGACACCATCCTATATGTTCCCATTACACATTCATGCAGCTAGCACTACAAAAAAACCCAAACAAACAAACAAAGAGAAGTTATAGCTTAGAAGGAGATGGAAGGAAGACCTGTAAAACTACAGATGCGTGAGCTTTCCTTCTGTGTTTGGGAAGATCATGGAGCAGGTCTTCATAGAAGCAATGTTAAGGCATATGCATGACAAGAAAGTGATCCTAGCATGGCTTCACTAAAGGAAAACTGTGCCTGCCCACTCTGGTGGCTTTTTATGATGGAATGACTGCAACGCTATATAAGGTCAACATATAGAGAAATGTCATTTACCTGGACTTTTGTAAAACCTTCAAGATGGTCCTACATGACATCCTTATCTTTCTGGACTGGAATGACATGGATTTGACAAATGAGCTATTCAATGGATAGAGAATTGGCTGAATGGATGCAGCCAGAGGGCTGGAGACAATGGCTCTATGTCCAGGTAGAGGCGGGTAACGAGTGATGTCTCTCATGGCTCTGTTGTGGGACAGGTGCTCCTCAATATCTCCATCAGTGACACAGACAGTGGGATCGAGTGCACCCCCAGCAAGTTTGTAGGTGGCACCAAGCTGTGATGAGCTTGGCACAGCAGAAGAATGGGATGCCACCCAGAGGGATCTGGACAAACTTGAGAAGTGGGCCCATATGAACCTCATAAAGTTGAACAAGTCCAAGTGCAAAGTCCTGCATCTGAGTCAGGGAAATGCCAGACATGAGCACAGACTGGGAGAGGAATTAATTGATAGCAGCCCTGATGAGAAGAACTTGGGGGTTCTCATGGATGAAAAGCTGGACATGAGCTGACAATGTCCACTCACATCCCAGAAAGCCAACTGCCTCCTGGGCTGCTTCAAAAGAGGTCAAGGGAGGTGATTCTCCCCCTCTGCTTTGCCTCATGAGATACCACCTGGAGTACTACATTCAGGTCTGGGGTACTCAGCTCAAGAAAGACAGGGACCTGTTAGAGTGAGTCCACAGGAGGTCCAAGAACATGGTCAGAGGGATGGAGCACCTCTCCTATAAGGAAAGGCTGAGAGAGTTGGGGTTGTTCAGCCTGGAGAAGAGAAATCTCTGGTGAGACCTCATTGTCGTCTTCTAGTAATTAAAGGCATCCTATAAAAAAGGAGAGAAGTGTTTACACAGGCATACAGGCATAAGACAAGGGGAAGGGTTTTAAACTAGAAGAGGAGATGTTTAGATTAGATATTAGGAAGAAATTCTTTACTCAGAGTGTAATGAGGCATTGGAACAGGTCACCCGGAATTGTGGATGCCCCATCCCTACAAGTGTTCCAGGCCAGGTTGGATGGGGCTTTGAGTGACCTGGTCTAGCAGAAGGTGTTGCTACCCTTGCTAAAGAGGTTGGAATTAGATTGTTTTGAAACAGAAGGTCCCTTCCATTTCAATGTAAACCAGTCTACGATTCCATGATTCCCCACCCAAATATCTACAAGAAAAGATATTATAAACAGGAATTTCCTTTGTTCCTGAATGTGTTAATTAATGAGTTTTCTAGTAATTCATTATTCATTTTTCAAACAAAAATACCCCTCTTCTTTTCTCTTTCTCTGCCTTGTTTTCATTCTTCTCCTTATTCACAGAACTTTAAATTGTCACATGAAACGGTTGCACAGATTTAGGTGGAACAAATATAAAATGACTGCAGTTTATTTGTTCAGCTCACCTCTGCTAATGGCTTCTTTGATTTTCTGGGGCTTTTTGGACTCTCAACCAGTAATATTACCTACTGCCTGATACATGCAGCAAACTCCCAATTAAATAGTTGCATATTGTTAATCCCCTCTGCAGGGGTCTCCTTGGTCAGCACACAGCCAGGAGTGTGTCTGAGTGGATGTCCTGCCACCAGTGGCTTCAAGTTGATGCATACCATACACATGACCCAAACCACAGAAATTGACCCAGAGGATTTTGGCAGGGCAGCAGGCCAGTCCAGCTTGAACTTTGCTTTCCACTATAAACCTGACTCTGATTACCACCCAAAATCTTCAAATATCCTCTCTATTTCAAAGTTTCACATTTATCCATTTGGGAATATCTTATACAGATGACCAGAATTACCTATCAAATTCCAGAGAACATTGAAAAGATCCCAAAAGAGGCTATTTAAAAAACACTGATTTTCTTACCTTTTTCTCTTCCAAAGACAGCTTTAAAACACATTCTGATAATTTACGACTTTTTTTCAGAATGATTTTTTTTCTGGACTTAGGGAGGAAAACTTGATCTTTCTGTCAGAAACCAGTGATGGTCTTTACCAGTGACTAAACACATCAGTGTGCCCAATGCAACTGCTGCATCAGCCTTTGCTAAGATGGACACAACTTCAGTGGCAAGAGAAAAACTCAGGCAATCCCCACTACATTTCCTCTCAACCAAGCCCTATTTGTCAGATATCTTTAGAAAGTATTCTCACTTGATGAAGCATTTTGAAGAAAGATTAATACATCTCCCTTCCTGCTTATGGTACTGATTCTAGAGCATTGGGTTCACTGTGTAGACTGGAAGTTCTCAAGGGGGAGAACTATTCAATCTTTGCCCAGTAGCAACTATACAGCTCTGGACAAATGAGTCAATTTAATGTTCAAGAGTCTCCTCTTCAAAGCTATTTCATGATAGATTTGGCAACCAATCGTAACAGAAATAGCAGGATCATCCTAAAGAGCTTGAGAAGGACTTCTAGTGATACCACTTGTCTGGTGAAAGAAATAAGTCTCTCATCAAAAGAAAGATTTTTATGGACATTAGTTCTAGACATTTTTGTATTCCTGTCATACTCAGACATCTGTTGGTAACATGCATTCACAGATCAAGTCTGACAGAAGACCACAGCTAAGAAATCTTACTCTTCCCATTTACTCTTGTGGTACTGCACAAACTTTAAGAGACAACTTCAAATAAAAGCATGTCCAGCACAATTTAGAAGAGCTGAGCTAATCTGTGTTTGCTGAAATGATCAAACAATGGAACAGTTCCATTGTTTGAAGGCCATTCAGAACAGACTGCCTCAAGCTCTGCCCCTTTATGTATTATTCACCTTCTTAAACAACCCTGTATGCAATGCTCAGGAGCAGTAAGACATGTCAGCTGTCCTTCCAAGACACTTTTATGGTTCCTATGCCTAGATGAAATACCACAAAGGCCAGTCTCTTAGAGTACTATTTTGATTGTGCTTAGACAACTACTAGGCAGGACACAACTGATGACTTTTTGGGATTAAACACATACATGGGAAACTGCAGACTGCAATGGATTCTTGCTGACATGTCTGTATTTGGGGGGAAACCACCAGAGCACTTAAGTCCAGCATAAATCCTGCCCCACCAGGCATTCATGGAGGGAAATTAAAATTTGAGTACCAAGATCCTTTCTGGAGTTGGACATACAGAGAGTTAGATTAATCTAGCAGCCAAAAGACTCTTTTTTCTCAAACTTTCTAAATCCACATGTGCACAGATAGCAGTCAATAACTTGTGACCTAAAGGTGAATATTTTGCAATGTGTTGGTTGTCTGACAGTGGTGGGACATGATGATCTTAAAGTTTTTCTTTTCGAAACTAAACAAGTCTATGATTCTGTGAATGCAGGCTTTCAGGAAAATTTATCACTGAACTTCTCTGGAGAGCACTTAAAACAATCATCAGTTTTAGGAAGACGTGTTTGCACCCACCCTGTTCTAAACCAGATGCTGATTACCCAGAAATTAACTATCTGCTCTCTGATACAGCAGTATGTTAGATGGGAACATACATGAACACAAATTCCAAGTAAAATTGGAAGCTGTGAGAATGACTTTTACCCTAGTGAACTTTATGAAAAAGAAGCGCTGTATTTTCCAAGTGTTTAAGATTCAGTTTTTACCGGCAGTGAATGAAGTCAGGAACAGGATTATGCTGGCTAAAAGATGCTGCATCAAGGTTCATGCAAATTTCCACATTG
Organism: Dicaeum eximium; assembly: GCA_013396995.1. Classification (NCBI taxonomy): domain Eukaryota; kingdom Metazoa; phylum Chordata; class Aves; order Passeriformes; family Dicaeidae; genus Dicaeum; species Dicaeum eximium. The sequence continues at coordinate 554,852 of VWZP01007456.1, read as the reverse complement.
TCTCCAGCCATGATTCGTACTGCAGCTTTATTTTCATCCTCAAATGTCTGCCTTTGCAAGGATGCACACAGAAGCAGCATGAAGTCATCTAGGAGAAAGTAGTGATTGCAAGGAAAAATTCAGTCATTAACATAGGTGTAAGGAGAGTTGTGATGTATTATAATGTAGTTACCAGACTGTTTCCCCACATTTTGAACCTCCAACACTGAGTGGTTTTCAGTGCATTTACCTCTGAATTGAAATTTAATGATGTTTTTAGGTTTTTAACCTGTCATTGTCTATAACTTTTTACAGATAAATAAATGAGAAAAGGGAAATACTAATATATTTTGATGTTGAATTATTAAAAAAGGGATACAGGAAAAGCAGATGCAAAAATTACTAACTCTGCTTAGTATTCAATCACCCAAAAAATCTGTCATCTTGCTGCTGAAGTGTAAATAAAAGTCTGGCTTCAAATTGCACTGTACAGATGATTTAAGCAAAGGACATATAAACACTTTATTAACAATGTGCTAAAATACTTACACACGAGGAAGACAGGGTTTGGTCTCACAATGAAGTCTGGAAAGTATAACCACTTTATGATGTTGGAGTTGAAGTTGGCATTGCCACTTCTCCATGGATAGTCTGTGTGGCAGGAGCATGCAAAAATTCAATCAGTACTTAATAACAATTACTTAATCCATTTTTTCAGAATACTTACCAATTTTCCAGCATGTTTCTATAAAAGCATCTAGCAGTAATTTTACATAAAGGGTGACCTTACCTTTACAAGGAGCAGGTGGGATGCCAATGCAAAGGAAGTACTGGAATGTAATGATGCATGTTAGAAAACAGCAATATTTTGGCCAGATCTCTGCAATAGCTTTCCTCCTACGTCGATACAATACAGCAATCAGCCAGAAGGCATGAATCATTGCATAAAAATCCATCCTTTGACCAATTACATTCACTGATAGAAGAAAACAGGTCTGGAAACAAAGTAAAGAAACATAAACAATTTTTACAAGCTCATGGCTAGTCAGTACATCAATAACAAATTATTGTGGATCCTGACAGAATGCTTGGCTGTGTCTGACTGCAGGAACCCTGTGCAAACCAACATGCTCCAACAGCAATTTCCACCACTCCACCCAAACACCCAAATTTTTTATACTCTTCTGTCTAGAGCAGGTTTCCATTATGTGATATCTAAAGATAGCAGAAGGAAAGAGCCCTGTCACAATAGCTAGTATGTGAAACATTTAATTGTTGCCAAGCAAAGAACAGATTACACAGACACGTATTGTGACAGGACGTACTTTTCAGATGTGGAAAAGAAGAGGAACTATTAAGATTGGTAACAACTAAGACATATCCTCATGCAGGAAATGGACAAGGCATTTAGACCATACAGCTTCTATCAGTGATAGACAAATCCAGTCCATTCCTGCAAGACAGCTTTAGTTTTCCATTGTTCTAAAGGCTCTGCAGTTCAGCATTTATGTTCTCTGGCTTCACTGAAAGCAGTCCCTTCACTCAGTTCTGTGAAACATGTATTGAAACTTTGTGAAAACTTCATTTATTCAGTGCACTGTGTTATTTTCGTTTTTTCTCTCCCCAAATTAGAATGATTTAAAATTATTTCCCAAAGGAAATAACTTGCTGGGGTTTTAAAATTTTCATTCATTCTTAATCCTCAGATGGCTCTGAACAGTTTGCTCCATTGATCAAAGTGGCGGTAGTGTTTAACAGTTAGGTCAAGAGCTTAAATATGATTAAATTTAGGATGTATTGCTCTGGAGTTGCCTCCTTCAGATAGGCATAGAAAATTGTGAAAAATCACTATTTAGGGAAAGATTTTTTTGAAAGTACATTTCATGTGCACATGAACAGACAAGGTAAGGGAACAGAGATGAGTAACATGAATGATGACTAATAAGCCTCTAGATGTCAAACACAGCCCAAACTACTACTCAAAAATAACACATTCAAAAGGTTTGGAATGATAATCTAAAGAAAAGTAATGCATATTTACCTCCAAACCAAACTTGTAGAAGAAGTAGTTTATGAAATACTTGACACAGTTTACAAGTCCATCATCCAGATGTGCTCTTGTAATATCATGGAAAATGGTTTTAGTCACAGGTGCGGTGAGGTTATTCCGACATCTGTAGTACTCTTGGTGACGGTAGATTGTAACTTCAAAAGCCAGAATAGCCAGCATCAGTAAGTTATTCTATGGGAGACACAATCAGGAGAATATTAAACAAAAGTCAAAACCACAAGAAAATATACAATTTTCTGATAAGCATGAACCCATTAATACTCAAATTGATGTTATCACTGAGGACTTCTGCACTCCAAAATGCACTGGCACCTATTCCCAGCTATTATGATTGAAACAAATTTAGGTTCACACCAATTCTTGGATTTTGATGAATCATACAAACATCCAGAAGATACATATAAAGATATAAATTAAAAAATACTATAATAAAAACTACTTGTGGAAATGAAGGGAAGGAAAAAGGCATTGATCCATCCATGTGCCCTCTCATATTTCACAGCTTCTCTTAAGGTAACATATTTCGTTTTGCAGGAGATAGAAGATGCAAACATACACAAAAGTCATCTGCAGAGGTTTAGCTGTCAAGCACTAACTTTCCAGGACAAGGATGTTGGGTAGAGCAAATTTAACCTAGGCATTCTTTCACATGAACAGTCTATCTGTCAGTCTTCTCAGGCACAGCTCCTTCTAAGGAACCAGATTGATTAGGATGCAGTCAAGGGTGGCTATGAATTGATTTTTTTTTATTTATCTCAGGAGGGAGATCTGCCCTATGTTCAATAGAAGAGAGGTACTAACTAACTCAAAGAGCTGGTTAAAAAGATCAGCTCAGAGAAAGTCCCTCAAGGCAGTAATAAAGTGGCAAACTCTAGATCTCTGTTTTCTGAGAAATATTTGGGACAAGAATCTCCTGAAACAGGTGCCACTGGGATTTTCATATCTTCTTAAACTGTGTATATAGAATGCTGGAGATTCTTTAAATTAATAATAGGTATAGTTTTCCCCAGGACTTGGCACATTTTCACTGTAAATAAAGTTTTTTAATCAAATAGGAATAATAAAACATTGCTCACAGGCATCAGCCAAAACCAAGAAGAAAAACAAAAGACATCCATTTACTAGTGTTTGAATGAATGATTCTCTTAACTCATTGTATTTGATAAACTGTGGCTAAGGAATAAGCACTTAGAAAAATTAACTTCTAGCACACACTGTCATTCAGGGCAATTACTCCAATTAGACCCATCAGTCCTTTGGTACCTGAAAGCCATGTACCTCTTAATTACTTAGAGTTACTAAATATCACATTTCTTAAAGGGCTTTTAACAGATTATAGAGTCCAAAAGTGATAATTCTACATGAAAGAATAACTTAATTGGTATTGAATCCCTTCTGGAAATGTTTTATGTAAAAGACGTGGTTTTCTGTTGCCTCTTTCCCTCTGTACTTCTCTATTATCAATGGTTTGCACAACATTTTTTTCCTGTGTGTGATAGATTGTTTATTTCAAAGACAATGCTATTTTCATCACAAATAAGAAAATATATGAATGCAGATAACAAAGAAGTTACCCTTAAGTACACAAGAAGGGGACTGGACTTTCTCAATCCAACCCACTCTGAAGGATCAACCGGCCCACTGTAGAGTACTGAGGTTTTCAGTTCTTCTAAATTGACCTTGGTTTCATTCTCTCCTGGCTAAAAAGAAAATGCAACAGTCATAAAATATGACTTTCAGACTGCTTGTGAAGGGTATGATAATCAACAATAATGCATCAGGTGAGCTGTTATTTTTGTACTTGATATATTTCCTTGTGCTCTCCCTCACTGAAGAATGCAGCAGTCAAACCTTTTTAATATGCATTTGTACTCACCAATGTACAATTTCTGGAAAAATCCTTGGGATCAATAGACGTGAGCTGATACAACATTTTGCAGACAATAATCACACATGTCCAAACAGTGCAGATACTTGATGCCAGTGGGCGAAACTGAGCATATGGCAAAGCAAGAGCCCAGGCAATTAAAAACACAAAGTTAAGCAGAGACACCTGAAAACACAAAAACAGCACATAAATTACACAGAGTAACAAAAGAACTGAGAAAGTTTGACCGTTTCCACAGCAAGTTAAAAAAAATAATAATTCAAAAGAAAGGGACATGCAGAAACTTTGAGGAAAATACTGAAAAAAAAAAATTTACAACAATACCCACAATAACACAGACACAGAGTAGTAAGTGAAGAAGGAAAAACTTTACAGTTGGTTTAGGAAGAAATTTACCACCTACATAATATTAATACTATTAGATCCACAAAAGTCCATATCTTCCTATCAACACATGTGAAATACAAAGGACTACATGCACCTTCTGCTGCTTTAGTACACCTGAAACAAAGAAGAGATGGCACAGATCCATGTGTCTGTGCAACTGACCTTCATCCTCTTGACTTCTTCCCACCAAAAAAAAAGTGAGAAATGGGATATCTTTTTGTTTTTAGTGAATCCTGTCTTACTATCCTGTTCAAGAAATGGCTTTATCAGATAGAGAACTCATATTGCCCACACCAAAAGCACAGCTTAGTGTTGTTCCCTCTTTCTCCAGGCATAGCTCCACATTGTTGTTTCTTAAGCACCAGACCAAGTTTAAGCAATTTTCCTACATTTACCTTCCCAGTTCTTTTCTACACCTTCCATCCTTGGATGGTGCCCAGAGACAGTTTGAGCAGGAGAGAGATTATGTCTCTTAAATCCAAAGAATTGGAGTAATAAAATTTTAATACCTGGAGAAAAGGCAGGGGCTGAGACTCTTGAACAGAGAGGATGTGGAAGATGTCAGGGCAGGTTCCCAACAGGTGAACAAGCCCAGCTGGATCCCATAATATCAGTGAGGTCTGACAGGAGGAAGCCCTCTCCCCACACCTGGGTGTGTAACCACATGGCAGATGCTGACAGGCTTCCAGGATGTGTAAGAGTTTGACAGTGGGTGTTTACTTGCCTCTTTCACTGTGACCCAGATGATGTAAGAGGAAACAATTTTGATGATGTGTAGCTCCAACAGCCACCACACGAAGACTTGCATCTTGTGAAAATATTCCAGGAATTTCAAAAACAGCACCGTAAGGCGGTCGATCACCAGATGCCACTTGTTCCTTAAGTCTGCAGGGATGTCCAAGCAGAACCATTGTAAGGACAAAAACAGAAGGTCTCTGTGAAATGGAATACTTCACTAGACAACAACAAGCTTTCTGCTTCCTTTCTAAGCCTTAGAGTAAGTCAAGATGGAGGATAAAGGCACAGCTCAGTGGCTAAGTAACTAAAAATGGGGTTGAAGCCCACTTAGCTGGGCTGCTTTCCCTCCTGACCACATGCCCTGGAAGGATTCTGCACTTCAAAAGTGGCAGTGGTGGCCTCCCTTGCCAATTTTGCTTTTATTCCTCTCATCAGAGCTCTTTTTGGACTCTCGTCCTCCAGTACTTTTGGACCTAAGCTTAGAGATCTCACTCAGGAACTAATTCCAACCCTGGTCCTTTTCCAGCTCAGAAAAATAAATTTTTTTTTGATGCCTGGAAGCTATGCACCCAGCCTATTTTCAGAAAGCACAGATTACTACAACTACTACTCAGAAAGCTTTGCAGCCAGATTGGAAGAAATCCATGCACACTAGGACCTGGATCCCTATCACAAGGGTTTAGACAATTGTACTATAGACAGCTTCAGATGTCAGAATTATCTAAATGGCCCTCAAAACAGCACAGCCTCTTAGAGTGTGACCTGTGCCTTCACAGGACATCTGAATCAAGAAAGGCAAACTTTCAAAAGTCAATTTTTATTTCAAAAGTCAAATATTTCCCTCAGTTGAAAAAGCTTTATCAAGGGGAGATCATGAAGCTGGGTGAAAGTATCCCTTCATAGGGGTGTTTGGCTAAAAAAGCCATCCTCCCAAATAGTACTCCAGTGAGCAAGCTTGTGGCATCACCTGTTACACGTGAGTGTACATGACAATACTTTTGCTGAACAGTGCTCTCTAAGTGACGACTTTGCTTGTGGGCTGGCTGTAAAACTGTTTCATCTGGCTACTACATATTAGTATAGAGTCTTCACACTGTATTCAGGGTTTCAGAAGCATTTTGGAGATTAGGAAGGATTTTGCATGCTGTGGGAACATTCTTTATATCAGAGATGGAAACATTTGCAAGTGATACCAAAGCACATCACTGTCTAAGCTGGTAAAAATGCAAAGGAGTTACCACCTTCTTTATGAAATTATTTCAAATTATCACTTTATTTTATATGTAAAGCACACCAAGGTGGTTACTCCATATTTGTGTGAAGAGCACATGGAACAACTCACAACTAAATTCCATTTTTCTCCTTTGCCTTTTTTCTCCAAACATAACTTAGGAAATTCTAATAAAAATGCTGAGTGATGGGAATTCTGTAAGCACGTAATTAAACTTGAGAAATTAATTAAGCTACAGAACTCTAATCCTACATGTGTTTTTACAAGCACAATGAGAGTATTTAAGAGAAGTCTTTACAGAGTTAGATATTCCCACTCATTCTTTCATTGCATTTGTTTTCATTGGCAGTGTTGCATCATGCAGTGTGTATCCAGACAGTGCCAGTGAAGTGGACCAGGCGGATAAGGTGCCCTGTGTAGCATGGCCAGGCACTACACACACAGGGAATAAAATACAGCCTGACTGCATCCACTGAAACACTCTAGTGAAGTGTGCACACATGAATGTGTTTAATATCAAAGCTCTGACCACATGGCTGTGTAAAAATGGTATAACTCCAGTAGAAATAAATCCCATGTGCAGCTTAAAGATGGATCCCTCTGTGCTATTCCAAGCAAGACCAGCAGCATCTCCCCACTTCCCTGCTTGCATGCGTCACTGCACAGAGTAATGTCCACCAGCTGGCCTCTTTCCCAAAGCCCTTCCAACAAGCTGGGATGGCTGGAGTGCACCAGACAGAGCACCCTCACCCCTCACAGGCAGTATGGAAGCTGGCCAAGAAAGGTTTCCATGGCCCATGACCACCTCTGTGACGACAGCTGTTCCAGCCAGGAAAGGTAAGGTGTTTCAGCTGAAGGTCAAGCACTGGAACAGGCTGTCCAGGGAAGTGGTGGAGTCACCATCCCTGGAGGTATTTAAAAGACATAGGGTGTGGCATTTAGGGACATGGTTTAGTGGTGGATATCGCAGTGCTGGGTTCATGATTAGACTCAATGATCTTAAGAAGTCTTTCCCAATCTAAATGATTCCCTGATTCCCTAGGGCTGCTAAGCCTAATGTGCTGCCATTTTGCCTTGATAAAGATCCTCTCCCTATTTAGGTGTCACAGTCCTGTGATTATTGTCACAAGTAAGTAAATTTGTAGTGAGGCCCCTTCCAAAGAATACAGCTTCCTTGGGTGTTAAATGCTCTTTCCTAGTTTCACTTTTGGATCATATTACAAACTGAGTTATGGTAATAATTAATTTTAGATGTTCATATTAGCAATATCAAGGATGGTAATATAAGCCATACCTATGTCTGCCCTTAAGCTTTTTTATGTTCATCTGGCATCAATTACATATTTCATATTCAGAAGTGAAAAAATATGACACTAATGTGCACATAAATAATGAAGCAAAGCCATTGGGACTTCTGGGGAGGGGTGCCTTAAAAGCATGCAGTATCAGATATTAAATATGTATGGGTATTATCTTTGTTGTAAGGAGATTTCACTCTAAAGTACTTAGAATTTGGGGTAGCCTTCAAATAATCTAACCCAGACCACTTAGAAGAAATGGGCACTGTTTGGTTCTGTTGGTTTCTTCCTCTCAGCATCCCACAGCACAATTTTTCCCAAGAAGAACCTGTAGCCTGTTGAATAATTGAGAAGTAGCCATCTGCTCAGTTCAGCCTTTTTGACACAGACTGCATGTGAAACTAGAAGGAAAACTTGGTGATTGAAGCTAACAGGGATGACCAATAACAAACCACCTGCTGACATTATTAATTAAGACAGAGTAAGGAAAAATTTGCATTCTGCAGAGCTTACCTGTGGTTTCTTCTTCCTCTGATTCATTGTCCTCATTGTCATCATCATCATCTTCTTCTTCTTTATCCTCATCCTCCTTCTCTTCTTCTTTTCCTTTTTTGACCCTCCCTTTCCCTCCCTCCCCCTCTGGCTCTTCCATTCTTTTCTCACCAGCCTCTTCCAGCATTTTATCCTCTTCCTTTTCTCTGCTGGCTGTTAGATTCATCATAGTTATGTCAGGCAGGCTTCCATCTTGGTGCACCAGTCTGTAGGTAAAGAGTAGCATGTCAGCAAACTGAGGAGTAATGACATCGCAGTCTTTTTCTTTTTCAAACCGTATAATTAGAAAAAAAATTAACTGTTCATGGAAAATGCCTTAGAAGTAGAAAAGTTAATGATTCTGGTACTCTCTCCAAACACACACTGAAAATTGAGTTGTTGGAATGTATTAGTAACTACTTCTCACTCAGATACTAATGGTTAGTTAGTAATGAGTGGTATCGACACTTAAACTTGACATTTTCCCCACTGGGGAAAATGGTCAGAGTTTAAGATGTAGAAGCATGAAATGACATTATTTAAGAGGAAACATTTCATGACTTCACAGGGGACTTACTCATTTTGGTGGTTTGGTATTTTTTTCTTGAGGCTGCTCAAAGTAATTGGAACAGAAAGAAAAAGGGAGATGAGAACAGAGGGGTTACAGAAGAAGGTCATCGAGAAATAAGTCATGCTACATCACAAGTCATAAAGCATTCTCCTACTCCATCTGCAGAAGCCTTCTGATGCCAAGAGCATGCCATCATGACATTCACGGGGTGCTTCTCTAAAGAAACATGGATTTGCAGCACAGATGGAAAGGGGGCAACCTATTTACACCAGTGCTAAACGTGGTCAGTGCTGTACCATGCTCTGAGTAGTGCAGCTGAACCACCACAAGTATCTATCACTGTAAATGCACTTCCACCTTCCTCCAATTAAAACATGCACCTGAAAAGCCAAGGAATTTGCAGTTTTTCTTCCAGCTATAGGTTTGGGAACAAACAAAAGCAAGAATTCCATGGCTGCACCTTCAGAAGATTTTATAATACCTGTCTTTGATAGTGCCATTCATGCTCTCTCTCTTTGCCACATCTCACAGAGAATTTTTCTTTCATTTATAATTGTCTCCATCTAAATCTATCAGTAAGTTTCACTCTACTGAAACTGGGATACGAATGATTTAACACAGAAACTATATTTCTCTAGTGCCATGGTGCCTTTTTTTCCCCCCTGAGATTTTTCAGTATATATTTTTTCTTTACTAGAGAAAATAAATATTTTCTTAGGGTTTTCTTTTCCTCCCAAGGGTGTGCTGTTGGGACTCACCTCCCATAGTTGCAGAAAACCCAGTTTCCCTTTCCCATTTCTCCTTGCAATGAAGTCTCCCTTTGGCAAGTGTATGATTAGGTCATTAAATGTTTGGTTATGCTATTGAAATTACTACACTCAGCATACTTTCAAGCACCTGTAAGGCTGTTCTAATATTCTATAGTACCATCTCAGGGATTTTTTTTTTCTTGATGTGAAATTCTGGCCTATAACCTTTTAGACAGGAAATTCTGCCAATTTTAGGATTTTTACAGTTCAAGAAACTAAAAATCTATATCTTTTTTTCTGGTCATTAAAAATTAAGAGAATAGGCTAATCAGTTAATGAGAAATTCAAACAAGCAGAATTATTTTTCAATCATTTGGGAGTTGCAGTTTCTTCAAGATGGAAACTTCAGTGTCTCAAATGAAGGAAAAACTATAGAAATCTGACTAAACAATGCTAAGGTAGAAATACCATGCCAATTGTCAAAAAGCAGAAAAGATGGTTTAAAATTAGAAGTTTAACAAGACATTCAAACACAAAAATATCAAAATGTCAAGTGATAAAGTTTAATCATATTTTAGCCACATTCATTACTAAAATTCCTCATCATGGGTTGGGCAATGAACCTGAGTGTCTTATATTAAAATATCCTTAAAAAATCTTAAAAATCTTATATTCAAGAATTTATTCAGTAGCTTTGGCTACTGAAAACAGAATCATAAAATAGTTCAGGTTGGAAGGGACTTTAAAATATCCACCCCCACTGCCCTTTGCAGGAATACCTCCCAGCAGACCAGGTTGCTCAGAGTCCCATCCAATCTGGCCTTGAACACTGCCAGGACTGGGGCATCCACAGCCTCCCTGGATAACCTGTTCCAGTGTCTCACCACCCTCACAGTAAAGGATTTCTTCCTAATATTTACCTTAAATTTCCCCTCTTTCAATTTGGATCCATTATTCCTTGCCCTGTCACTACAATTCCTGATGTAAAGTCCCTCTCCAGATTCCCTTTAGGCCCCCTTCAGATATTGGAAAGCTGCTGTGAGGTCTCCAAGCAATCTCCTCGTCACCAGGCTCAACAGCCCCAACTTTCTCAGCCTGTCTTCGTAAGGGAGGTGCTCCAGTCCTCTTATCAACTTTGTGCCTCTACTCTGGACTTGTTCCAACAGTTCCAGGCCTTCTTATGTTGAAGACCCCAGAGCTGGATGCAGTACTCCAGGTGAGGTCTCAGCAGAGCAGAGAGGCAGAATCACCTCCTTGACCTCACCACGGTCCTTTGGATGCAGCCCAGGAATCCACTGGATTTCTGGGCTGTGAGAGCATGCTACCAGCTCATGGTGCATTGTTCAACCATCACACCCAAGTCCTTCTCCTTGGGGCTCCTCTGTCACTTCTCTGCCCAGCCCATTGGCGTATCTGGGATTGCCATGACCCAGGTGTAGGACCCTGCACTTTGGTTTGCATGGGTCCACCTCCTGAGTGTGTCAAGGTCCCTCTGGATGCCATCCCTTCCCTCCAGTGCATTGACAGCACCACACAGCCTGGTGTCCTCAACAAACTTGCAGAGGGTGCCCTCAATCCTACTGTCCATGTCACCAACAAAAATGTTGAACTGTCTCAGTCCCAGTACTGGTGTTGAGAGACACTACTCATCACTGGTCTCATGAACAGTGAGCCATTGACCAACTCTGCATGAGGCCATCCAGCCAGTTCTTTATCCACCAAGTGGTGATCCATGAAAACCATGTCTCTCCAATTTGGAGACAAGGATATTGTATCAGATAGCATCAAACACTTTGCATAAGCCCAGGCAGACAATGTCAGTTGCTCTGCCCCTTTTATCAATGCTGTACCCTTATCATAGAAGGTCACCAAATTTGTCAGGCATGATTTACCTTTAGTAAAGCCATGTTGGCTGTTACCAATCATCTCATTTGGGACTCTTCAATTATTTTCATATCTAAGTCAAGGATCAGCTGGCATACACACTAAAAGGATATTCAAATCTCTATAAAGTTACTAACATCAATTTTCCCTAAAATATGTAACTAACTTATATTTACCTAAAACTCTAACAAAGTACCAATAGGAGGGTCATGTATAAAGAAGAGAGAATGAATTTTCAGTTTAGTTCAAATGTCATATAGATCCCTGGTTACCATAAACCATCAGTGCTCATTTAAAAGGCAATGCACCATGAAATGAAAGTAGCTATATAATCAGACAGGTTTTTGTACATATGTAAGTGCATTGATTTTTATGAGGTATCTTCCCAAGTGACTTTTATAATGAAAAAATCTATTCACACTGGTGTAAATCAAGGACTGAATGACTTACCTCAGTGTAAATTGGACAGAAACACAGTAACTCTATAGGATTTGGTAAGTGTGGACTCATATTTTTCTTAGTCATATAATTCCCATTCGTGTTCTGGAGATCCAGGTGGCAAATGGGGTTTTAAAGATTGGTACATGTAATATATATACCTGATAAAGCCTCAGTTTGAGTTTAGTCTTCAGTAGGCTTAGTTTTATTGGCATCAGTAGGCTTGAGCATTGGGTCATGTACTTGGGAGATCCACGGATAGATAAAATGCCCTGCCCACTGTTTGAAAAGTTAGTCTACTTGGAATCTTTCTTCCAAAACTCCCTTATGTATTGCTAGGGTTGTTTTTCCAATTTCTTTTTTTTTTTTTTTTTTTTTTTTTTTTTTTTTTTGGTTTTTTTTTTTTTTTACTGTGAGATCACATTATATTGTAACCGACAACACTGAGGTGTTAAGATACAAAAACTTCACTAGTTTAGAATTTTTAAGACAAGCTACCCATACATTTTCACAGCTAGTGAGATATGACTTCATTGTTGGAAGCCACACACCAGTGGGAAATTACCCCAAATAACAGAAAGGCATTGTGTCCGAAACTAAGGGAGAGAAATAACTAAATAATAATGCAGGCAACAAACCTTGAAGGTACACCCACTACTGCTTTTAGCTGAGAGCATTTCTTACTCTCAGGTTCATTAAATAGGGTATCAATAACAAGAAGTATACCAACAGACCTAGCTTTTGGCAACAAAGCAATTTCAGTGGCACTAAAATCAGGCATGTGCTACAGGTCCTTGCTGGATTCCTAGTACTTTGATCTCTTCATAATTTGCTAGAGCAGAAGATTTATTAATTGAATGCATTATTAAGCATCTTTTGTCTTTGATAATTTTTTGCTGTTTATGAATTGCTTGAAATTTTCTGGCTAAAGAAGTTCTTCATGCAAAGCCTTAAGAACAGAAAGCTTTCAGCTCAAGAACACTGGTGACCCATCTCCTGAATATTTGGTCTCCAAGACTCAAACCGAGCACACAGTACCATGCCTCCACTGGCAGGACTTTGAATGCCTTTACAGGGCTTTAAAGGGATGTGCTGCTTGAATCCAAGCCCTGTTGGGGTATTTGGACAGGCCAGGGAGTCCCTGTGCAGAGGGCCCCTCTCCTGTCTTTGGGTGCTGCTTCCATGCTGAGGCTTCCACTGCTATGTTGTGGCTGGACTGCAGCTGTGTCTGTGCCTGCCCCCATGCCTCCCTGACCCTAAGCCTGACATGCAGACTGACACCCTGTCTTCACTGCAAGCCTGGCTTATCTCCATGGACTCGCTAGGGCCTCCCCAGGCTGTGGCTGACCCTCTTACCAATTCCAGATCTGATCCTCACCCTCAGTTGTTGGTCCATGTTCCTGACTGCCCATGGGTGAGAGCCCAGCCTTGCCTCCTGGCATGCCCCTTGGCAACCAGCTTGCCTGCCTTAGCCAAGGTGCTTGCCCTCTCCACTCCCTTAAACACAGCCTTTCTGTAGACCAGAATTCCAGCTCTGGTGAACTTTTAAGAACGGTAACCCAAACAACATGATGACATTTGAAGAAGGAGCATGAACATGACTCATAAATTGACTTCTTGTTAGAGCAGGTAGTCACAAATATCTAAACAATGTGACTTCTTGGTTTTTCTGTTTATATTCAGTAGTGACAACAACTCAGAAGTTATTCTATTCTCAGAGATGATTAAAAATTAGCTCACATTTATTCCAGTCAACTATTTAAAAATAATCTAATTTATGGAACACTTTTCAAGATGCCATTTATAAAGGGATGATCATGATGGCAGTTTTTCTAGTTTGAATCCTGTAGCACCCAACTCAGCCCATGAATTAACAATCTCAACATGCAGTGGGTTCAGTGTTCCCTTTCCAACCCTGAAATTTCAGTCTGTAGAAACTCATGTGTAAATACCACATATTTAACTGAACAGGCCCTCAAATTCCTATTCTTACATGCTTGGAGAAAGACAGGGATGTGTGTGTCTCTGTGTTTGTGTGTCTGTGTTTACACAGGCGCATGCAGGCATGCATCTTTCCATGCACAAACAAAGGGTAGATAAACGAGCCTCCTCAACCAAATCTATTGTCTGCAGCCAATTACAAATAGCACCAATTATTCCTGCATTGAGGCATGGGCAAAGTTTAGGAGAATTCTCAGCTGGGAGAAGAAACAATGTATAAATATGCAGAAGAGGTGTATTAACTGCTTCATCAGCTTTAGGAAACTGCAATACCCGAACAACAGGGTTATCTCCCTGCTTGCTTCACAGTACTGCGCAGCAAGAACATACTTAGCTTTAACGCAACTAAGAAGTAACAAAAAAACCCAAAAAAACAACCAAGGTATATCGGTTTTAAAGGATAGGAAGAATTGAAGTACCCACCTATTAATTATTAGATATACACGGCCATTGACTTTGGCATGGCTATGAGGTGGGAGATGAAAGCACAAGATGAAAATGGGAAATGAATTAGAGAGAGAAAAGAAAACCATTAAATAGGAATGAATGCACTTTCCTGTCTACCAATGTGTTATGACACATTGTCATAACAACCCACACTCTGAAATTTTAACATACACCATGCAGAGAAAAGTCTAGGAAGCTTATCAATGCATCTCTTACACACTGAGATCCTATGCAACTTCAGTCAGAACTACAGATATTTTCACAGTCCTCAAAATGTGAGAACAGCCTTTACTGCTTTATTTTAAGTAAGCCTGAGAATGCCACCCTTTTAAAAAATAACATTTTCTTTAAAAAAAAAATATGTAAAGGTAATTATGGTAGAGCATCATATCAGAGAAATTATCTACTTCACCACCTTTATCTCTGCCATCCCATAATTCATGGTACAGCAAGGAAGTGGGTTTGGAAACTCTTAATCAGGGAATTTTTCTATCTCTCGCAGATGTAAAACTGAGACACTCAGTTCTGACACCTTTATAAATAGTGATAAGTGCCTCACTCTGCCAATTCCAGTGTGCCAGTTTCTGTGCCCTCTCTTTGCAGCTGGAAGACCCTTACTTTTCAACTCACTCAGCAAATTTTGCTCATGAAAAGCTGCATTTTAATAAATGAACATTCCCAGCAATTTTAACAGGATTCTTCAGTTACACACAACTGTTGTACTGTAATCACACCTGACAGTTCAAAGGCAGAGGGAGGAACTGGATGTACTTTATTGCTTTCATGAGCAGCTCTCAGCTGCTGTGATTATTTTAAGAAGTTTACTATTATAAGGACTGAGTTCTGTCTTGTTACTCAAATTGAAGGTTCTGTTCCTTCATTTAAATTTTTTTGTTGTCAAAGGTGCAGCATAAAAGCAGTTTAAAAAGGTAAAACGTTTGTTAAGTGAATGCTAGAGTCTTCAAAGTAAAAAGGAAAAGTAATTTTAATAGCTTTGAGAGAAACCTACACATATATATGGATCTTGAATCTGTTTTAATTGCCCCTGCAACTTACTGCTAGCATTACTGTTAAGCTGAAGCTGGTTGTTGTATTAGCTCTTGCCTAGCTTTATGCATCACCAATACAAATGCCAGCTGAGCTCTTATCATGAAGCTTTGAACTATAAAGTCAGCTGATGCTCAATAGTGATTTATTGCATCAAGGGAAGAAAAGAGCTGGATTTTCATATGCCAGGCAGTGTTAGTAGGAGTACAAACCAAGAAAACTGTTCTGATTTGGGTATTGGTCATAATAGTTTAAGCTTCTCAGGAGGAACAAAGAAGATATGTGATATTTGTGATTTTGAAAATACTGCAAAAGGGCAAAGGTAGCACATATGACACATTCAACAGTTAAAAATATTTAGCTACCTATGTGACTGCTTAATACAATCTAGTACACATTTAGACTCAAAAAGCCATTCTAAAGCATTCTAATTGCAAGATAAAAAAGCTGATGATATCACATTATCCACTTCATCTGTGACTTTAATAAAAAGCCTGGTACAACAATGAGTGTCCACTTTCAGCATGGAATCTCAGGGCTGCTTATTCCTGGCAAAAATGTTTGCTCGCAATGCATTAAAACATTTTGTGTCTTCACAATCAGCAGTTCCATCCTTCGGGAATGAAGTGACTTTAGTCACAATAATCCTCTTCATTTCATTTGGAAAGTTGTATAATATTCTTGTATCTTCCATGTGTCATAGAAAGATTTTCAAGTAGCAGTTTCACAGGCAAAGTGAACCCATCAAAATCCTACAAGTGCCTCAGGGTTTTTTTTCTTTTTATTCTGTGGCTACTGGATCACACTAGAAGGGAGGTGGAAATTTAACTTTGTTACTCAGCACAAGTGCAAACCTTGGGCTGCAAGAGAGCTTGCAGAGTTACTGTAAACTGTAAAGCATTCCCCCAAATGCCTCAGCCCAGGAACAGCCCCATTTCAGCTCAGACACGTATCTGGGCTCTGTTTTCAGGCCTTGGCCGATTCAGAGCTGTCAATATGTACCTACTGCTGCACTAAAGTCCGCTATAGTTTGCTCACAGGGGATTACAAAAGTGCCCTTGAATCTACTGTCCCATTTAGCCATTCAAGAAGAGCAACAGGAGAGTTATTACACAGACAGACATTTAAAAGTTAAGCTTAATCCCCCCTACATCTTTATTAGGAAATTTTATCAAGTTTGATCTGTTCTGATCTTAGCAATTGTATAAATACAGAAACTGGAAGCATTCCATAAAACTGGAGCTTATTCTCATGGCACAAACTTGTACCATACGCTATGAAGTAGCTTCATATCAGATTGAATGTATGAAAAATATCTGAAATGCTTTGTAAATCTTGCATAACCTAGAACATAATTCCCTGTTAAGTAACTGGCATTATTCCATAACACCCTGTGGTCTGTGTGGTGTTATGCAGCTAGTCCCTATTCATAGAAGTGCAACTGAGATACACTTATCACTAGACAGGTGAACATTCTAAAACCAGGGTCTAAATTAATTGCTTTCTTCAAAGAATTAATGTAATTGTCATTGCATAATATAACAGTATATACTACAAAACCATTTCTCTCTCTTATACTCTTGGCTCAGGATCCTAGGCCAGATTGCTTTTTATGCAGGAAAGTATGTAAGAATTGAATACTGGAAAGTGATGTCCCAGATTCATGAAAAAATGCTAATGAATGTCTGGATGAAATCACCGAATGTCTAGCATAGCCAAGGGTCAGTACTATGAAAAGTAACCACAAATTCGGAATTTTTCCATTTCTGAAGTTCAACTGTACAAAAAAGCCTAACTGTTCAAAGCAAATGTGGTGTTTTCCACAGACCTCCCAATCTTCATGTGGCCCTCAAAATGGATGTTGAAAAAAAAGAAATTACCCAAAATAAAAGCTGTATTTCTTATTACTGACAGGAATACACATACAAAAGAGCACACATAGTAATTAAGCACCTAACTCCCATTAAAGATCAGACCCAATTAAATAAACATATAAATGCCATTAGTACCTTTGAAAATGTACCCTAAAATGAAAAAGTTCAGTGTGAAAGGGAAAATGGGGACAGACAGATACTTTGGTTATAGTGAGGATATTGTGCACTTTCTTTTTAAGCTAGGTAGTCATAGAAAAGGCAAATAACATCTACTGAAAAGTGAGCATTACAAGATCATCAGAAACAGCATTTCCATATGGATAATCAATAGTTCCATTTACTTTGCTTCTTTACCTGTAAATAGTGTTGTCCTGTTTGCTGGTTACAGCTTTTAAATCAGTGATCTGGAGAAACCGATCATGGAAATAGTGCAGGTGTAAGATACACACCAGGAGGAAGGAGGTGGGGATAAAGATGCGTGTGAATAGATCAGCCACAGAAAATTGCTTTAAGCCAAGGTCCTCTAGTCTGGAAAAAGAAAAAAGTATTCCACTACGACATCTTTTCACACAAAATATTCTTTCCATGCAACATTACTACAAATTATTCACAGTAAGAAATAAGGAGATGGTACTTTTTGCCTGGTTTTGGTTTCTAAAATTCTCCCAAACTAGCAAGTTTTGCAATGCAAGTATCTTGTGTTCAGACTCAGTAATGTAGAGAGGTACTGTAAATGTACAGTCAAATGAACAAACCCTGCCATCTATCTCTTGCATCAGATGAGTTTTCTCTGACTGAAAGTCCTGTACTGGAATTCCACTCATATTGCTTATACTTTCTAGTGTAAGCTCCTCTTGAGAGATGCCCAACTCATCATAAGGATGAAGAAACCCAGTCCTCCTTATTAGCAGGAGAGCAGGTTCACTTTCATCAGTTCCAAACATCCTGCAGATCTACCCTTAATCTCTCTCTGGATCTGGTTCCTATGCTCAAAGTGGTGAAGAGAAGTATTGACACAGTATATCTACGGCTTCATAACTGAGTGCCTAAAATCAGCTAAGCCTGAGAATGGCTGCACGACGCTTTTCTCCCACAAGAAGGAAGACTACTCTCAGATCCTTCCATCACATTGAACTCAGATAAAAGATACAAATAAAAAATTAATCAAAACCACTTACTTCCTTTCATCCAGGCCTGTCATGTTCTTCCACAACCCAGGGAATGACTCAAACTGGTATGTGTAGATGAAGATAAGTACCAGCATAGTGTAAACAACCACTGACATCCAGAAGTACTTTAAAATCTTTCTCCACCATTCATAGTGTACCTGGAAATCACACACTAAAGATGCTGAAAAGACACAAAACTGAAGGCAAAGACACTGACAGAAATATTGACTACATTGTGCTGTTGAACAGGAATTAAGAACACTATCTTTTCTAGCTGGTCTGAAGTAAGTAAGTTATCCAGTGTCAGGCACAGATTTTTGAGACAGTTTTTACTCCCGATGCAAATGCATTCAAGTAAAGATTTTTGTGCAAAAATGTCTGATGAGACACAGGCCACAGACAGAAAGTCAGGGACAGCTTCAGCCACCTAATTTCATCACCATTAGGTGATGAAAGTCCAGGAGGAGAGGGACTCCCATGCTCATTGGGGTGTGGAAGCTGTGTGGACCAGCTGTCACAAAAACTGGTGGTTATGTAGAATTTGCATAGACTCAGAGTTTTCCACAAAGGTTCCAAAGCTTATGGTGAAGTGGCATGGCAGAGCGGATGTGTACATTGTATCTAATTTACATGCACTTTGCTGTCACTATAACCAAAAAACAGAGGAAAATTAGTCTTAATCCCTTCAAATGGTCTTATTCTGCTGTGTCTAACTAAACAACAAATTCACTATTCATGAATTCTATTTGGAGCTACTTTACTACCAAGCTAAAAGTAGGAACAGTTCTATTCAGGGATAAAATTTGGTTAACACAGCTCTCCCTTACCTGGTAGAGGGCCACACAGAAGAGGAACAGTACCATGTAGATGATTTTGTACATGACAATTGTACCCTCAAAGCTGACAAAGAAGAACATGCCCCCACAGACGTAAATCCAGTACTTGATTAACATAGCCATCACCAGCTTCCCCAAGACTTTCATGATATCCTGTTCATCTTCCTCCTCTCCTTCCTCCTCCTCTTCCTTCTCCTCTTCCTGTTCTTCTGACACTTCTCCCTCTTGAGACTCCTCTTCTGCAAATACAGAGTCACATTTGGCCTGTCTCTTCTGGGGACTTGTAATAAGAATTTAAATGGGTGGAAAGTAAAATCTCGGCACACAACACAGAAACTTAAAATTCAATATTCACAAGAGACTGTAATTCCTAATCATGCATGCCTCCAGAGCAAGGAAAAGGGTATTAACTTCATATGAGCTTAAACCTGCTGCTGGAGCCATAGGGCACATGGCTTTACATCCTTACCAGACACCCGTCTTCGCTTTGTCTGAAACGCCAGCAGCTGCAGTGGAAAATTAGAGCTTAAGGGTTGCATAATGGATAATAGCCAAAACACTTTTCATATACTCTTATACTCTCAAGTAAGCAACCTTAAAATTGGAAAGCAAGAAGCCACCAGCAGCACCAGAAACCTCTCATCTTGAGTTTAAACTTTCATCTCAAGTTCGAACCTCTCGGCTTGAGTTCCATCCTTTAGATAATATTGTGTTTATCCTCAAAAACCACAAGCAAGGGAAAACATAAACATAAACCCAAAGAAGCTTTAAAAATATAAATGCTGCACTAACATTGCCGTCTTTCAAAAAAGCTACCACTTATCCAGGTTTTTGTGCTTCACCTGGGCCAGGAAATACAAGCTGCTTTGGCCCTATGAAGAGGTCAAGAGGAGGACATGGGTAAGGACGTAAGAGGTCACGTGGAGGACAGGGTAAGTGTCCCCCCAGCAGCAAGTACATGGGAAAGTGTCTAGATAACAGGGCTTCCCAAAACCATAGTACAGTTTTTCTTTCCATTGAGAGCAATATTTAAACTTCACCATCAAAAGGCTTGCCCACTCCTTTTGTCCCACTCACCATTCACCCCCTCAGGCTCTTGCCTAGAAAATCCTTGTAGTACAGCTCTGACACCGATCAGATGTTTTATTGAGACAAGGATTGTAAATAATCAGAGACAGAACCACACCACTGCTTCCAGGGCTCACTTTCTACCATTTTAGTGCACTGAACTTTTTTAGTTTAACATCCATAGAGAGAGGACAAGGAATGTTTGGAGAAAAATGTAGCAAAAGAAAGAACAGCTCACTGAGTTGTTAGATAAACTGAATCTATGAAAGTAAACTTTGCTCTCAGGTGTGCTTGAGCCCCTGCACTGAAAAAGTATACGCTTGCTTTTCCACCGAAATTTGTAGTTTAACTTCTGTGTCTGTATAAGAGTTTATGTACCAACACAACTTTTAAGGAACTTAGCAACTTTTCCTAGGTAAACTCATCTCCTGTGGTTAAACTTTAGGGCAATTAATCTTCTGGTTTGAGTGGGAACACAGCAGTAAACTGATAATTTGAAAGGTCCATGATCTTTCTAAAATGAGTCATTTTATTACCTTCCAGTAAAGAACATTTTGTATGAATTTTTAAAGTTCAAAAGTGTTTTACTTCTGTATCTCAGAGATAGCTACACATAGATTTTGTAATATCTCTCTTAGCTAATAACAGATACCTTGCTAATTGCTTTCAGCATCAGAGAAACGCAGTAACTGGAACTTCTATCATGACTGAAGGACTAAATTGGATCTGGCTTTACCTTTGTCTTCATTTTCTTCACTTCCAACTTTGACCTCAGATAAAGTAGCTTCTTTTAGCCGAAGTGCTTTCTGTTCAGTGAGGTGTTGCCTAAGCAGTAGCCAGAAAGTAATTGTGAAAAGAATCTGCAAACAAAAATCAAAACAAAACCAACAGACTAATTGTATATCCTATGTCCTACTGATACAAGCATAGGTTTTCACCAATTTTGCATGCCTTTGTTTTCTCTGTCTCTCAGAAAATGGCGGTGATGGCACCCGGTGTCAAAGTGCATCTTAGGGCAAATTATGTTATTTGGGAAACATTCTGCATTACAGACAACTTTGTTTCATTTGCTCATTTCCATTTCTTAATGGTATTCACTTATATGCATCTACTCCTATCCAGTTTTATTCAAGGTTTTATTCAATTAGTTTTTAAATACTGTCTTATAAGAAGTTTAGGTATCTTCTTATTATGCATTGATTGATATAATTCCCATTTGTTGTTTTTTTGTTCATTTTTTACTTTTTTTTTCAGGGAAGAAGCACATGCAAGAGTGTATTGTCATTACCATGGTTTTGTATATCATAAATATTTTGATTTAGGAGGTTTGTTACTTCTTGTGCTTAAACACAGTTACTTTAAAAACAACTTTTTTGTATGTTTTGTGCAGTTACATAAGACCCAGTCAATGGAATTTGCCTTGCATTTGCAACAGTTACAAGAGTTGAGATAGCTCTTAATTATTTTAAGAACTTCAAGAGATGATAATTCTGTAACAGCAGGATATCTTAGAAGTAAACAGATCTCTCTAATGAAGAGTGCATTTCTGTGTTTTGCAAAAAGCCAAATTCAACAGCTTTCGATACCAAGAGATGGACAACATTTAGAAAACAACATGATGCCTGTTGCCATGCACTTGAGTTTATGCTTACTTTCTATAAAGTTTTTGCTAATTTCTCTTTGCAGAAGGAGACTTATTTCATACATAGCTAGAAGAACAAAATTTCAAAGAGGAAGCACCTAAGAGCCAAATACTTTGCACACTACAGAATGACAAGGACAGTGGTACAATGTAATTTTTTTCTAATGCACAAGACCTTAATGGGGAAAAGGATTGCTCCCAGGAGATGGCTTTTTTTATTGACACTGCTGCTAACACTGAGGCATGGCACCAGACTGTCAGCCTGTGTGACTTGTCACAGCTTTCCCAGATACCTTCTGGAGCTCTGGCCTTTGCGACACAAACCTTTGATATTGTAAAACACAGACTTTCTTCTGCAATGATTAGCTCTGACTTCCCGCCACATTTACTCCCTTGTTCTACTTGGCATTTCCAGAGCCAGAGCTGGCTCTAAGAAAAGTCTTGAAGGGTTGCAGACCAAAGAAATGCTTTTAGTCATCTTTTACAGTATAGATTTTATCTTGATTTCATACCAGGAAACACATATAGCATGCAGACACTTATACAGAAAGAATTACAGTACACTTCTATTCTTCTTTCTGCAGAATACAGTATCCAGTCTTCATTTAAATACAACCATTATTTGAAGGACTTTAAATTAGGAATAAAGGGGGTTACAGAGTTACTAGTGCCCTAAAGAGAGACTGATGGACAAGGTTAACAAGCAAAGGGTACCTGGGGTGATGTGAACAAAAGGAAATACATAATCAGCAAAACAGGACTTATGCAGGGTCACTTCAAGCAAGGCACTTACTTCAACACAGCCTTACAGGGAAACCTGCCAGGTTCTTTCTGGGAAAACAGCATGTCAGGTGCCCTTCTGAAGTGCTTGTACACTAGAGCCCTGCAGCATGGGGAACAAACCCAAGCCATTAGAGGTCTCTGTGCAGGGCTATGGTCTTGTTGGGATGAGAGAGACAGGGTGTGATGCCTTGAATATTTGCAATACAGAGCTACAGGCTCTTTAGGAAACACAGGCCAGAAAGACGCAGAGGTAAAGTTGGGATTTGCACAGCAACACAGTTGGAATGCATAGACTCTGCCTGGGGATGGAGGATGGACTAAGTAATCCGAGAGGAATGCAGAGACTGGCCATGCATGCACAGACATGGTTAGAAAAGTCAAGGCCTTAAACTGAGTCTGGCAAGGCATGTCAAGAGCAACAAGATTTGCTTTTGTACACACCTCAGCAGAAAAAGGAAGGCTAGGGAAAATCTAAGCCCACTGCTAGGGCGAGGGCCCTGGTGACACAGGGCATGGAAGAGGCTGAGGTACCAAATGCCTTCTTTGCCTCAGCCTTTGCTAGCAAGACCGGCCTTAAGGAAACGCAGTTACTGGAGACCATGGAAAAGTCTGAAGCAAGGAAGAGTCTTCCTTTGGTGGAACAGGCTGAGATCAGGGAATATTTAAAGAAAGTGGGCATACATAAGTGCTTGGGTCCTGATGGGATGTACCCAGGAGCTGGCTGGTGTCACTAGTAGAGGTTACTCTCAATGACCTTTGATCAAATGTGGTGATGGGAGAATTGCTGAAGGAAAGCAAATATCACTCTTCAAGTAGTTCAAGATGAAGGATCAAGCCTGGACAACCTCACTTCAATCCCTGGGAAGGTGATAGTAGTGAGATGTTGGAAAAGGTTCCTAGAGAAGCTGTGGATGCTCCATCATTGGAAGTGTCTGAGGTCAGGCTGGATGGAGGTTTGAGCAACCTGATCTAGTGCAAGATGACCCTGCCTATGGCAAGGGGATTGGCCTAGATGATCTTGAAAGGTCCCTGCTAAACCCAAACCATTCTGTGATTCTAATGTGATGGAGGAGCAAATCCTGAAGAACATTTCCAGGCAAATAAAGGATGAGTAAACCATCAGGAACAGTCAGAGTGTATCTGAAACATGGCAGATTTCCTCTGAACATCAGGAAACTTTTTTCCTGTGAGGGTAACTGAGCACTGACACAGGTTGTGCCAGGATGTAACAAGAGTTTCCACCCATAGGGATATTCAAAAGCCACCTAGGCATGGTCCTGGGCAATCAAGTCTAGATGGCTCTGCTTGAGAGTTGGACCAATGACCTACAGAAGTCTCTTTTGGCTTCAACTATTGTGTGATTTTGTGAAAGTTATGGAGTGCATTTAATTCAGCCTAAGCGCCCCCC